>OZ035998.1:10621820-10644320 GCA_964035015.1 Corallium rubrum
CAAACGTATTTTTCTCGCACAAAGATCCAGCCTTCTTGACAAGAGTCCTGAAAACAGAAACTGATAAATTGTCTGAATGCTTTATATCGAATAAGTTATCACTCAATTTGGATAAAACTAAATTTATGATATTTAAACCAAGACAAAAAACCCTGTTTTGACATAAATATATTTATAAATAACAAGCAAATCATTCAAGTATTATGTGAAACTGTATTTTTAGGAGTTATTCTAGCATTTATCATGGAAACCGCAAATCGCACAAGTTGCTAATAAAGTATCTAAATCAGTAGGGATTATTTTCAAATCGACTTTTTACCTTTTTAAGACAAGTTTGCGTACCTTGTATTTTTCTTTGGTTTATCCATACTACATTATTGTAATATGGTTTGGGCTTCTACCTATTCGAGTAACCTTCGTCGTATTGTCTTGCTTCAAAAACGCATTATAAGAATTTTAAATAAAAGTAAATTTGATGCGAACACTGATCCAATTTTTAAAGAGCTTAATATAATGAAATTCCATGATATTTGTTCGTTACAAATAGGACAATTTATGTTCTCTGACAAACATAAGTTGCTGCCTAAAAAATTTGATAATTTATTCGTATTAAATAATCAAATTCATAGCTATGAAACAAGAAACGCTGGATCTTTCCAAATTCCTTTATGTCGAACAAATATCTGTCAGTTTTCAATAAGATACCAAGGCCCAAAATTCTTTAACTCACTTGCTGTTGAAATTATTGATTCTGTTTCGCTAAAACTATTTACGTCCAAACTAAAAGTATTAATCAAATAAATGAAAATCTCAGTAAAAGTTTATATTCATAAATTATTAAAATTACAATTACTGTGATATATTCAATTATTGTCGCCATATTATTCTTTTATACTTCAATTTAATTTAGATTTTTAGGAGGAAGACTAACAGTTTTATAAGCCTTTTATGGTTTCATTTTCCTCGCCACCTTCTTTCATTGCATTTAGTTATTTTAAGTTTTGCTTGTAAACGTGTGGTAAATTCAATAAATTCAATTCAAATTCAGTATTTGAAAGTTAATCGTTTAGCGTTAACCAGAGTAAAATACTAAAAAGAAATTCAGGGTTGAGAAGTTTAAATAAAGGAACGTCCCCTGTAATACTATACTGCGCAATACTGTACGTTTTATTTGCCAACTAAAATTTGAAGCCAAAACATGCTTCTAAAATCTCAGAGACAAATAAAACGAGAAAATAGAGTTACTGCTGTTGGCGTAAAAATATGTATATATGCTCTTACAGACATTACGCCAACAGCTCTATCTCTTTCTTCGCGTTTTATTTGATCCCTTAATTTATTTGAGCCGATGTTTTAGACATGTCTGCCTGTAAAAAGAAACCCTAAAACCTAAACAACCCAACTTTAATAACCTAAAATATTCTATTTTTACAACATTATTTTGGGTATGCAAATGAGCTAACCATGCGGTGGCAGCGGAAGATGTTTTATATTGGAAGGGTTAATTCGTCAATAGCACGATAAAAAGTGTATTTTGCCATCCCCCAGAAAATTTTAGGCCTTTTTAGCCCCGTCTTAGGAAATATTTGTGTGTGAGGGGGGGTGGGGGGGTGGTGCGGGGAGGGGCTTAACCCCCTTATTAGAAATATTGGGGGGCCATAGCCGTCCAAGCCCCTCCCCTTATTCCGCTGCCCCTGAAGATAACATAACCTCTCATATCCAGTCAAGTTGTCGTACGGGATTTTTACGTATACTTTATACTTCATCTATATATATCTTGCTCAAGCTCTTGCTCAGAAATATCAAATTCAAACATCGTAGAATTAAGGAGTCAGATATGTGCTATGTAATATATCAACAACGAGTTTGAGTGTTTCATCAGGTATGGGATCCAAAGACGAGAAAACATGATGAAAGCACGAGGCCATAGTTAGTGAAGGGGGATGGTTTGGAAACTCGGCAAAAGTCATTGTTCTGTGTTTTTGTTCAATTTGTCCAATTTCACGGTCACTGAACGTATTGTATTTTCTGTATAATGAAGCAGTCATCCAATAGCAACGTTCGGGTTTAATTAGTGTAGTCCTTCGTCGTTACGTGTTGTACGTCCTTTGTTGTGTAGTCCTTCGTCGTCACGTGTCCATAGAATTTCCTTTCTTCAACCAATTGCCTTCCTCCAACATGAACACAATAACATGACCATTGCATAATCTTGAAAGACAATGGAGCTTCCAAACCATCCCCCTCCACCAACTATGACGAGGCCGAAGGCCGCCGGAGTAGTTTTATTGTTTTCGAGTGTTTGGATTCTCCTCATGATGAAACACGATAAACGAGTTGTTGATATGGCATATCTCAGTCGAGCGATTTTAATTGAAAAATATAAATAAAATAAACTCTCATGAGATTTTATTCATGAGTGTGTGTAAAATTTATTCATAAAGCAACTTGTTTATTTTGCATAGATAATTAAGATCTTAAGAATTAGATGAACACCGGTTTTCATCTCAATATCTTGGGCTTTACTGGAGTACCCAACTTGAATCAGGTGATTGAATGAACTATTGTAATTGGAGATAATCATATCTCATGAATTATTAATGAGTTATATATATATATATATATATATATATATATATATATATATATATATATATATATATCGTTTTCACTCACGTGATCGGTGGCCCCATAGGAGTGGTGAAACAATACGAATTTTTTGAATAAGAATAGAGCTAAATTCCCATTGGATAAAGATGGTAACCAATATGGCCACCATTTCATTGTTTTGGTACACCAATATGGCCGCCGTGACGACACATGAAAACGATCTATAGCATGATCAAATATGAAGAAAAAACGGTGTGCTTTAATCAATTGTTTAGTCTTTACCTGTTTGCATGGTATACACAGCAGTTAATGCGCTCTTTCCAATCTCATTTGTTGCCAACATTCTCATCTTGTATTCAGTCTGTGGGCGAAGATTCTTGATTGTATATTTCTGAGTAAGAGGATTTTCAATTGTTATGTTTTGCCATTTTTTCTCATTCCAAGAAGCATATTCGATTATTACAGAGTCAATTTTTTTGCCACCGTCGTTACCGTAACTCCAGAAAAGATCAAGATTAACACCACGGGGTAATATTCCAAAAATCCTTGGCCTTTCAGGGACACCTCAATAATAATAATAATAATAATAATAATAATAATAATAATAATAATAATAATAATAATAATAATAATAATAATAATAATAATAATAGTAATAATAATAATAATAATAATAATAATAATAATAATAATAATAATTGGAGCACTCAGGACAGTGAGCAAAAACCTGAAGTCCTGGGTTGCGAAGCTTGGAGCATCTGTAAACATTGATCTACTTCAAAAGGCTTGTTTGCTGGGAACAGCGAGGATTCTGCGTAGGATCCTAGACACCTGAGGCTATGGGAAATAGCTTGATGCTCTATGCTAATTACCACCTATACCAACTAATGGTGTGAAGCACAAAATAATAATAATAATAATAATAATTATAATAATTATAATAATAATAATAATAATAACAAGAATAACAATAATAATAATAATCCGGATAAGGTTTTTTGGACATCAAGAATTATCAAAATCGAAGTGTATTATCCAAAGCCAAAATCTGAACTTCCCCAATACCAAACAATTATTAAAGGACAGTGAACTCGGGTGGAGAATAATGATAATAAGGTTTGCTCCGAGTGACGAACCATACTGGGCAAGTACTGTCTCCTCCGCAGAGGCTAAATTTCGGAGATTGGAGGTTTCGGGGGTCGTCGGAAATGCTCGGAGGCGTCAGCTGGACATAAGTAGTGCGGGCGAAACTAGTCCAACGGAAAAGTTCGCTTTCTCTTTCGCTATCCGCCCGCACTCCTTAAGGCGGTTTTCCACTAGGCGACATTTGTCGACCGATTCGACATTTTTCTTTTGTCTTGGCTAATTAGTTCCACTGGAGAGCTTGCGAGACAAAAGAAAATGTCGCTTCGCGCGACATTTTTGCGACGATTTCGACGCATCTCCGACGATCCCTGACATAGCCGATCTCCGAAAGAACCTCTGCGGAGGAGAGAGGGGCAAGTAGACAAAACTCTACTTGGCCTGGCAGGGATTCCTTCAGTTTACTAGTTCTAAATCTACATGTATATATGGTTTGTTAATCGGAGCAACACCTCTGACGAGTTTTTTTTTGGTTTGCTTGAACTGACAGATTGTCAGTAGTATTACGTCATGAACTGACATAACTGCGTTTGCACATAGTGTGGTATGAAGTGTCACGAAAACAGCTCCCGTAGGCGTAGGATTTGAGTGCTAGAGTTGATCTTTTTTCTTTTTGGAGTTGACTAGATGTCAAACTATCGGAAAATGACGGGGTTCAGATTTTCGTTCTCTCAATTTAAAAATCCAGCGCAAGTGGCGGCTGTCGAGGCTCGCGAAATACGGGCTGACCCGATTAGCTACGCATGCGTAGAACGAATATCTTGCGTGTAAACGTCATAAATACACGGCCGACAACTCACTTGAACCAGCACGCACGTGGACTGCGAACTGCCCCATGAAAGTGGCCGATTTTCTATGCGATTTCCGATCGTGCCCAGCTGTAACTATTTTAATAATGCTTTATGTCAAAAATAAAGCTTCACTTACTGTATTTTACTAATTGCATTTGGAGATGTGAATAACCGTCTCTGTTCTTTGCAAAGCAATCGTACTCTCGGAAATCTGATGGCTGAACGTTCCTAATATTGAGGAAACTTACACTGCTTTCAAATCTATGAATTGTTTCGACTTTAAATCTTGTCCATGTTGTGATTTCATTTAACGAGATCCTTTCGCTATTAGTTTTGTACCATTTCCAAAAAAATGTTGGTTTGGGATTGCCAATAGCTTCGCATTTGACGTTCGCGTCTTCCCCAATTGCAGCATACGAGATGACTTTAGTTAAAACTTTAGCTGGCACTAAAAATACATTGAGATTTGTTAAAATAATTAACAGAAGAATGATATGATGTCATCCTAAAAATTCCAGATTTGAGCTTGAGCTAATGAAGACGATTAAACTAATGCAAATGTAATATTTTGACTTTCTTTCAACGTCAGTGATTTACATATACGCGGGCCGACGCCGAGAACTTAGGGAAATAATTTGTCTCCTTCGCAGAGTTCTAATTATTTATAGCCATAAGAACGTCTGCAAAAAATGAGAGGGAATTAGATATACAGGCAAAAAATATTCGGCATTTCGTTTGATTAATAAGATATATTAAATACATAATATGATACTATATAACGCGTGGCTATATAGGCCCATTCAGGGCCGCCGAGAGGAGGGGGGGGGGGGGGACAAACGCTGTCTCGTTTCTGTTTCGGAAACAGAAAAACCTGTTGCCACTTGAAAAGAAGTCGCCTTTAGCTAGCCAATCAAGACACTTCTTGGTGATGGGTTACCCCAGAGCGTTCGTTTGCATGCGCGGCGAAGGCTCTGGGTACGAGATTAGCGCTAACCAAGAATTACTAATAATCAGTAAGTGTTTAATGGCCTTCAATTATTGTAGGTAGTTCTCTGTCCCACATGCGGGATGTTAAACTAAAAAGCATATAACAAAAAAAAAACAATAGAGATGTTGTGGTTGGGGTCTGAGAGGTGGAACTTTCTTCCCGGATGTCTGTGGTTAGATTTGGGTTGGGTGGTTGGGAATTAGTTCTTTAAAATTCACGATTATTGTTAATCCTAGGCCATTTTACAATTAATAATCATGAATTCTAGATGAAAGGATATGCTGGGCCTCTGGTCATCCTTCGGTATCCTGAGCCGAGCAATTCATATGGTAGAAATAATAATGTACAAAGCCTGTATATACGTAGTGAGACATCTGTTTTATACATGATATAAAATTATACCTTTTACATCGACCACAAAGGTTCTAAACTCACTGCCAAGTGAATTATTAGAATGACAAGTATAAACTCCTCCATCTGTCTGTCCCACGTTAGTTATTGTTAACAAACCGTTCGTATGTTGAAAAATACGATCGTTTACTACAAGTTGATGACCTTTACGTGTCCATAAAATATTAGGCGTGGGATTTCCACTGGATGTGCAATCTATCACAAGTTTATCGCCTGCCCAGAGAGAAATTGGTGACTTTGTAGTGGAGTCAATTCTCGGAGGAGCTGGAAATTAAAGAAAATTAATCGTTTATATTTTGCCGGTTGATATACGATAATATTTAAATTATTTTAAAAAAGTTTTCTTTTTAGGGCCTAAAATAATAAATGTATATTTACTCAGGCTGTATACAATGTGCCTCTCAAACGTATGTATATATGGAACATCTTGTTCGGCAGAAATACAATAAACGTTTAACACCGACCTAATTTATATAGTTATCACATTGCATTAGTTAAATGTATCTTGCGGGGAGCAAGAATGCAAAAATTATTAATGCGTGGACTAACATCACTCAGAAAAAATTCAGCTCGATTTCGGTGATTAATTGTTAAAATATATCTGTGGCTTTTAAAATTATTTGTATCATGAATCTAATATTAGTAGAAACTTACGAGTATAGTATTGCAAATGCTGCGATCTGTTTGGCTACTTTACCCAATATCTATTTGTATTTTCTCGATAGATAACGAGTAGGAAATTGAGTACCAGGACCCGCGCGGTCGGGCAGCAAAACAACATGGGCGTCGCCGAGGAGTGGAGGATTTGTCTTGTCTTGGTTTTCACGCAGAAGCAATGGTTATGCTTCGGGTTTTTTAAATAATCCCAAATAAGTAAGGTACGCAAGTAAGTTTCTACTAAAACAATTAGATTATTCGCTCTCAATTTCTATAAGAAGAGTTTTTAATTTGAATAAAATACTTGTCGAGCCTAATATTAAAATTTGAGATTTAAATATTTTCCATATCGGGCAAAGATGAATCCAATATCGAAGAAATAATCGTGCAATTGGCAAGTAAGTATACCATGTGCACTGTCCACAGGTTGCTGCCCAATATGTAGTTGTCCTACATCGTAAAATATTGGCCTGGCACGTGACGCTAATGTAGACATTTGATTGGACGCCGATTAATTGCGAGGATATAATATAATATAATATAATATAATATAATATAATATAATATAATATAATATAATATAATATAATACAATACAATACAATACAATACAATACAATACAATACAATACAATACAATACAATACAATACAATACAATACAATACAATACAATACAATACAATACAATACAATACAATACAATACAATACAATACAATACAATATAATATAATATAATATAATATAATATAATATAATATAACATAATTTAATATGATATGATATGATATGATATGATATGATATGATATGATATGATATGATATAATATGATATGATATAATATAATATAATATTGAACAAATAATCGTGCAATTGGCAAGTAAGTATACCTTGTGCACCTGTCCAGCCCAATATGTAGTTGTCCTACATCGTAAAATATTGGCCTGGCACGTGACACTAATGTAGACATTTGATTGGACGCCGATTAATTGCGAGGATATAATATAATATAATACAATACAATACAATACAATACAATACAATATAATATAATATATATATATATATTAATTAGTATATTATTAACATACTGATTATCAAAATATATTTTAGTGACTTACCTCGAACCTCTACTTTGTTATACGTTACTTCAACGTACGTTTTTCCTCTTTCGATGGTGCTAACTACAATACATCTATACACTGCTGCTGCATGTCGCGTTATATTTCTTATCACCAGCTTACGAGTGTTTGGAAACAGTGTTGCTTTTATACCAGATGGTTGTCGCTTTAAAATAATAAAAGTCTTTCGCATTAGATACTGTGATACCAAATTAGTTGTATTATACCATGTTTTACCAATCTGCCTTGGAAGAACTTGCCAGAGAAAGTCACGTAAGCTTTGCCTGCCATATTTTGGTTTTGAATGACATGGCATTGTTAAATCATCACCTTCCTTGACTACATAGTTTCTTCCCCAGAACTCCTTTCCATCTTTTCCTTAATTAGATAGACATTAAATAATTAAAAAGAGAAGGAAACAAACAAAAAAAAAGTACCTAACAAATCAAGTAGACGACCAAAAGATCACATCACATGACATATCACATCACATCACATCACATCACATCACATCACATCACATCACATCACATCACATCACATCACATCACATCACATCACATCACATCACATCACATCACATCACATCACATCACATCACATCACATCACATCACATCGCATCGCATCACATCGCATCACATCACTGATCACATTACATCACATCACATCACATCACATCACATCACATCACATCACATCACATCACATCACATCACATCACATCACATCACATCACATCGCATCGCATCACATCATCACATCATCACATCACATCACATCACGTCACGTCACGTCACGTCACGTCACGTCACATCACATCACATCCCATCAGATCACATCACACCACATTACATCACATCACATCATACATTGCACTGCAGCGCATCGCATCGCATTGCAGCGCATGGCATTGCATCACATTGCATTTATGTGTAATTATTTTATCATACAAAGTGCGCATTCAAAAAAAAGATATGCATATTGTACAAATATACTTTACATTAATTGTTTATTATTTATTTGCTTTATAATCTCCATGTTTAATACAGCTGCAGCGTCGAGTTATACACCCAATAAGAGACTAGAACACCTTTTTTATCCCAATTAACTCACTTTTAGTTATAAGATATTTTGCTTGATGTATTATTACACATGAAGATAAAAGTAAAGTCAGGAGCAACAATACATTCATTGCGCGACTATATGCAGTAGTGATATCTAGAGAAAGAAAAAAAACAACACAATTTAAATATCAGACAGGTAAAAGGAATAGTTCAACTGACGTTCTAATCGTCTA
Organism: Corallium rubrum; assembly: GCA_964035015.1. Taxonomy (NCBI): domain Eukaryota; kingdom Metazoa; phylum Cnidaria; class Anthozoa; order Scleralcyonacea; family Coralliidae; genus Corallium; species Corallium rubrum. The sequence continues at coordinate 10,630,841 of OZ035998.1, forward strand.
AGACGGATCTGATAACAGTTGAGCTATCAAATTCGTTAATTATTTTATTGCTGCGAGCCGTAAGGCGAGCAGCCCACTAATCTTGACGAGGTCTGGGCCGAGTTTATATGTGTTCACAAACTCGATTCTTAAGGATTTCGTGGGCGATGATCTTCGGTATACGCAATGTCTACCGATCAGCGGCAGGCGTTATTAAATTGTGCGCTATGCTACACCACGTTGTCTATGACTTTTCTTGACAAGTTGGCATTGTTTGGCGCTGGAATATATTGATTTATTAAAGAGAAGTGTATTTTTCTACTATACTATTATATCAAACACAACTCTATTTGTTGCTGGAAGTATATATCAAGGCCACAAAAGGCTTAGCAACATTTCGAGGGGCAGGAGGGAAGGGGAGCGGAGGAAATTAAAGACCCGAAAGCCTGGTTTCCATCTAATCATCTTTATCGAAATTCGAAATTCCATGCATACCGTATTTCCTTGAATAAACGCCGCGGCGTATATTAAATTTTCCGCATTGCGGGTGCGGCGTCTATTCGAGGGCGGCGTTTATTCAAGGCGGCGTTTATCGCAAATTTTGTAACATCAACTGTGAATTTATTGTTTAATTCAAATTCATAACCAATTTTAACACTTATCCAAAAAAATAAAGTTTATATGTCTTTAAATATATATATGCCTCAAATAAACGCCGCATCGATGAGAAAAAGTGCGGCGTTTATTCAAGGGCGGCGTTTAATAATATTTTTTGTTTCTCCTGCGGCGTTTATTCGAGGGAGGCGTTTATTCAAGGAAATACGGTATATATATTATCGTCCCAATAAGTTAGCCAGAATAGAATACATAAAACTTGAGAATCGGATGTCGCTTATGCAGAAAATTAAGATTGGGAATAGGAAATAGTTTTTCAACTTGTTCTTAAACGAAACTATATAAAAAGTCTCGTTCTTAGGGGCTGTTTTCGTGTCACGAAATTCTTTCCTCGGCCGCAAAAAGAGATTTGAATTAACGTTAAGATTCCTGCATCTAAACTAAACCAATTCTTCTTTGTAAATTAAGTTTATGCAAGTTTCAAAACCACAGTACGATTCTAATCAATCGCGTGAGCCCGGTCAGTTAACTGGGCTAGTCCGGCTCATGTACTGACAGGCCCCTAAGGTTCATGTTTGATCTTATCACGTACGGAGAGTGCGAGAGTTGGGAGAGTCAAACAAGGATGAACGATGAAACACCCATCAATGACCGGAAACATTTTCTATGCACCATTAAACAACAATGATTCAGAAAACAAGGTTATAAAAATATGCGCTAATGCTTAATATTCCATCAATTTATGGAATTTTCCCAAAAAGTGAGTTTGGTTTTAACAATAATTTGAAATCGACGAAACAATTATCCCTGCATTATTTGCTGTGCGAACCCACTCTGGGTTTAAGCATTTACAGTTTAGCATACAGGTAAATACCTGTTTGGCACTGTGACAAACATTTATCCAAGGTCAATTTACAAATATTTTACAGTAGCCAAAAATTTTTACTAAAATCTTGGCAGTTCACAAAGGTTGTTGCTTTGCTATTGTTATATCGAAAACACTGCCAATGCAGCAGTCTACCTTTTACATTCGCCATTTACTCTATCTCATCAGTAGAAACCTCTTGGTAAATCCTTTCTTTTATATATAGACGGAATGAGACAAAGTAAAGCAAACCATTACACTTCCCATGTAACCCATGTAAACAGTAAAGTCGCACTGTTGTTTTGACCACCGACCGGTTAGCCAGGATAGTCGGCTCATGTAAATGCATGTGTAAGGTTTTACCTTTGGTTCAACGTTACTATATGTGAATTAAAACATTCTCATAACGTAAAAGAAGCTTTGTTCATCAAAGCCATCACACATTCAATGACAGTATTTGAGTATACATGCACTGGTTGGCACAGCTGAACTGAGTGAATGAATCGAAGAAGGAAAGATATTTAAAGACAACACGCAAAGACGTGTTGCGACAGTTACGTTTAATTGGAATCTGGCTGCACTGGTACTGGAATCGATTGCCGGACCTTTAGTTTTTCTTGAACGAGTTCTGCGGACCTTTAGCCACTTAGTATTTTACTCTGGCCAACGCCAGACAATTTTGCTCGTCATTGGGAGGCTTCTAGGATTGAAAGAAATTAACGAACATGCAAACAACATAATGTATAATTATAGAAAAAAGCGTTCGCACTTTTATGTTAGATTGGCACATATGTATGTTTACTGGTCTGGTTCTTACTTTGGTATATTTAAGGCCTTGCCCACGCGTATCCATTTTCGTTTGAAAACGCAACTTTTTTTATCCGCTTTCAAAAAATCCGCGTCCACACGAGAACAGGAAAACTTTCAAAAAGTTCCACTTTGGAGACCGTCTTCGAAAAGTTCCATTTTTGATAACCGCTTCCTCGTTTATGTGTGGACGGAAGGCCAATCCGTAATAACAAAAAAGTTGCGTTTCAAAAATATCCGGATACGTGTGGACGTAGCCTTAGAAAGTATAATTTAGTCGAAAGACGATTCCGTTGACATATATTTTTTGAAAGCATATAATAAATACCAGAACAATTTTTGCTAAAGCGGAAATTTTTAAGACTCAAAGCCAAAGCGGCAAGTGGCCTGTTTCACTGATAAATGCGTGGCACAAAAATTTCGTATAAACTTCCGTCAATAATATTGGTGTTAATTATTCTGCCGAATTTAATCATGATTAGGAACGGAAGAGGTTTCTGGCGTAATGGTAAAGTCTACGTGGTCATCAAAAGAAATATATTTCTTTAACAATATTATTTTCTTTGAAAAGAAACTTGCCGATTGTTCGTACACACGAGGAAAATATAAAGTTGTCAATAAAAATATACAAGGAACCTTGTTCAAAAGTTGGCACGACAAAGCTTTTGGACAAAGCTGTTTGTCAAGAAAAAACTTCCGTAAAAGATTACGTTACAGCGACAAGTTTACAACCACTTTTAATATAGTTTACAATTTACGGCAATGCGTGCAGAGTTTTAATTCTTCGTTAAATTTACCAGGATGGCGTATAGACTTTGACTTTCAACTATCACTGAAAGAGTGACTTCCACTCTTTTGGTCGAAATTTTTCTGAGCAATGGCCTAAACTAGGAATGCGTTTTACGTTTTAGTGCTTTGCCTTTGTATTAGTTGTAAAAGCATGTCTCAAAATGTTCTCGGCATGCACTGATGCCCTTTACTGAAGACAACATTTATTATAATTATATATAGGCAATGCTGTCTGGTTGGATTTTTTATTTCAATAGCTATAGTGTTGATCAGCTTGCTAAAATTATCAGGTATAGCAAATGCTATAAACTTACTCGAAACGCGTCAATAATATAAAAAAACGCAAGCCACATTTTATATATTAGAAATAAGCCACATTACGTTTATATATATATATATATATATATATATATATATATATATATATATATATATATATATATATATATATATATATATATATATATATACTTGATTATATGAATTCGAATCAGATCTTGCAAAGTCTTGCATGTTCTCCATACTATATGCGAGCGACGTTTTTGTTCAGTATTATTCAAATGATATCTCGCAGACAGACTCGCATGCAGTTTTCAGTCTATTTTTTTAAAAAATATATAAAATAAGATGACGCAACAATCACAGGCACAATACACCTTAAAGTATGCGAGAAAACAACTCGGTGGGTTATAACACACCTGGTGTGTAAATCAACCCCCCATTTTTTTGATCAGCTGTGCAAAGTGAGAATCTAAAAACGGAGTACGACGGTACGTTTATTTAGTGGAATATAAATTTTGGCTGTAAGCCTACATATATAGCCCTGGTCGTTCGAGGATTTGATACAAAGCGGTATCTTACTTATAAGTTAACACTGGTCTCATGCAACGTCAAACATGAGTCTAAAACCGCGAGGGACGTAATAAGCGCTCTAAAGCTACATGAAGTATAGATGAATATAGTTCGTCATGCATGGCCCGCGACGAAGCGTGTTTCAGACCGATCAGACGTCCCACCGCTATAAACCAAGTATAACGCACCTATTTTCAATGAACTCAAAACATAAAATTCTATATTTGTATACTAGACTCTTGAAATATATTTTACGAAATATTTTGTTTTTCTTTTATTTTCAGTTTTGAGATAGACGAGATTGCTTTCTATATCAGCTATATAGTATCCAGACAAATTAGAGTCAAAGATTAAATGCTATATATTATACAGAAGAATCTAGAACCGCAGTGGGGTTGCTGTCATGGAGATTACATGGAGACTCTCTCCTCCGCAGAGGCTTCTGGAGCTTTTTTGAGTTCTTCAGTATATAGAGTTTAATATTGCAGCCTTTGCAGGAGAGTAATGCGGTTACCGCATTGCTTAACCGCATTAATATTCCTGCAAAGGCTGCAATATTAAACCCCTATATACTGAAGAGCTCAAAAAAGCTCTCGGAGGAGAGAGACATGGAGATTTCAGCCCGGGCAGCTGAAATTGGGCTGAAATCGCCAATGTAATCTCTCAAAATTTCAGCCTGAACTAAGCGTGTGAACGGTGTCGATCGTTCATTATGCAGCCGCAAAACAAAAATTCTTCGATTTCCTACATGTTATTGATTAAAATTTTGGTTTCAGCCCGGTGTGGCGGTCTGAGATTGTCACCGTGCTGAGATTGTTCAAAACATTCAAAATTTTTGCCTTCAAATGGTTTATTAATGAAAACTCCTTGTAGTACAAAATTCAAAAACTTTGTGAACTTTGCTAGTAGTTGTGAATTTGTCACAACATATTACAACAGTGGCTTTTCAGGAAATCGCATATTCTTGCTGTACGTATACATGTATATCAACCAAAATTATTGTTAATCTTCTAAACTCTGGATATATTTAATAATCAATGGAATTGATCGATACAAGACATCTTAATCAGTTAGTTAACGTCCGAAACTTTCGTCGTTGCATTCTAGTTCTGTAGTTCACGAGCGGATATAATATTTTTTCATTAAAACTGTGATTATTCATCTTAAATCAGTCATTTCATGGCAAAAAGTTTGCTTTGATTCTGGTCATAAAGCTGATTACAGATATATATTGATATGCAATCTCAGCACGGTGACAGTCTCATACTGCCACACCTGGTGAACCTCATGCAATCACAATAAAACTCAGCCCTCCGAGCTGGGCTCAAAATCTCCATGTAATCGGCCCCTATAAGTGTAATATCATTAATTTATTATTTATAATAGAGAAAAAATAACGTGGACGTTTTTTATAGCACATGCGAGCATAGACATAATTTGTAGCAGAATTTTTGTCGCCTACATAGTGGAGCCATAGACAACCGTCCTAAATTTTACTTATTTGTTTACATATATGCTGCGACTATTGCATGTCTATTTTGTCGAGTCATAACAAATGCAGTAAAATATTTGTATACTTACCTCAGTCTGTAGTTCAACCTCGTAGGTTGTCTGTAGTTAATCTATATTCGTGTAAACGTTAAGTTAACTCGATTTATTTATACGGTTGGTAAATAAATTAAAATTAAGAATTAAAATCTTTTGTTACTATATATGAACACAAACGTACTTTCACTACTTTGCTCTTCGGAAGATTATTCTATCAGAAGAAGCCCAATCGTGGAAGACTGAAGATTCGAGAAAACAGACAATATGATCGATTCCTGATCAAACCTTATCCAATTAACTCGATCAACTAAACTAGCGAATTACATGCGATCTTCGTCAAATGCTTCATCACCTTTGCGTAGGTTGATAAGTTTATTCCCATTTGTTAACTATGTAGTCTTTTTAAAGACTAAATAAAATTTGCCACTTACACCTGAACGTTAATTAGTAACTGATAAAAAGTTCTTTTGTTGCCTTATCGCACGAGAATCCAAAATATGCAGACAAGGACTTACAAAATTTCGTTGCGGTTAAACGTATATTGTCTAAATTATAACATAATTTACCATATTAAGCTTTTCTTTCACATGCATGTCTTATAGATTGGTAATATTTCAAGTTTGTGTAACAATGTCTTGAAAGACAGAAAAAATGAATGAATTAATTAATTAATTGGAATGAATAAGACAGAATAATAAATAATCAAGGATTAGCATGTATTAAGATAAAAAAATGATAAAGAAGTAGGTCAACGTAAACTTAATAATTGTCAGTTGTTTGCTGTACAAGCTGTGTTAGTTAGTAATACTCAGAAAAACTCTGAGCTCTAAGCGGGACTCGAACCCACAACCTTCTGAATGCTAGCCAGACGCTCTAACCATTGAGCCACTCCGCTATCTAAGTTCTAGTGGCTCAATGGTTAGAGCGTCTGGCTAGCATTCAGAAGGTTGTGGGTTCGAGTCCCGCTTAGAGCTCAGAGTTTTTTTGAGTATTATTAACTAACACAGCTTGTACAGCAAACAACTGACAATTATTACTAACATCAAGCTGCAATTTCTGAAACTAACGTAAACTTGCTGAGAAATTCTAAAACTGACTTCCATTCTCCTCACTTCTGCTTTGGAAAGCTCTTGAGTAAACAGATTGCCATTAATGTTTCTCAGCTGTCTCTTACTGAAGAAAATTCTTCCGATACATCTGCGTCTGTCGCCTGAGTACGCACACTGCATGATCTGCTATATAGGTAATTTATCCAACAACCAAGTTGGATTATATGGGGAATAATGCATAGATGTGCGGAAATATGACATTTATTTCGAGTGTTGACCAGGATATCTCACGAGTGGGCAAAGCGAACGACTGAGATAGCTTGGTCAAGTGGTCAGCACGAGAAATAGATTTCAAATTTCAATGCATTCATGTATTGTTGAGTTTGCTATATAAAAAATAGTCCTATTTCCCAACAAAAATAGAGCAGTAAACTCTAATGCGTCTCGTGATAATCGACGCATGTGAGATTATCGTTTTTATTAGTGGCGGAAAAATCAATAAAACACTCTATTTTATATAATAAATATGCTTAATCCATCGTGTATGATAACATTAATATACACTTATTAATAAACGCTGAAACATATGCAACATAGACGTGAATACAAAATACTTTATAAGTTTTTAAATACTCTCTCAAAAATGTCACAACTTGTGATCGCCGCAGGGTTGCTGAGCAAATCTTTGAATAAGTTAATTCTTTGAATAAATTTATTACTGAATACACAGAACAGAACAGAACAGCTTTATTGTACTTCAACTATGATTTTTTACAGAGAAATATTAGAAAAAGATAAAATAAACTAATTGACAAGTACATGTCACCTGTAATAACCAATAAGGGCCAGCCTGAAGACAGGTACGTGACAATGAAGCTATACGCCATAATATTTAAAATACACAATAAACGATAGCAATATAATGCTACCCCAAATTCTTGCTTTTGTTACAACTCAGGGACTGCCTGCTAACTCAGGGACGTAGCCAGGGGGGGGGGGGGGGGGGGTGTAGCCGCCGTCCTCCCTTTCTTTAGATATAAAACGACAAACATTTGTAACTACAAAACTGATGCAATATGATTGAATTATGTCAGGAAATACACTGCAAACAGTGTAGAAATACACTGTAAACAGTGTACTCAATCTACTGAGTGTATGCTTTTTGAGTATCTATGTGACGTTTACGTGTTTTTAGTATTTATATATGACGTTTTTTAATAGAGTTCCAAAAGCCAGGAAATGGCATTTCAGCGACTCTCCAGTCTCCATTTCAAAATTTTTCGAAGGCCGGAGCATGCCCCCAGACCTCCTAAAAATTTATTTTGGCTTCGGCTCCCCCCTTTCAAAATCCTGCTAACTTGTCAGTGCCAAAGTCCAAAGAATATACAAATCTCTTTACAATCCATGCAAGAATGAGCACGGACAGACTTAATGGAACAAACTTGTTACAAAATAGTAAAAACTCGTTTAAGACCTGCAGCCAAAAATTAACAAGACCTACAACAACAATATAACATGCAAGCACTGCGAGCACATGTTGATACTGAAGGACGTCGTATATAGTGTTCAAACAAAGCAACAACATCTAGAACATGCTGCATGCATGTCTGATGTTGATGCATGCATATAGATAGTCAGGTTGCATGTTGCTTGCATGTTGTACATCGTAATAATAAAAGGCAATTCCAAGAAACACAATACCTTTAGAAACCATGCCATATATATAAAGTCAAAGACTCCAGAAGAAATACGTGATAATTATTATTTTTACTTAGTTTTATTGAGTTAGACATTATGTGCAATATCATTAAATGTACTAGAAATATAACATTAATCAAACTTTTCTTCAAATATCTGAGTCAGTTTGTCTAATGTCGTAACGATGAATTGCTTAAATCAAAATTGATAAGTTGCCACTTGTCTAGCAATTCCAATTTTGAGTCTCCTGTTTTGATGTTTATCTATAATCTATTATTTAATTAATTTTTGTTTTGTTTTAATGCAGCTTAGCAAAATCTGAGAACACTGCAAAGAAATTGTTATTGTCAACTCTTTACGAACATTTTCTGTTAACCAAGAACTTAGCATTCACTAACATTGATACTGAATTACATTGCACAGTTTATCTTTTACCGTTGACACTGTTTATCGATACTATTTTATTTCACAATTAACAAGTTATACCAACATAAACATTGACTATAATATAGCTAAGCAAGGGAACTAACCTTCTACTAACGTTGTATGGCGATTGTTAGTTTGAGCAAGAATCGGTAAATTGGATGAATTTAGGTATAGTAACAGAATTTCTCGCTGTCTTTGTTGTGACTGTATACCCGTATATGCATGTACTTAATTGTTGAAGGACAGCCGTCTTTAAAATAACCTAGATGCTTCTTAATATAGCCTTTGGTCGATACCGGAAACATTACCCACCACTCGTCAGGTGATGTCCTTATTAAGTGCAGTAAAAGTGACAAAATCTCAAGTGTTCATCAGGCGAACGTGGTTGAGTTAAAGTGCTACAATGCACGCAATGCCATACTTGAATGTTTGTTTAGGAAAAATGAACTAGTATTGTTGCATGAAGCATGCATGTCAAATATGTTTTATGACCATAACGTATCGTGGAAGGCAATCTTTCCTTACAGGAACATACGTTATAAAAAACTTTAAAAGTTTAATCAGTGCATGTCTTTATATGTGATAAAGATACCTCCTGATTTACATAAACTTTAGCTTTGATTTTCTCCGCTTACACAAGGTTATTTTTCAAACTTACTACGCCAATGAACTTACCAAGTGGTTCATTTTTGAAGCCGTTCAATAAACTCGCGGCTTCGCCTCGTATCTTTATATAAAACACTCCTGCTCGTTTATTACTGTCGTGGCAATAGAAGCGTTCCTAAAATAATTGCCTTTTTCTTATTGGTTATTCAATAACCAGGAACCAATCAAATTCAAAACAGGAAGTTTAGCAATAATAAAAAGGAAGTTCATCAAATGAATTGATCAATTTGAACAAATGAATTGCACAATTATTTTAGGAACGCTTCTATTGCCACGACAGTAAACAGTGCATTACATAATATAAACACTTACATAATAAGACATACAAATATAAACATGCAGTTGATAATGTAAGTTTTAAAAATGAATATATATTTAGAAAAGTTAATTTCAGAAACATTAGGATGCGATTCGAACTTAGATACGTCGTGCATATATATATATATATATATATATATATATTTTAATTATTTTAGATTTTAAACATTGGTAGAGTTTGATGTATATATATATATATATATATATACATCCATAGTAAACAATATAGACACTGCAAGGATGCGATTCGAACTTAGATACGTCGTGCATATATATATATATATATATATATATATATATATATATATATCTATGTTAGAGTTTGTTTTATATATATATACATCGTTGGTAGAGTTTGATGTATATATATATATATATATATATACATCCATGGTAGAGTTTGATGTATAGAGAGGATTTCTGCAGTAAATGGTGATTGATTTGGAATTTCGTGTGGACTGTGGAGTTATACTGATAATGCGGAATCATTAGTTAAATTAGTTAGACGCGGATTCTTTTGTAGCTTATAGAGATCAGTGGCTGCCAGGGACGTAGCCAGGGGGATGGGAGCCGCGGCTCCCCCTTTGATATAAAACAACAGACATGTAACTACAAAACTGATGCAATATGCCATTGTGTCAGGAAATAAACTGTAAACAGTGTATTCAATCTACTGAGTGTATGCATTTTGAGTATCTATGTGACGTTTGCATGTTTTGAGTATTTTATATGACGTTTTTTAACCTTTAGAGCCTGTAAAATCTTCCTCCAAAAGCCAGGAAATGGCATTTCAGCGACTTCCGATTTCAAAATTTCCCGGGGGAGCATGCCCCTGGACCCCCCTAAAAATTTATTTCGACTTCGGCTCCCCCCCTTTCAGAATCCTGGCTACGTCCCTGGTGGCTGCATTCACTTATAACTATATGTAACTTAAATCCTTAATTCATGACTATATTATACATTGCAACAAATAACTCAACATGCAACCATGCATTGAAACCAAATCAGTAAGTTATAAGAGTAGAAGTCGAAACTAGAGTAAAAACTCGAATGCATTTACAAAGCTTGGCAAGTTCAACCACCAAGGTTATGGTATTAGTACAAATTTTAATTATATGCGGTAATTTCCGCTGACCAATGGCTACAATTTCGCGGTAAATCCCAAAGAAGGTTACTTAGAGAAAACATCTGCTAAATAACCTTCAAAGAATAAATAAATCCCGCCATTTGTTTGTACAACAGAACTGACTTTAAGTTGCAATATCCGAAGGAAACGGAAGCAGTTAAATCTATTAAATCAGTCACCTCTAATTTCCAGTAATATATATACTTAAAATATTTTATTGCGTTAGGAACCAGTTTTTGCCTGCGAAGAATCTTTTGCTCTTGTTAATTAATCGATATTGAAAGAAACTGTTTCCAAATATTTGAGACTCGAGAATGTATTTTTCTTTATATGACCTAACTCATATAATGCATATTCTTATATATTATTTTCAAAGATAGCGAATAACAAACATATTGCATGTACAAACCATAAGTTAAACTTTATATAGTAATGAAAGGACTGCAGAGTCGCCTTATTTGTACAAATCACGATTTTTGAACAACTTTCCACATATATATATATATATATATATATATATATATATATATATGTATATATAACTCATAAATCGAACTCCTACTATATATACGGCATATTTACCATATTTTTATAAGATTACTTGCACTTCACTTGGCCTGATCTGACCATGCAATTTGGAAGTTTTTTTAAGATATCCATCCATGCATATGTATAATAACAAATGTATATTATAAGTATGTGAAAAGCAATATTTCAGCATATATATATATATATATATTTGTGTTGATGAATCCTGAAGAAAACAACACACAAACACTTCATAAGACGATGCGGACATGACCCCTTGTTTGGCTTTCTTGATTTATTTTTCTTTGGGTGACTACAAATATAAGATGTCGTCTATATAAACACTTAATATGTAAATATAATGTATAAGCTATGATCTAAAAATAACGGAACATCTTGAAAATCAAACGTTTGGATCAAAGCAATAACGTTACAAAGATGTAAAAAGTATAGCGATATAGATTAGAATATATACACTTATTACAATAATATTCAAATACGTTGTTTCCTACGGCACGAAGTATTGTAGGAAAGTATATTCATTACGTCAAGTAAAGTAGCAGTATTCCCAGGAGGACGGCGTGTCAGAAACAAGTGTATAAAATAAGTCGTTTTCCAGATGAAGCAGCTCGGTCATCAGTCAGTAGACAGCTCAAACTTGAACATTGAAACTAGGAGTCACAACGTTTTGATTTACTATTTGCTGAGCGGGCAGTGAGCTGGTTATCTTGGTCCCGCCCAGATTTCCTGGCCACCATGCAGGCGCATTGACCAGGACTGAAGCGAATTAACACTATTTATGAACTTTCAGCAATCCTGATAGTCGAAAGAACATTTCTTACTACTCAATTTATAACAACGATTGTAAATACGCTACGGAATTATCGATATAGTTACAATATAAGAGCTGTCGTCTACTACACTGGACCACAGCAAGGTTTCTCCAACAGTTGTTGTCGTGCCGTCTATTGCGTCCAATAGCAATGAAGCCTTTTAGCTTCCTGAGGTCTTCTCGCTACTGCTCAACATTGATATTTAAATTATAATTAATGTAAATATCTATATTCTTGTTGTGTTGTGGCAAATAAATGATTGATTGATTGATTGTCGTGCCGTCTATTGCGTCCAATAGCAATGAATAGTAGTTTTATAACTGCTTAATATAATATTATAATAATCAAATAGTTTATTTAATACACGGTAACTTTATATCACTATCACTTATATTCTGAGTGGCTCTCCACAAACGATAAGGAATGTTTCAAATTCTCAACCAAATATTTTAATTGAAAACAAACAAATCCAACAAGTTAACAAATCCAAAACTTTAGGAACAACAATTGACCAGCATTTAACACGGAAGACTAATACTGAAAATATTTGTAAAAAAATAACATCGGGAATTTCGGCTCTACGTCGTGCATGTTAAACCTTTTGTTGCTGATAGAGATACGCTTATCTCTATATACAATGCCATCATACGTCCCTACTTCGATTATTGTTCTGAAGTTTGGGATGTATTTGGCGAAACACAATCTAAACGACTACAAAAACTCCAAAACAGAGCAGCTCGAATTATTTCAAATTTGAGCAATGATGTAGATCACTCTATTGCTTTATATGCCTTAGGCTGGGAGCCACTTGATATGATAAGAAAAAAGGCAAAAGCAAGAATGATGTACAAAACTTTAAATAAAGTAGGCCCTGAGTCTCTCACAAACCTTTTCACGTATAAGAATAATATAACAAATTATGAACTTCGGAATATTTCAAGTGGTCTTTGTCTACCACACCAATAATATGAAAAAGAGTTTTATGTATGATGGTGCTAAGCTATGGAACTCTATTCCAAACGAAATTAGGGAGAGCAAATCTCTGTCATGTTTCCAAAAGAACATTGCCGCTCACATATTTTAAACAAAAAAAAATTGTAAATAGATTGTTATGTTGTTTACTTACCAATAGCCGGCGGGCCCAGACGTATTTGCCCGCCCTTGTTGCCTCCCGCGGAAGGCAACGGGGGTGGGCAAGTGCGTCTGGGTTGGCAGGCTAACTTACCAAGTACTATACTTTACCTATTTAATACTATTTCTAATACTTTGTAAATAATTATTCTAAAGTTTATCCTACTTCTGTAATTTCTTTTATACACGCCCCTGTGGAAATCAGCTTCGGTTGACGGGGTTAGCGTGGTTAAATAAAGTTTTTCTATCT
>OZ035998.1:10649320-10659320 GCA_964035015.1 Corallium rubrum
CATTTATTCGCTGGAGTAAACGCTACTTGATTGCTGATAAATAAGAATATTTAATTGTATCATTGGAGGGGGCCAGGAACCATCAGTTTCCACGAAAACAACTAAAGTTCCACAGTGAAGCGTATTTTATTTAATACTATAAGCATGCAAAATTTGAGCACTTTCTATTGTTTATTTCTAGAAATATTCCTAATTTTACGATTTTCATTTCGCTCGTTTGGAGAAATGACGTCATCAGCCATATAATTTGCATATTTCAAAAACGTGAATATCTCTTGAACGAGATGAGACATTTACAAACCACAAACGCCGTTCCTCCTCATTTTTAATGTACTTTATGATTAGATCAAAAAAAGACTGACGATTTTTCATCTTAATGACACTTTAAAATGCGCCACCTTGGTGCGTTTACACAGTCATTTGATAATCCCTTACTAAAACACGTACAGTCGTACACCATTATTCAACATGGCGGACGAGCTATAGTTTGGTTTTGGAAGCTTCGTATGCATGGGTAGCGTGCGTCAAATAACAACGGAAGATATCGGTACACGAGAAAGAGCAATAGCTAAAAGAAAGAAACAAAGAATAGCGAGATGGAAGCTTTTACAGCAATGCAAAAAAACGCATTTTATCGTATTAACAACACCGTATTAATAGCAAGCGTTTTCGTTTACACGGCCAAGTTAAGTTAAGCGCGATTAACTGATCGTGCTCAGTTTAATCCACCTCTTTGAGGCGATCTGTTTGCACGGACATTTTAAGCCCGCTTAAAGTCAGATGTGGCTCAGATCCCGCTTAAATTTTGGCCGTGTAAACAGGGCTTTAGACTCATTGAATATACGACATTTTACTGGAAATATCATGTATTGGCTTTTCCATTTTTTCCTGGCTATTCGATTTTTTCTCTAGTGAAAAATATTGGTTTTGTGTTTTGGCTAGCTGGCGGTTTTCCGGTTTTTGGCGATTAAAAACACAAGAACGAGATTTGAAAGGGTAATTTAAATTCAAAAACAAAATGGAACTGGGCAAGGCAACAAATGGGCAGGCTCTGGAACCTGCGAAAAGGAATATATAGGGAACAAGGTTATTGTGAATAATTATAGTCTGTATTAATAGTAAGAACTAAATGGCAAGGTTTATACCGTAACAACGTATAATTTCAATAAAGCAGGCGTATAGTAAAGTGTTTACACTCAGGCCTTCAACAGAGCAATAACGAAGGCCTGAGTCAACAGGCCGAAAGCCTAGCAAATAAATATTTACGTGGTGTTTCCACAAAACTTATCTATGTTGAACTCCCTTGCACTCCCAATCGCCATGAAAACTTTCAAAGAAGTACGCAGAAAGCGGGAATACTGAGACCACTAATACTCCTGAAGATACAAGCCAATGTCAATGGCTAAATAAGAACATGTTTTATGAACGTGACGTCGGTTAAAGTATACGAGTCTAAACAATGTGTATATATATAAATGATATTTGGCATTTCACTCGATTATATAGCAAGCTCTAAGGATTTAGGGTGAAGGAAAATTCGAGTGTAGATTTACATATATATTCTACACTCGAATTTTCCTTCACCCTAAATCCTTAGAGTTTGTATATATATATATATATATATATATATATATATATATATATACGACAGACTTCACCGTTCTGTAGATGTGCTTCTGGCCCATATATATAAAGTAAGGTTTATCAATTCCCATATAATTGGAATTGTCGTTCAACAGGTCAAAACTGACACGATTTGATAAAATGACAAAAAGTAAGTTACAAATGTGATTATGAATTTATATTATTTAATTATTTATTTATTTATTATCCATTTCTTTCTTTCGATACAGTACAAGCAGAATACCTAAAAAAGACTGAAGCTTAATTTTATAACAAAATACTTACTTTACTATACAAGTGATATAAACGTCGAGTGCAGTACAGAGTTACGGTTGTGCGTAATTATTACAATATATAAAATACTTAAAGGTCATGCCAAAATGTCGGGTAAAAACCATTACATCTGAGTAAACCGTGATTTATCCTAAGTTATCAGAGTAAATCCCCATTTACTTTGAAACATAGTCAATCAAGATATGGTCTGGAAACTCGGTCAACTTCAAAGCGCCTACACAATGAGCTGTGGTTCTATATGTTGAGGCCACGTTTAGACTATTACGGTACGGTGGTGTTCCAGATTGGGGTGAGCGTTCCGTAGCAAATCTGTTTATGACTATGACGCTACGGTAAATTTACCATAGCGTAGTAAATTTACCATAGCGTAGTGATTTGCAAGTGACTACGCTACGACAAACCACTTCGGAATAGTATAAACACTACAACGAAAGACTGACCGTACTGTAATGTTAAACGGGGCCTGAGACAGTCCTTGCCGTGCACAAATCTTTTCTTTTTCGTGCATTATTTCAATAACACGATTCAGTGATTAAATCTAAACACGGCTATTGGAGGATTGCTTTATTATACCACAATTACATTGTCCCCTGCATACCGAACAAAGACTTTTGCTGAGACCATTTCTCGATTGACTGTGTCTGAAAGTTATTGGCTCGAGACGTCAGTATGTCATTTTCTAATAGTGCATGGTAATTCTTTCAATTTGTTGATCAGGGAGGAAGATCAAATAATTTTATTGGGTTAGGGAAGAAGCGGGGGTGGGGGATCAAGTGCTCAACCTCCTCTTCCCGCTTGGCTACACGCCCGATTCTCGAAAGACATCATCAGCACATCACAGGTCGCATATATCTCATAAGTACATGCTATAATACGGTTGTAAACAAATGTCACTCCGACAATTTCGACAAGTTTTCTTTCGTGCCTGTTGGCCAAATCAGATACCAGTTATTTCTGATGGTGAATAATAACTTGGTTATAACTGCCTGTAGCCAAGCTGGGTTTGCCTTGTCGCGGGGGAGGGAGGGGGGGGTATCACGGAACTATAGCTTCTTCGAACACCACTGTAGCTTGTTTGAACTAGTTAGATTGAATAAAGTATTTCTTATAATTTTCAGTAGTGATATGTAAACAATTAAAAATAAATTTTAGTAGGGGAAACATGCAAGCTATGCATGTGCGGGCGACCAACGCTTTGTCAGTCGAAGGAGTGAAATTTTGTTGGTCGATCAGCAATCAGGAAGTATTGAAATTTTGCTTATTTAAAGCTACCTTGAGTATCTCCAAGTTGTTATAAATGTCTTCAGTCAGGACATATACAGATATATCTGATGGCCACAAACTACAGAAATAATCCACATGCATGCATAGTTAATTTGTGTTTTCTTCGACATCAGTAATAAAATGATTCCAGTCTAAAACCCATGCATTTTTACAGGATATTAATTAAAGTTCATCAAAAGTCGTCGATCGTACGTCGACCACAATTGGTTATTTTCTTGCAACATTTCCATCTTTAGCTTGAGTTTTGAGATTTGTGAGATATTTGGCTCGAAGTGGAGTCCTCCTTCGGTAAAGTGGCGCTATTGCTCCCACCAGAGATTGTGTTGCCATCAAAGTTAATGTAAAGGTGGTCATCGTAGGTTCGCATGTTGATATATTCCTGGCGTAGAAAAATAGTATAAGTTTCTAACGAATGTTAGTATAAATTTACAAGTTTCTATCACAAATCCTTGAATTTCATCGGCTATCGCAGGAGTTTCTATTCGCTGATAGAAACCTTTGGCGATAAGCCAATGAAAAGCCTTCTTTTAACGAAATTGACCAATCACAAAATGCGTAGTATAGCACGAGCAATGATCATTAGAGCCAGCGGTTGTTCTGTTAAGCAATATAATGGTGCCGAAGTGGGCAAATGAAAGAAGAAATTGAACATTTAGGCGAAGCAAAATAAGTCCTACAGAAAACAAAAACGGCTACAAAATGGTTAGAATGGAAATTGTTAATGGTAATATCGTTAAATTGTTTATCTGTGTTCGTTTAAAACGAAATAACTGCAAACAAAACACATTTCAGAATTACGCTTGCTGTTGACAAGATTTCGTGATGTAAACTATATGCTAAATTGAATGTTTCTTTCAACTTTTTGTCACTTTTACAAATCAATGGATATATATTGTTTCAATATTGTACAAGAAAATCCATGCTAAATTATGCAAGAAAACTTTACTTCTCCATCAGTTACTGTACGGGGCCAAGGAGAAGTCCGAAATGACTGTTGAACGTTTGTTATTGGCAGTTAAAAATGTATTAAACGAGCCTCAAAGAATACGTTATGGTCGAGAATTTATTTAACTTTTGTTGGTAAATTTATACTAAAACAAGTATAGGCAACTCGCAACTCGTACTGTTTCACCACCCCAACGGGGCCACCGATCACGTGAGTAAAAACGATGTTCTATCTAATACACATGGTGTATTTGCAATCTTTTTTTTTAAATTACATATCACCATGCAAAACTTTAAATCTTTACAAAACAAGATAGCTCAGAAGAAGAAAAAAATTACATGGTTGAACCACAAGGAGATTATTTAGTTGTTCATATCACAGAAACTTACATAATCATTGTTGTACATTGTGTCCAAATAACGAGCAAGCATCTCAAAATTTGGTCGGCGATGTGACGCCACTTGCCAGCAATCTAACAGCAGATTATACCTAAAAACATGATAAATAGTAAAGATAGCAAGAGAATAAATGTATAGCCCATTAAACAGAAAACAACAACAAACAAATAAATAAATAAATAAACAAACAAACAATTTTGATTACATTAGGCAAGCTAGTCTGGTTGCTGGAATAAACGTGCAAGCTCAGCAAACAGATTCATTGTTAACAAAAGGAGTCTTGTGAAGAGTACTCATATAGGACTCATATTAGGTCCCCCACATGTACAGTAAGCAGTAATAAACCTCTGTCTCGGTATTTGTATTCGTTATCTAGATAGAAGGGACTCTACAAAAAAATTCATGAATAGCTCCGTAGGACTATAAATGCGGTCACGAATCATATTTTCAGTACAAAACTTTCAGTATTGGTTTCTCGTGCGTTGCACTAAGAGAGACAAGAAGGTCGGTCGAAAATAGAGTAAAACGAATGTCTAGAGTAATGGGTAACCCTGGCAAGCAAGCAAGCAAACAAACAAACAAACAAACAAACAAACAAACAAACAAACAAACAAACAAACAAACAAACAAACAAACAAACAAACAAACAAACAAACAAACAAACAAACAAACAAACAAACAAACAAACAAACAAACAAACAAACAAACAAACAAGAAAACAAACAATTAACGAAGGAAACATATTATACGTACAAATCGTCACTACAGTGTTTCGGTTTGTCCATCCTCATTCCATTTTGTAAGAAGCTGACAACTTCTTGTGAGTTCATTCCAGGATAAGGAGAAGCTCCTGTAATAAGATAATACAGCTATTATTAAAACACAATTTAATTTTTCATCCTTAGCGGAAATTGTGTATGAAACACTATGAAGTGGCGTGAGCCTATTTATATAACGTTCTCAAACTCATTCATAATTCATGAATTATCGTAGCCAATCCTGAACGTATACCACATCACATGGATGAGTTTTGATACCCAATGAAAACCTGTAGGAAACTTCCTAGTGAACTGGATCACATTTCGTAATCTGCATATTGAAATCAATGAAGAAAAAACCGCAAATCGCGATGCGATGCTACGCCCTCGGTTTTCGTTTGTTTTCTCGTGTTTGGAACCCTCCGTTTTTGTTATTTCTTCTTACACATTCCAACAAGGGCTTCACACTATTTTTCACGTACCAGCCCAAGCTATTTTCTTCACTTTGGATACAGCCTTCGCAACTAATAAGCCCACGTCCACCTCTTCCTCTGGGTATATAGATTCTACTAACGTCCAGAGTCTAACGTCGATATCATCATCATTATTATTATTATTATTTATTATTATTGTTATTATTATTATTTATATATTTATTATTATAATTTATTATTTTTTTATTATTTATTATTATTATTCTTAGTACTATCTTTATAACAATAAATATAATGACAAAAACAATATAACGGTTGTCATCTTTATGTAATAGATCAAACACGAGTTTGAGTGTTTCATCAGGATTGTGTAGAGCCGAAAGAATTTGGCACAAAGGAAAGAGAAGAGAATGAGAGAATCGGAGAGAGAAGAAGTGGTATGGACAATTTGTTAGAGACCATACAGATGATGTGGACAAATATATATCCTGGGCCTGGCTGACCAAATCTGATTTGAAATCCACCACTGAGACGTTGATCTTCGCTGCACAGGAACAAGCCCTACGAACCAACTACGTTAAATTTCACATTAATAGAACAGTAGATTCACCATTATGCAGAATATGTGCAGAAAAAGGAGAAAGTGTTACACACTTGGTGTGTGAGTGCATCAAATTAGCCCAGAGAGAATTATTCTCTGAGAATATAAACGCAAGCATGACAACGTGGCTCGAAAAGTCCATTGGGAACTGTGTGGAAAGTATAACCTCGAAAGAGCTGATAAATGGTACGAACATCAACCACCAAGTGTACTGGAAAATGATAAATATAAAGTCATGCGAGACTTCAATATACAATGTGATCATGAAATAGCAGAAGACCCGACATAGTTACAGTGGATAAAGAGCAGAAAAGTGCCAACAGTGTTACATTGCAGTACCAGGAGATAAAAGGGTACGTGCAAAGGAAAGAGAAGAAAATGAGAAAGATCAAGATCTGAAGCGAGAGACATAGCAACAATCTAGTCATTAAGGAAAGCTGAGGTTATTCCAGTAGTTATAGGTGCTCTGGCAACAATATCGGTCAGATTGGATAAATATCTGGAGCAACTACCATACATCTAGTAGGCACTAGTGGCCGTCACGAAAGTAACCTGAGTGTCACGCTTTATTCCTAGTTTTCCGCTAAAAGGAGGGAGTAGGGCGAGGCAGACGGGTGGGTTTCCCGCCTCTCGGGAAGGGAAAAACGGGCCTGACTATCAGGTTATCACGAAGCGGCTATTAGAACCCATAATAATAATAATAATAATAATAATAATAATAATAATAATAATAATAATAATAATAATAATAATAATAATAATAATAATAATAAAAATAATAAAGATGATAATAAATTTAATAATAAAAATAATTTATTTAAAAGAATAAATAAATAAAATAGAAGACTTCTCATACCAAGTGTGATAATTTCCCATAATACGATTGCAAACGACCATCTAAAAATTGTCAAACATATTACTATTTAATATCACGTACATAATAACAAAATAGGTACGCACATCGGAACATCTAAAAATTGTCAAACATATTACTATTTAATATCACGTACATAATAAAAAAATAGGTACGCACATCGGAGATGTGTCTACAGGTGTGTGTTTATACACGGTGCACGTTTTTCGTGAAACTGTAATGGCTTGTAAACCAAGAGAAGCGAGGCAAGTTTCACGAGGAGCAGCGTTGCACGATGCAGATACGACGCAGATGTTTATGGTTCGTGAAATTTGACACGCAACGACGTTCAATGTCAGCTGACATAATATTATGCTTCCGGTCACCGCGCAAAACCCGCAAGGCACTGAGAACGAGTTTACCGGTTGTTTGTCATATCACTCGCCTGGGCGACTGGGCTTGACGAAACATAGTCAGGAATAGAAACATCCGCGAAAACACACAGGATATTCATCGTAAAGGCCAACCTACACGATACGACTCTTGTATACATTTGTCATCCTGACGTATGTAATTGTTTGCACGCACGCAATTCTTGTTTCTGATTTGATGCCTAATGTCGCAAAACACTTTTTATGCGCTTGTCGGTAGATCGCATACGTCAAGGTGACAAAAATATACAATGGCTTGATAAAATGCCAATCAATGAACCTATATAACAATAACGGCGTCATTTTGAAATCACAGTGCATTGTGGTCTATTCAGAATAACAAGCTCAACCAGAAGTCACTCACATACTGTATACCTCCGCCAGCGAGTTATTACAATTAACTACATCACGGGCGTTCGTTGTAGGCGAGCCGAATTTAAAGACCTGGACCCTAAACTAAAACCTCTACCTCAACCCTATCCAACACCGCTGCCAAACGTTTTGCGCCTGCGCGACATCCGACGCCTGCCACGGCTAGTTCCCACTTCTCTTGCAATGTTTACTCTACCAAATTCACGCACGCGCAAATGTTTGGCAGTTGTTGGTCTATCCCTAAATCGCAAGGAATTCCAGTGCATGACGTAGTCAAATCAAACTTTTTCAGCAGTGTAACCAGACATAGTGCTAAAGAGCGGTGCCATGTTTGGCGTAAAAAAAAAAGAGCGCTTGCATTCCCGTTCCCAGTGCCAAGGTATCCAAGGGCTTGTCCGCGGGCTACGTACGGTTGCCATAAAAAAGGGACACCCAGAATATAAAGCTACCTGACGTGAGCCACTCAGCGGCTACAATGTAATAATATATCAGTAAAATGTAGAAGCTTGACTTACACATCACTTTTAGTAGTAGAAATGCCATCAAGAAGTGATTCAATTGCCATCCACTTTATTGGAAACCTTCCGCCCTAAAATCAAGAAAATATAATATATAGTAAAAAAATATATGCCAACTTTTGGATAAGATGCAAGTTAAGATAACAGTTATGTTGAATCACGCATGAAGTTGATTCCCCACAGTCACAATAAGATTTTCCCCAGCCTAGGTTGGACCCCTTCCAGCGGTCCTTTTATCGAGCGACAGCAAAGAGCCATTGGCTCTGGCCGGAACGAAGTAACTAAGCAATACAGTGATTGGCTTAAATTCTCATACATGCGTTCTCTCAAAAGTTCACGTTTTTCTGACTCGACATTCCGGTGTATAAGATTAGAAACCTTCCAATCTAGACATGTAACCGGACAAGAAAATATAACATGCACTAAAAAGATAAGTGTGCCAGCCTTTGGAGAGGATCCAAGTAACATAAAATTATTTTGGAAATAAAACTTATAAACTCAACTTATATAGACCCGTTTACACAGGCGATTTTGTGTGCAATTTTTCTCATTCTGACGCATGCGATTGAATAGATGTCTCACAAATGAATTGAACCTCTATAGCTTTGTACAAATGTCCAATACATTCGTAAGTCAATCCATTCGATTGCATCAGTCAGGAGGAGAAAATTCGCAGCAAAAATCGCTTGTGTAAACGAGCCTTATTGAATCATGCACGCATGAAATAGATTTGGTATTTGTCGGGATAAGCTTTTTCCACAGGTTTCATAAGCTGGATTTTATTCCAAACTTCAGCTGGATTTCCAACATTTTTTCCGACTTTCTTTTAACTTTTTAATTTTAAAGTTTACACAGCGTCTGAATGACAATATCCCAATTCTAAAATAAAATCTAACCTACCGCAGTCTTTCGTGTGTAATGGTCTTCAACATATATATCTCTTGCAAAACCAAAGTCAGAAACTTTGCAAACTTTATTTTCATCAACTAATATATTCCTAGCAGCAAGATCTCTATGAATAACCTATAGAAAAAATAATAAGTTGGTGATATCAATTTTTGTTGCTGCATAATTTCTTAAAAACACATACTACGTAAACAGCTTTTAACAAAATGGTTGCGGTAGCATACACGCACCTTGAGAGTTGCAAGATGAGCCATTCCTCTGGAAATCTGTGTGCCAAACATAAGCAATTCTTTGGATGTCAATCGGGAAGATGGTCGCTTGTAACAGTCAATATAATACGGATCTCTGATCCCTCGGCTGCTTCGAAGGAAACTCTGAAGGTCTCCGTAAGCGCAGTATTCGACAATTACCATAAGAGGTTCTGAAAATTCAAATTAACTTTATTTATACTGGATAACCCTACCAGTCATATCCCTACTACAGTCATATATAAACTATCGAAGTATAGTAAGGTCTGAGAGAGAGAGTAGAAGTAATTTTTGACCTCCAAAACTTCCCTCACACTCTCAAAAAGGGGGTCGG
>OZ035998.1:10664320-11019320 GCA_964035015.1 Corallium rubrum
TTCTGATTGGCTAACGAGCGGTCCGTATGACGGTATGAGCTCGAGGTAATTTACCGTTTTGGTCGGTGCGTATAGAGAAATATTTCCCTCGGTAACAAAAACATAAATAACATATATATAATCGTCGATTATTCTACTTACGGTATCTTGATTTGCACTTTGCGCAACACGTTCTGCGTTTTCCGCTGTTTTCTTAGCACTGTTCCGTTGAATATTTCTCATCAAAATACAAACAATGACGATGGCGATAATAAGAACAAGAAAACCACCTGCAACTCCTACCACCATTACTTTCATGTCAAGACCGGCTTTCGTTTGGGGAAGTGCAGGGTTAACCGGCTCATCTGGATCGGGGCGTTGTGTACGCGGTTGATCTAAAACTTAAGTAATAAATGTAGTTGGGTTTTGACAGCGAGAATTTTAATACCACGGTTGCCTTGGAATTCCCCTTTTGGAATTCCTTCCCTTTTGGAATTCCTTCTTAAATAAATGCCGCCTTAAAAAATCAATTTCATTTTACCCACAAAATAGTTTCTAAAATATAGTCTTCAAACCCAATTTCTTCTTCAGAGCACTCGCGACCTCGTCCAAGGCGAGGAAGCTCTGAAAGTCAATGCATTCTTGTACAAGACGTAATTAAAAGAAAATATACTCTTTAACGGTGAATAAAATGAAGTTGTTTCACAGAACTAATCACAGACTCTGAGAGCGAGATTGTCTTCTGCGTCAGAATTATGTTGTTCGTTATTTAGAGTTCTCCGGATTCAATGTACTTTTGCTTGAGCTTTCGACTCGGTCTTCATCAGAAGTGAGAGAAAGATGATAGGTCTAGTGTTTTATTGTGTTGATGTGAGTGCCTAATTGGTTGATTTTGAATCGTACTGTCCTTGGGGGAAACTCCGGCGTTGGGTTTCTTCTTATCCTTGTTTAGTTGAGTGCTTGTGTTGCAGGTGTTCGTTCATGGATTACAATCACCAAGACACATCAATGGTCAACACAATAAAACACTAGACCTATCATTTTTCTCACTTCTGATGAAGAGTCGAATCATCGAGTCGAAAGCTCAGGAAAAATTAAAGTACATTGAATCCGAAGAACTCTAAATACTAAACTTTGAGTTGTAGTAAATTTTACCTGTTAAGTGTGTAGTACTTATCCAATGATCACTTGGAGGACTGCTACCAATCTCGTTCACAGCGTACAATCGGATCTCGTACATTTTCTGTTGGAGAAGGTTTTTAATTGTATACATGTAGCGTGTACTAGGATTTTTAATAGTGATCTTTTCCCAGTCATTACTATTTTTGAGGGCATATTCAATTACAAGCGCTGTGATCTTTTTTCCACCATTATTTCCAAATCTCCAGCTGACTGTTAATTCGTTGCCGCTCGGAGCTACATTTTGTATTCTTGGAGTTTCAGGCTTAGCTGAAGGAAAAGCACAATCAAATTGTTAGTAAAAATTAGAGTCCTGTGTTGGCAATGTGTTACAACGACAAACCTATATAGAAAGGTACTGTTACACGATGCGGTTTTTCTTGCAACTTGCAACAAATAGCCGAATGTTGCAGGTTGCAAAAAAATCGCACTGTGTAATACCAAGCAGCAATGGACGGGTTCTACTTTTAGGCAACAGCTTCCCCCAAGAACCTCTGGCATCCAGGGTACAGTTCAATGAGTAATAAAAGTAGCGTGCTGCGTAGGCAGTGTAGAAACAACAATCGAAATATAGTAAGGTTAGATATACTGCCGAAACAGAGAACGTAGAAGTCTAACGTTTCGAGCGAAGGCCCTTCGTCAGAGAGAAAAAAAAGTGAGTGAGTTGGGAGAATTCGAAGGTTTACGAATATTTCCAAACTCCCTCGAGCGTTTGCATCAGGTTATACAAACACAGGACATCCATTTTCTATTTCTTTTATGCAATAAGGCTAAGAAATGTGCCGTGATGTCACAACCGTGTTTGCATAGCCTGATATAAACATTAAGTATTAGTTATTAACCTGCACGGTTCGAATTCGTCCGGTGCCATGTAAACACCGAAACTGGTCTAGTTTTTGCACGGATAAGCGCAGTAGAGGATTGGATATGAGAAGAATATCATATTCCAAATAGAATTACGAACATGAAGTATAGACCCCTCGGAAAAAGATGATCTCTGCTCATGCGCGCGATAGCAAGAACTAGCAAATGAGTCTGGGTACGAGATTAGTCTACAATTCGTCCGGTACCGTGTAAACACAAAGGCACGCTCAGCGTGCATGTATCTACTGCGCTACGGTACATGCAAGTTGTAAAACATTCTCAATTTAGTAGTTCAGCATCGCGTAAATAAAACCATGCGCCTCGACTTTCTCGCTCAAACGACAAACTTTCCATGGACGAAAAGACAGAGAGTGCTCGTTTGGCTTCGAATCAAGATCTTTCTGAAATCTGAATAGCCTTTTAACTAATGTTTCAAATGTACTGTTGACATGTTAGAGCGCGTTGATCATGCGATTAACTTAACTCAACTCAACTCAACTCAACTCAACTCAACTCAACTCAACTCAACTCAACTCAACTCAACTCAACTCAACTCAACTCAACTTAACTTAACTTAACTTAACTTAACTTAACTTAAACTTACACGCACGACAGCAATGTATCTACTAGCGCAAGCGCAGTAGATACAAAAAGAGTGTCGGACAGTGCATGGCTCCGTGTAAACAGGCAGTAACGTAAAAATTCGAGTACGGTTCCGAATTCATCCGGTAACGTGTAAACGTAGTCTAATTTTATCTGGATTTACATCTACGAGTTCGCTAACAACGAACGAGATTACGAGAAATTAAATATTGCTTGAGGCGAAGTCAAGTACAGTATATAATTTCGAGTTCCTTGTTAGTGAACGAGTTGATGTAAATCCTGATAAAACACGAACAAAGAGTGTTTTAAACATTTTAATGTTCAATTTGAGTACACTGGAAATGAAATTTACGCTTGCGAAATGTGTGGCAGTCTGATCATTTACAAGGTATATTTGCTTAAATTTCTTAATTTGCTTAAGAACGAGTTTCCTATAGAAATATCTAAAATACTAGTTTACCTCAAGAAATTGTAATATTCCAAGCTATTTAATCTTTTGTATACCTCGGTGCAGCTTCGCAATTTAAAAAATAGGTACGCAATGCGTACATGTGACTACCGCTGTTAATTACAGAACGAGATGTAGACTTGAAATGCATGAAAATGTGTGAAAAGCACAGACACACACACACAAAAAAATGGTGGATAAATCCTAGCTAGAGAACCACTCTACTGGTCCTTTGAACAACCCAATTTAACTTTTATCCACTGAACAGCACTATCAGATACATAACTATTCAGTGGATAAAATTTTATAGTAGGTTGTTCAAAGCATGATTAGTGCTGTTCTTTATCTAGAACTTATCAACTAGATAAGCTATCTTGGCTTTGTACAACTCACCCCAGATCATATACATGTAAATTATTTTTGTGGAAACTCCGTAAAATATTTATTTGGTAAGCTTTCAGCCTGTTGACTCAGGCCGAAACTGTTAGCAAATAAATAATTTTCATGGTGTTTCCACAAAAATAATCTATATACATTATCGCCTTGAAAACTTTCAAAGAATTAATCACTCCAGATAATCAACATTGCGTTCCAAAACAACATTTTACCTGCCATAAATATGCTGTCAGTGGCATCAAGTGTAATGCACATCACTAATATTTTGTGATTCTGCTAGTATTTTAAATAACACAGTACAACAATACTCAGTATTGTAGTTTCAACAGATTTATTTATTCATTTCAAGGTTTTCAACATATTCAAGGCTTTAAGTTTCCCAACACTTCACAATAGCTTTACAACAATTTATCAAAATATACAATTGGTGGCACATAGATTATAGAATGTTTCAGTACTTTCACAAGAGTTAGACTTCTGGTGTATATACTAGCTATTCTGTGGACAGATCACTGTAGCAGCTCTGGTGTCCACAAACATTGGTTTCTTAATTTCATTATACAAGATATTGAACACCACCTAAAACAAGTAAACAAAGCACCAAGTCAAAGTTTTGTAATGTCTGTGTAACAGCCAACATATTTTGTTTAAACTAAATTAAACTAACCTTATTTATACTGGATAACTCTATCAGTTATATCTAAACAGTTATCCTCAGAGGTCCAGTACGGGCCCACCCTCATTGGTCCAGTGTTACTACAGGAGGAAACCTGAGTACCCGGAGGAAACCTGTGGTGTTTGGTAGAGTCAAACTGGAAGCACTCTTCTCGAATGTGGCCAAGGTGAATTATTTTAATCAGATAACTGCACCGTGCAGATATTGAACCCAGCTCGCAGAGGTGAAAGGCACGTGCACTAACCACTATGCCACCAACACCACCTAGCATAAATTTCTTATATACAATGTATATAGTGTAAATACAGGGCACTGTGATATATACTTCTTGAACTCATTAATAATTCACAAACCAAACAGGAAGATCGTAAGCGAGACAAAGGTTTGATACATGATCAAACAATTCATTTCCTGATTTGTTTGATCACGAAACAATGAAAGTTGTGTTTGATCTAATATCAAAACACCCAGCTCGAAGTTGGTTAAAACACACTTCTCACTCTTAGTGTATGCACTGGTGTATGATATATACATGTACTGTACATGCAGTATAAACATGAGTCACTGACCAGTGAGCACAACACACAATTCAACCAAAATTAAACTTATAAAGCGATTTTATCATTATAAATAATTTAGGTATACATGTATATCAGTTTCTTCGATAAAAGAAGGTTGAAGGTCCAACTTCTAGCAAACTTTATAAGCTGAATATTTCTAGTACTGTTTCCGATCAAGTACTTATAGATTTTGTATATGGTACTGTATATAAGATAAACAACGTCACAATTTTGAAACTATTTCTTACCTTGTATAAACTGATCAATGTGGACAGAAACCGTTCCAAGTAGAAAAGATTTGCAAAGTAATAATTAACACTTTCAAAAATCAAAACTGTCATCGAGAGAGCAACCAAAATGCAAAGACGAGATTCACTTTAGTTTATTCCCCGCGAGGCCACGAAAACAACTCGAGTACTTCCCGAATACTTGGCGATCAATGGCGATCTGCTTGACTATACAGCGATCGCGTCGAAGATCTGGCGATGGCTGCACGAGTATGACGTAAGTGCGGTCCAAGACAATCGCGCAAGCAACACGCCGACATTATGGCTACCGCTGGCTGACAGGTCAGCGGTAGTCACAAAAATTTGACAACCGTGCACGATTAATAACTCATGGAGAGCGTTGCCATGACATAACAGGGTATCAAGTGGTACAAATTATCCAATCAGAACTTACAAAATACATCAGTGTTGGAAAATTGAATGGGAAGTTTGGGAGAACGAGAAATTACAGTGGACACACGAGCCCGTTGGGCGAGTGTTTTGCACACTATTTCGAGTTCTTGGCGTAATCTATCCATGTTTTCCATATAGAGTATTCTAAGCTCAATCGCTCAACTATGGTATTTAAATATTAATTCACGAAAAACAAAAGGTTTGTGAACGATCAGGACCGTTCAAACATAAAATCACAACTCATTATGAACGCTTTGAAGTCTGCCAAGATTCCACATCATTTCTTGATTGACAATGGTTTACAATAAAAACAATGAATGTGTAAAAAAGCAAGTCATATACTTACTGTGTCTCTTCAGAGGTATTGAAAGAGTTGCACTGTAATCTTCGTTCTTTGCAATGCAATCGTAGTCACGCAAATCTGATAAATGAACATCTTTAATCCTGAGATAGCTCACGCTCTTTTCAAAGCTATGCTTTGTCTCCATGGTAAATCGACCGTTCGTTTTCACTTGTTCGTTCAGTGTATATCTCGCATTATTTACGCGCCATTTCCAGGAAAATGTTGGTCGTGGAACACCAATAGCCTCACATTTTACTACACCGTCTTCACCAATGGTGGCGTATGAGTTTCCCTTGGTTATTATTTCGGCTGAAACTTAACAAAAAACAAAAAAGCAAAAAATTATAAAGTAGCTCGGATATGACAGTTGAAGATAACTTGAGCTATTTTTATATACATACATGCCTGAATAAGATTAATTCAAAATGAAGTCGAATAAATGCTACTATATAGAGACCTTTAAATACACATTTACCGCAAACAGTGAACTCCAGTTAACGGTTTTCTGTTAGAAGTTGGGACAATATGTACATTTACATTGAAACCTCTGTGATTAATGTAAGTTTATATTAATTGTAAACTACCGCAGAAAAAAGAAACTATAAGCCAATATAAAAAATACAAGAACTAATTCAAAGCTAATAAAAAGCTAATAAATAGCTAGCTTTTTGCTAGACAAGTAAAACAAATAGATTTTCTATAATTTTAATTACAGCAGTTATATATGTTAAAACCGCCACGTTAGATATTCTTTATTTACAGTGTTCATGCTTCAAAAAGCTTCGTTTCTTGCTCTCAACAATTTGATTACTCATTGCGATGTATCACGCAAAATTCCCTTGCCTTGCCCATCATGACCTCGCTCGTCCATAAATTAAAATACATATTTATCATGATGTAAACCAAAATTTATTGACAGCAATAAATATATAAATACCTTTTACGTTAACTGAAAATGTTTTGCTGTCCTTTCCAAGTGAATTGGACGAAACGCATTTATAATTTCCACGATCGGTTTGTCCCACGTTTTCCACGGATAAAAAGCCCTTACTGTGTTGTCCAGTGCGTCCCTTGGGAAACGGCCGACCATCAGTTCGACTCCACGTGATTGTTGGCGTCGGATTTCCATTCGATGTACAGTCTAAATCAAGTTTACTGCCCGAGTCAAGAACGATAGATGTTTCCATTTTTGAAACTATTTTGGCTGAAGCTAAAATTAAATAAATGTTTAATTACTAATTTTGTAAATATCGCTTCAGAAACTGGAGGCAATAAACATTTTACTCCCTCCCTCTCTCCCACCCTTCCGCCCTCCCGCATGCACTCTCGCCCTCCCTCATGACTCCTTTCTCCCTCCCTTCCGCCCTCCCTACCTCCCGCCCGCCCGCCCGCCATCCCTCCCTCCTTCCCTCCCTCCCTCCCTCCCTCCCTCCCTCCCTCCCTCCCTCACTCACCCACCCACCCACTCACTCACTCACTCACTCACTCACTCACTCACTCACTCACTCACTCACTCACTCACTCACTCACTCACTCACTCACTCACTCACTCACTCACTCACTCACTCACTCACTCACTCACTCACTCACTCACTCACTCACTCACTCACTCACTCACCATCTTACCTTTAATTTCTATATTCATGTATGCCCTCTCAATGTACAAGTAGGTCTTGGTCTTGTTTACCCTCATTAGCGTTATCACTGTACATTTATATACTCCTGAACTGTATCTCGTAAGGTTATTCAAAACAATTGTATTGTAATTAATTATTTTTGGACGCGGAATGCCGATTCGTTTTAACAATTGCGGCCGTCCTCCTGTGAATGATACCAAATTAGCTTCACTGAACTTTTTGTTGCCAACTTGCCTCGCACCAATTTGCCATAAAAATGTCAAAGGTTTCTTGCCAGGTTTTGCTTTCGCAGCGCATGGTATAGTTGCATTGTCACCTGCCGTAAAAGTGTAGTTCTTGTCCCAAAACTCGAAGCCTCCCTTTCCTTGTTAACAGAACAATTAAAAAAAAGGTAAAAAAACCACTATTGCACTGCCAAACAAACAAATCATTTAAGTAAAAAGAACGGATAAAGTATATAAATGTATGAATGAATGAACAAATAAGATGACTCTGGGAAATGAAAATGAGAAAAATGAAATAAATAAGATGAATGGGAGGAATGAGAGAAATACAAAGAATAATATGAATGAAACAATTAAACAAAAAGAATAAAATGAATAAAATAGATGAAGCAAATGAGATAAATAAGATGAATGAGATGAATAAGAAGAATAAGATGGATAAGATGAATAAGATGAATAAGATGAATAAGATGAATAAGATGAATAAGATCAATGAGATGAATAAGATGAATAAGATAAAGGAGATGAATAAGATGAACAAGATAAATAAGATGAATAAGATGAAAAGATGAAAAGATGAATAAGATGAATAAGATGAATAAGATGAATAAGATGAATAAGATGAATAAGATGAATAAGATGAATAAGATGAATAAGATGAATAAGATGAATAAGATGAATAAGATGAATAAGATGAATAAGATGAATAAGAAGAATAAGATGAATAAGATGAATAAGATGAATAAGATGAATAAGATGAATAAGATGAATAAGATGAATAAGATGAATAAGATGAATAAGATGAATAAGATGAATAAGATGAATAAGATAAATAAGATGAATAAGATGAATAAGATGAATAAGATGAATAAGATGAATGAGATGAATAAGATGAATAAGATAAAGGAGATGAATAAGATGAATAAGATAAATAAGATGAATAAGATGAAAAGATGAATAAGATGAATAAGATGAATAAGATGCATAAGATGAATAAGATGAATAAGATGAATAAGATGAATAAGATGAATAAGATGAATAAGATGAATAAGATGAATAAGATGAATAAGATGAATAAGATGAATAAGATGAATAAGATGAATAAGATGAATAAGATGAATAAGATGAATAAGAAGAATAAGATAAATGAGATGAATAAGATGAATAAAATGAATAAAATGAATAAGATGAATAAGATGAATAAGATGAATAAGATGAATAAGATGAATAAGGTGAATAAGGTGAATAAGATGAATAAGATGAATAAGATGAATAAGATGAATAAGATGAATAAGAAGAATAAGAAGAATAAGATGAATAAGATGAATAAGATGAATAAGATGAATAAGATGAATAAGATGAATAAGATGAATAAGATGAATAAGATGAATAAGATGAATAAGAGAATAATGAATAAGATGAATAGAGATGAATAAGATGAATAAGATGAATAAGATGAATAAGATGAATAAGATGAATGAAATAAGATGAATAAGATGAATAAGATGAATAAGATGAATAAGATGAATAAGATGAATAAGATGAATAAGATGAATAAGATGAATAAGATGAATAAGATGAATAAGATGAATAAGATGAATAAGATGAATAAGATGAATAAGATGAATAAGATGAATAAGATGAATAAGATGAATAAGATGAATAAGATGAATAAGATGAATAAGATGAATAAGATGAATAAGATGAATAAGATGAATAAGATGAATAAGATGAATAAGATGAATAAGATGAATAAGATGAATATGAATAAGATGATAAGATGAATAAGATGAATAAGATGAATAAGATGAATAAGATGAATAAGATGAATAAGATGAATAAGATGAATAAGATGAATAAGATGAATAAGATGAATAAGATGAATAAGATGGATAAGATGCATAAGGTGCATAAGATGAATAAGATGAATAAGATGAATAAGATGAATAAGATGGATAAGGTGCATAAGATGAATAAGATGAATAAGATGAATAAGATGGATAGGATGAATAAGATGAATAAGATGAATAAGATGAATAAGATGAATAAGATGAATAAGATGAATAAGATGAATAAGATGAATAAGATGAATAAGATGAATAAGATGAATAAGATGAATAAGATGGATAAGGTGCATAAGATGAATAAGATGAATAAGATGAATAAGGTGAATAAGGTGAATAAGATGAATAAGGTGCATAAGATGAATAAGATGGATAAGATGGATAAGATGAATAAGATGAATAAGATGAATAAGATGAATAAGATGGATAAGATGAATAAGATGAATAAGATGAATAAGATGAATAAGATGAATAAGATGAATAAGATGAATAAGATGAATAAGATGAATAAGATGAATAAGATGAATAAGATGAATAAGATGAATAAGATGAATAAGATGAATAAGATGAATAAGATGAATAAGATGAATAAGATGAATAAGATGAATAAGATGAATAAGATGGATAAGATGGATAAGATGAATAAGATGAATAAGATGAATAAGATGAATAAGGTGCATAAGATGAATAAGATGGATAAGATGGATGAGGTGAATAGGATGAATGAGATGAATAAGATGGATGGAATGAATGAGATGGATAAGATAAATGAGTTGAATGAGATAGATGAGATGAGATGAATAAGATGGATGGGATGAATGAGATGGATAAAATGAATGAAATAGAAAAATGAGCTGAATGAGATGGACAGGATAAATGAGATAATAAGCTGAATGTAATAAGTGAGATGGATAAGATAAATGAGATAAATGAAATGAATAGGACCTCTTAGTTATTCAATAATAATCACCTTAAGCTTGGTCAATAAGAGATGGACCATATGGACCATAATGATATGTATTGGCCGACTTGCAAAAATAGAAAATTTTGCAAGTCAGCGAATACATATCATTATATTAGAAAATAATGAGTACAGGTTTAGAAAAGAAAAATGCTTGTGCAGCTAAACGGTGTAGGTTGTAAACATAACGGAAGTGTAAACATTTCTTGCAGAAATTTTATTGAGAAAAAAGTGTGGACAACCGCCCCCCCCCTCCCCACCTAACCCCCCCCCCCTGAATTGTTATAAAAGAGCTAATATGAAAATGCTGACATTTTTACTTACCATCCTTAATTAGGCCTTTGACCATCATGTACGATGAACACCACAAAAAAGATAAGATGACGAAGTACTTCATGGTGTAGCTTTAGTAAGCTATATAACCTAACGAAAACAACACAACATATCTTTAATTGAATTAATTCTAGATGTGATAAGTATTAGCGTCTTGGAAATTTACAGTTTACAGTGCCCAAGTAATCCAGTGCATACAGTATATGCGACCATGCAAGCGAGATAATTTTGATAACCTAACCCAAACAAAAACCCGGTTGATTTTCCATACCGTATTTATTCCAATAGACGCCCTGGGCGTTTATTGAAAAATTGAGCTCTCTATTGGAATAAATACGGTATATAAACTAACGGAATGACGTCACATAGACTACAGGTGGTAAAACGCAAAAATATTATTGTGATAGTTCGTAGTTAGGGGATGGATCGACCCGCTACGCTAACCTAAATAATGACGTGTCGGCTACGCAAATTTCGAAATCGTAGACGGTCGAGCATCTCAATACTGACGGTTGAGCACATCATTAGTCTCGTTCCCAGGTCACGCAAGCGGAAACCAGTGAGCATTGGGGCCACACGGAACGCTGGCTCAGGCAAAATTAGCGTCTTATATACACGGTCTTACATACACGGTTGCATCAAGTTGTATGCACAATGTGCAGCATGCAAACACGGTAATGATCTCGCGGCATATTTCTTAGTTTCAGAAACTAGGAACGCTGTGTTTATAGACCTATAATCCAGAGAGAATTAGGGTATATAAGAGAGGTGATGTATATTTATGGTTTAGTTTTATCATTGTTTTGTCCTAATTCCTCTTAAGTTATTTTTAGATGAGCGACAGCCAATCATCAAACGATGCTCGTAACATGTGACACCTATTGTGGGCTTTGTTAAAATGCTGGCGGAGAAAGTCGTATAAGAGTAAAATACATCTTGCAGAAGAACTGAAGAATTGCATTCATTGGGCACGACATTTTCTGTCTGGCAAACTCATATCAAATCACCGAACTATATAGGTCAGACAAAATTTTCTGTAATACTCAAGGGACTAGTATAGAAGGGGAAAAAAGTGTTCGGTGATAAAGAAGACACTATATGATTAGAAGAAGTCTATCCAAAGTTAACAACTGGTAAGACTCCGAAATCTTACAAAAAGGCCCTGCAGCCCATTCATTTGTGATAAGTGATAACTCCGCTTTCATTTATGCTGTTATGCAAGACCACGCTAGTATTGGTTAAGTACTGTAATTGCTCTGCCTCGTCCCTTGTCTCTTTTCAGGATCAGAATGAGAAATTAGAGAATTAACCACTGCGCACGCTCTACACTGGTTCATTGGCTCCCACTGGCTTTCGACAATCGCGATCACAAGTTTCGCTTGAAGAAATTTATAACTTATAAATTAATATATATTTTCTCAAAAACTATAAGACGAGCATGTGGAGCAGGCAGGTAATCTGTTCACTACAACAAAACCTGAATGTGACCACCGGCACCCAGAAGTTCCAGAAGCACTGCGATCACAATGGATTTAATAATGCGATTGTTTTTTTGCGAGCTCCGTTTGAAGTCAGCAATGGCGACAAGCGAGAAAAAATCAGCAAAATAACACTGTTACAGTCTTACAGTCTTACAGTCTTACAAGTAAACTACACCCAAAAGTTTCGGCCGAAACTATACAAGAACAATAAATTCTTCGAGTGGAGCACGCCAAAATGATGCACGCGCATCACCTGGAAACTCGCCTATTCGATAATTGATCACTGATCAGTGCGAAATTCAGATGAATTTATTCGTCGATTTAATGTAATGGTTTATTGAACACATTTCAGTAGCAAAATACAGCTAAATTATTATGTGCTTACATGTTCATATATAGCATATTCAGGGGTGGATAATCCTAAGCGCTTGTTTTTGGATTCTTTCAATATTGTTACATTGTTCTTGGGTCAGGTTTCCATGCCACACGTGAGCCCCATACTCGAGGGTAGGCCTTATGACAGCGCAATAAAAGGGCTTTAGATCATTTTTAAACGCGCCATAATTCTTAAGGATCTTTAACAAGTAAAGCCGTTTAGCCGCTTTTTTGGTAAAGTATTCGTTCGTGGACCACTTCATATCATAGTCAAGCCAAACCCCTAACAGCTTATATGACTTCACCCGAGCAATAGGATGATCTCCGATTTTCATTGGCGGGATGGTTGTTTCATTCTTCCTAAAATCAATATAATTTGTTTGCATTTCTTCACGGGTAGAGTCATATCGCCATAACATTACTGTTTCTCCCTCATCAATACCATCTTGGTTGGTTGTTTCGCCCGCGTTCTAATTTGTAACTGAAGGAAGTTGATTAATTTTTATAATAAAGGCGACTGGTCCTAGTTTGCTACCCTGAGGGATGCCAGGGACGTAGCTCGGCTCCCCCCCCCCCCCATTTGATATAAAACAACAGACATGTAACTACAAAACTGATGCAATATGCCATTGTGTCAGGAAATAAACTGTAAACAGTGTATTCAATCTACTGAGTGTATGCATTTTGAGTATCTATGTGACGTTTGCGTGTTTTGAGTATTTTATATGACGTTTTTTAACCTTTAGAGTCTGTAAAATCTTCCTCCAAAAGCCAGGAAATGGCATTTCAGCGACTCTCGATTTCAAAATTTCCCGGGGGAGCATACCCCTGGCCCCCTAAAAATTTATTTTGATTTCGGCTCCCCCCCCTTTCAAAATCCTGGCTACGTCCCTGAGGGATACCCCCATTGATTTCCATTCGTTCAGATTTTACATCATGAAATGTGATCATCTGTGATCGTCCTTGTAAATACGATGCAAACCATTTTGCAAAAGTCGGTTGTGATCGATTAAATCGAATAGTCGACGTTAATGCGACTTCGTTTTATGCGACGAATTCAATGGTTAGTGTAAACGAGCGAGGATTTTGCCGAAACGAGACTGCAACTAGTCCAACTATAAAATTAATTTAACAGGCAGCACTACAAGTTTATGCATTTAATTCAATGCGACGTTACGGCGTCATGACAGATACAAAGTCTTACCCAGAACCTATTTTAGACGTCGCACAATCGTTGAATTAAATTCGTCTGAATTAAATGTGTCGATTGTGAGACGTCTAAACCAAGTCATACTGTAATTTAACAAGGAATCATATGATCTTCACAGCCGTGTCAAACTTTTTTTCAATGTCGTGAGTGCATCAGGGTGAAGCACATTTTATTGACGAACCGAGGCGAAGACAGAGTGATTTCAAGAAGTTGCCACTCCGGTAGCGCCGTCCACCCAATATAATAGGCAGTATTCGGCTTAATTTGAATACGGCGGATTTAACGTAAAGAATTCCTTTGCAGAAGCAACTGAAGAAAAATGGCTCGGGCATTGTAGTATAAAATTAAATTGACCTGCTAAAATTCGGTTATGAAAAGTTGAAAACGATAGCTGTATAAATGTAGTCAATGCACCATGCATTACCAATAAAATTGTATTTTTAGTATATAATTTACCATGTCACACTAACACGAAAATATGACTGAACGTATTGCTGTATTCATAGTCCCTAGAAACAAATTGTCTGGAAACGCGACCAAAGTCTTTGTTCTAGGTTTTTGTTCACGTTTGTGCACCTTATTTCACCTTAACGCTTGCTGAACACATTGTATTTTTGGTATAATGAGCAATCAACCAATAGCATCGTTGCTTTATAAATATCAATGAACGTAAAACAAAAGATTGTGCACCTTATTATTTGCCACCCGGTCTTGCAATGCCTTTCGAGGGAATCACCCTTCAACCTATAAAATTGTAGCCTGCGTGCAGACGCTTGTATTTCCGGAGCTTGGGTAATTGAGAGCGCTTTGATGTTCGCCGCGTCTCCAGACAATATAATTCTAGGGACTATGCACATATCACATTTTAGTCTACCTCTTAAAACATTGAATGCTTGACTTGTCACTCATTATTTAGCAATTACCAATAATAGCATTACATCCTATGCTTAATTATCTTTTCAATTAATTATTTCAAACATTGTCTGAACTACACTTCATATTAGCCAAGGGTGCATTCCGTGGATACCTCACGCTGAAGATACGCCAAGGCCTACGGAATGCCACGCCGAGACCCGAGACCTTCAAAATGCTACGCCAAGATCTTCAAAATGCCACGCCAAGATCTTCAAAATCAAAATGCCACGCGTACGCCATTAAAGATTCTGGTAGTGCGTTGAAAACAGCTTCCCGTAGCAATTTCTGCAATGAAATAATGACGTTGTGCGGTGGACTGATTGCCAACGTAAAACTTCCCGAATTTGCGCCAGAAAATTTGGATTTTGTTTATGTAAATGTAAGTGTATACTAAGAAACATAATACTCATTTACTCTTTATGAATTTGGTCGTTTCATGGGTCAGGAAGGCACAGGATCTACTTACACGACCATACGCCAGTACGCCGCAAAAACTACAATTTCACGCCGCAAACACTACAATTTCACGCCAGTACGCGGCAGTGAGTGATATTAGACATGTCCTCTATCAAAATACTGTCCTCTCTCGGCTGAGTATTAAAGTGATCCGGGTTGTCCCCCCCCCCCCCCCCTCCCTATTTTGTGCAAAATATTTATTTTTCATCAGCAAGCAAGATGTTAAGGTGTTATTTATCTGTTCCTTTTTTAGCTCCAAGGTTTAAATTTACCACAGAAACACCAGGCGTGGTGATTCGCAGTTCTATTCTTCTATTCCTGCGTCATTGCGCATTTGCGCCCGCATGGGGTTAACCTGGGCGCAGACGCGTGTCTATGCCTTGGATAAACCATCATGTAAACAATTTTATATTCAATACTCTGTAGCATTGAATTTCTCTTTAAATCAACTCTTTGACAGCTTTAAAATCGGTTTTCAGTCTGATTTTTTACAGTTAAAATCTTGTTTATGTTAAAACACAATCCGACTTCACAGCTTGAAGGATCACTGCGCGATATACAATATACGTTTCAGAACACAGCAGCTATTAAAGGAACAACTAATAAACCACAAAGACAACGAAAGAGCAAAGGAAATATGCATGCTCAATTCTCAGCCGGAAAAACTTGAAATGTAAATTTTTGCAATCGATCCCGGTGTAAGTCATTCCACTCATAATTCCCTTGTCATTCCATGAAATCAGTCGAGTGTGTATATACTGTAGAACCTATAGCAAATATGCACTTTGATTCTTATTCTACGGTAATATCCTACTTATTATACTGTAATTGCACACACATCATGGCTTAAAAATTTTAAATAATGCTTTAAGACTCAGTTGAAGCCTTGAAGGTTGAACACAAAGTGTAAAAGTGACTTGAATATAAGTGACTCGATATGAATTGGTTAAAAACTTTCGACTTTCTAGCACAAAATGGCATCAACCCGAAAAACCACATAGGAAATTCTTTGAGGTGTTCTTTGGGGCGCGTGATCTGCTGCGTTTCGTTTCGTGTTACGTTGAGCACATTAAATTCTGTAACAATCCGGTATACCTTTAAACTCTAATAAGACGATCAGCTATGAACTATCTATATCAGTACTGAGCACGTGCGACGAGATAATTTAACTTGTCTATTTCGGTGATTCACAAATTGTTTTAAATAATTCGTGTCTGACGATTATATAAACACTGACGGATATGATAGTGGAAAACGTTGCGCTGGAACAAAGAAAATGTCATACA
This sequence comes from Corallium rubrum, assembly GCA_964035015.1. Classification (NCBI taxonomy): domain Eukaryota; kingdom Metazoa; phylum Cnidaria; class Anthozoa; order Scleralcyonacea; family Coralliidae; genus Corallium; species Corallium rubrum. The sequence continues at coordinate 10,680,771 of OZ035998.1, forward strand.
TGTATAAAAATCTGGGAATAAAGACTTGCCGAACTCTTTGATCGGCTTACGAGGGTTAATAAAAAAACTAATCTTCGTTGCCTGAGGTAAATATCTCCAAATTTAGGATTTCTGTAACTCAGTGGGCAGTGTGTTGTAAACCTGAGATTATTTCATCAAGTGTTGGATAATTTTTTATATGTGCGCATACTATAATTTGCGATACCCAAGACTAATAGTATTTGCGCACAACCGAAAAACAACGAAATGCTTTCTATCAGATGTTCTTACTAGTAGATGCAGCTTGCGCTTGATAAAATATCACCAGCACGTAAATATTTTTTCACGCAAGATTAAATAACTTGATGGCTCCCCTCGGAATGCAGATCAAATGCGGTTTACTGTCAGACATTGGTTGTCGAATCTCTTTAAACATTGGGCGCTTTCGCAGTAAAGTATATGAGTACATATCACCTTCATACGACAAGAGCCTATTGTAAACATATGTAAACCTTCGTTTGAGACAAGGAAGGAGTAGATTTAAAGTAGAGCATGACACGCCATGATTCATGAATAGTATAATATGAACGTTGAAATCATCAAGTACTGTTTGCGCAAGTCTACCATGTATTCCGTCAAGCTAATCTGCCAATTATAAGACTTATGTTTGTCCATAACTGTTTGTCTCATAATATAGCACAAAAGCGCAACGCGCGCGTGTGTGCTACTAGGCTGAGCCAAGTAACGAATAACAATGAACGCAAAAGTTTCACACAACAGCGTATGATATCACTCTTATGTGAAACTTTTACAGTATTACTTACGACCGAAACTTGTTCTATAGTTAGGCTTTAATATATGTGGCCATTGTTTCTACACGAACTTGTTATTCGACTAATATTCTGTTTAACTTATGAATAATGTATGAGTCTAAAGCCATATCAAATAGACAAACAGTATCTGGACCAATAACACATCACAAAACCGTGTTTAAAACACTCACCTTAAGGTTAACGCACTTTCTTTGATTAAGTGAATCACGATCGAGAAATATAGAAAAGAAAACGGTGGGTAAAGATACAACAGCTTTCGCCAAATCGGAATGAAACCTGATTTTGTCACAGCACCCCCAGTTGAGAAAATTTGGGATTAATTAATCCGCTTGCAGTATACGGAAATGTTTGGCGCATATTAAATTACTGGGCGAAGACTCATCACTGACCAATGAACGCCTCCGAAAGCAAACAAATCATTAATGGAAAGAAAATACGCTAACAGACCGATAGTATATCAGTTCTATTTCAGATAAACAAAATTGTCGTGTGATATAAAATAATTGTATCCGTCGTACTAACCACCGAACTGGTAGGCTTGGTAATACTAATGTCTAAAGAGAATCATTGGGTTGGTATATGTCAAATGCATATGCGAGTGATACGAATGGACTTGTCAATTAGCATGACGTGTCTAAAACAGTTCGTTGGACATTTTTCCTAAACTATATATGTTTTTTAGTCAGTATGTACGCTGGGATTCCTTTTCAGATATCAGGATGGCATACTTAAGGGCGGATCCATCGAAGCTGAAGACAGATAGAAAACAAACTCTAGGAGACTTGAAGCTATCGTTATCGTCTAAATCTTCTATCTCTTTGGCACAAATGCTTTGATTTGATTACTGTCATCGTCTCAGAAATCTTCATGAAGTCACACAACGTTAACGTCGCTGATGTTTTACCGTAAATAGACTTTGAGAGAAAAATTCACCGCGATTCTAAAGATGAATTGACTATTTGTCTATTTCTTGTGACGGAAAGGTGCGGATAAAATTTAACACCTACACTTGGACTGCCGTGATTCGTCAACGAAAAATTGTAACAGAATAGCACACATGCAACTAAGCAGTTAACCAGCAATTGTAAGAGTACGGCTGAGCATGCTGAAATATACAGGAACATGAACAAAATTGAAGCTAGCCAGCTAGGCCAACACTGAAGCTGGCCCAATACTGACGCTATAAGTCAAATACATTTTTTAAAGTAATCAAGAACGCGTGATGACAGATACGCGCACAAAGAACTGAATACTTGCGAACGAAAATATGGTTATAAAGATGCTAGAATATGCATGGTTACCCTACCTTCATATTGATGGTGTCGCAATTAGGGGGTCGATTATTGGGCGTACACATTTTAAAAGTACTAAGGTGACATACAAAATGATTGCTTGGAACTGATTTTGCGGGTTCGGAAAACTCCAAGTGCGTCGGTTATTGACTCACAGCCAAGCTATACATATTAACATAGAGTTCATGGGTAACTTTTTAATTTTAATTAACAGAATTCAAGGCATGTGTTTCAAGGCAAATGTATTATATGTATATAAACTTAACGTTATTATATGCTCTCTTGTATAACTCAACTTGAATGACATTAAAGATATTTAAAGTGATCCTTAAGTTATATAAATTATCAACAGGTGCTCCTAGCCTCCTACGTTGCATGGTATATTATAATATTTCGTGTTGACTGATTTCAAACCTCACTGTCGTTATGCGGTTATGGAGGAAGTTCCTTCTTTTCCTTTTTGGCTAATTTATCAAACCAGTGATAAAAAAATAAAACGAGTGATAATAAAATAAAAATATACATATGTATTTTGCGCTATATAAATTTTAAATATTATTAATATTATTGTCAGAGTTGTATATATATATATATATATATTCATATAATAATTCATGAGGTTTGCAGCCAATCCAATTTCAGAAATTACTTCACATGTATACCCCTGTAAACCCCATACAAACCACTAGTGCTTGTAACTAATTAGCATCTCAATATGATTATCCCAAAGGGATTTTTACTATTTATTCATTTCACAAGTTGTTTACAACACTCGCGTCCTTGTTGTATTGAATATACAATCACTCGCCTTCGGCTCGTGATTGTATAATTCAATACAACACGCTGTGTTGTAAACATATATATATATATATATATATATATATATATATATATATATATATATATATATATATATATATATATATATATATTCAAACAAACAAAGTGTTTTTCGCGAAATGTCGAAAAGTGCTCAATACCGTAAAGATAGGGCGAAAATACAATAAGTGGGTTTACCTCAAATCTTGATGGTCGCTAGTGTCACGCTGGGCGTGAAACTGACAGTAGCGAGCATCAAACCCACTTATTGTATTATATATATCATAAGCTTGAAATTATTGTTTTCTCACTAGAGCTTAGGTACCAAGAGAAAAATAAACACGACGGAATTTAGTTTTCATACTAATAGGAAATAGTAAATTCCATCTCAAATATTTAAATCATATTTAAAATATGAGATGAAAAGCGGTCGCTTCCCCCTTTCCATGATGAGATTTTGTTTTGAACACTCGTACTCAGATGCGCAGGTGATTTACTGGATCTCAGTCGCTCTTCTGACGCTAGTGACTAGTAATATGAAATGGTACCTTCCTTGGCTCATAATCCAGTCTCCGTGCTTTTAAGACTGCAAGACGTGACATGATGTGTCCAATGTATGACCTTGCAATGCGATACACCAAATCGTAGTTTCATTTAGGCCCACATGCAAATTCAAAAGTAGTTTTCTATTCAATTTGGGATTACATCGTGTCTATTAAAGCATAACGGAAAGATAACATAGGCTGACTTCTTTTGAGTTCATTATTTTTAGACACTGCGTTTAGGATTATGGTCAAGGATAATCGATAAGCAAAGTTTATCCTTATAGAATACCTAAACATTAAAAAGTTTCTGAAATCAGAAATGTTATGTTTACTACGGCTGCTCAGCCTCATGTTATAAATGAACTATGTTTTATCCCGACTCAGATTGTAGAGGGGCCCCTATACCCCTTCACAAAATGCATTCACGTAAAAATATTTAGTCTTTTCACGAGTCACGAAAAATCGCAAAAACTCTTTCACGTTCACACAAAAATCGAGGCAATCACGATTCACGTAAAAATACAAAACAAATTCATGGATTAATATTTCGCATCATCTGACTGATTAATTATATTTCGAAGTCTTGCTCTTCAATCTCAGAAGGATGCAGCATCCATTGTAAAGGTCTGTAAAACACTACGATCATGCAAAATTGCGCCTGGTGTCGCTTTTTATTATCGTTGTCTCCACCCTCTGAAGCCTGAAGGTCTCCAGACTCCGTTTGACGAGTATAATCGTCTGGAGTTAGTCAGAGTAAAATAGTCAAAATAATCTGTAAGTAGCTAGCGTAAAATATCAAGTACATGCTATTCCGGTATTCAACTGTTCGAAGACAGACAAGACAAACAACAGAAATTCCATAAATCCTGAAAAAAACTGTTCACGCAAAAATCACGTTTAATTCTAGTCTTCATTCACGGGTCACGGTTAAATCAAAAGTTACTTTCACGTAGACGTAAAAAGATTTGAAACCTTACGATCACGAATCACGCATTAAAAAAAATCATCGATCACGTTTCACGAGTAAGTAAAATAACCCAATCACGTTTCACGCGAAAAGTATAGGGGAGCCTCATTGTATGCGCCGTCGAAACTCCGATTTCGTCTATAGTAGTTGGACTATTCATTCGATCACTGAGCATCCGACTAGTAAACCGAAGGTCGCAGGTTCGAGGTCGCCGGTGGAGTTTCATAACGCCCGTGATTCGCTCCTTCTACACATCTGATTCAAATTAATTTTGACATACGTCAGAATTACTTCACCGAATTGTGGATCTATGAGATAAGATCTCGTGATCATAGGCATAGGCGATACTCATTTTTTACGACTAATAACGATAATGACCGGTTTGGCTTGAATTATGATTTCAAAGTTTACGCCAACAACAGGAAATAAAGTTTTGATTAGTTATGAAGTGCATATAGACAGCGTGTGAATATGTTATAAACTTCCTTTTCGTTCGTGGTGTTTGCTGGCAATGACTGGACATTTGGATAAAGGAAGGAATTTAATACAACGCGGACTCAATGCCAATTTTATTTCCGCAAGAGTTAGAAACAATGCCAATGGACTTGCAAAACACGAACTATAGCCTCGTAGCAACGAACTAGAACACATAATTGAAAAACCTAACTACCAAGAAACACGATGAGGAAATGTATATATAACCGCGTGTTGAAACAGGTTGTTTCGTGCCTTATTGTGGCAGGTTTCACAAGTCTTGACAAGAATAAAACCAAAAATATATGCAAGGTCTACTTAATTAATTTAGCACTTTTCCTTTGATCGGGCATGCAAGTTGTCAGTGACTTGTGCGCAGGGGCCTCACGTTTGAGTTCGTCAAAGAGGAAATTAGCAGGGGAAAAGTTACAAACCAATGATCTATACAGTTATAGTGCTCATATGTAGATTTGGGACCTGACCTAGTCTACTGTATATATATATATATATATATATATATATATATATATATATATATATATATATATGTAAGAGATAAAGCCCGAGAACGAGGGCTGTATGCTATATACAGCCCCGAGGACGCGAAGCGTCTGAGGGCTGTATATCGCATACAGCCCGACGTTCGAGGGTTTTATCTGACTTATTTCACGATTGAGGAGGTTTTCCAACAAAGTTATGTCTTTTTTTCTACCTTGGACAAAGATTTTCCTAGTTTTTTTCTTCATTTCTTTTCTAATTAGTATTCAAGGGCTGTATGCTATATACAGCGCTGTATGCTATATACAGCCCGCGGTACATCAAAGAAAACCGACTCAATCGTGAAATAAATATATATATATATATATATATACATCCAATGTTCATAACACCCCCCAGCTGTCACACAGTTTGAGATCATGTGTTCTCTTAGCTACTTCTCTACGTCACAAACAGTCTATTGGGTGTTCAGACAGTGGAGTGTCTTTCATTAACACCATCCAGTGCTTGTTCACTCTGTGCCACTCTGTGAGCTCACTCCGGTGTTCGCTCGAGTCCATATGTGATCACTGCAGGTGTGAACTGTGAACGACACTACGTTTTCAGCGTAATCACGCACTTCCATTCGGTTCTGTGGCACTAAGACACGCTGTTTGACTGTTTCCTATTAGGCGAGTTTTATTAGAACAGTATCTGCTTACACAAGAATTACCTTTCTCGGGTAACACAAGTCGTGGTATTAAATAAAAGTAAGTAAAATTAGATGCTTCTTTGATCCTAACAATAACTAACCCATGTTATGTATGGAGAGAGGGGGGTGGGGGGTGGGGGGAAGGGGGCTTAGCCACCAACTTTAGAATTTTAGGAGCTGCAGACACCCCCACTCCACCCCCGCTAATTCCTACGCCAATGTATTTCGTCCCTCAATTCCCAAAGCTTACCATAATCTTAACCGAAAACTAGTCCTAAACTTAATTATATATTCATTAAAATAAAGTCTAATTTTAAAAATAACAGTCGATTTATATGCTGATGGAAGGTTAACAGCTAAGGAACTGCGCGCGGAGAATGGGGAGAACCAGCATTGGACAGAACCAGCATTGCTGGAAGGTTGGAGAAAACGTGCTCCAGATTAATAACGTATTTGCATCCCTCCATCCCACACATTACCAATGGAACAGATTACAACTTTCCACCGAAACTATTTCGATGTGATAGGTGCAGACATGCAGTGATGGCCAGGTCTATGGGGTCCTGAATCCAAGTAACAACAAATCGCAGCATACTCTGTAGCCATGTCTGTATACCTAACCATCCACAAGGGCAAGTATAGTGAATGCAGATGTTAAATATGAAGACATGCAAGCGCATTAATTGAGTCAGTATAAGCACGGTTAAGGTATATGTTAAGGTATAAGTTAAGGTGAATATCGCAAACTAAGAAGTCAAAATTACATGCAACAGCCAAAGTGTAACCGGTTTGATTGCCACTAAAAACACTGCATAAACACTTTTTTCTTTATTATGGGCACTTGGACTCGACTCGAGTGAAACTTAATAGAAACCTATGGCATAGACCATATTCATAAATGGCCGTGGAATTAATATTCTTTTATGTGCATATATATAAATTAGCCCCTCTGAACTCGTTTTCATGTGCGAAATTCAAAAGAATCTTTACTCTAAAACGAGGTAAGAGGGGCTAATTTATATGCACATAAAAGGATTTTAAATCGCCAGCCATTCGTGAATAAGGTCTATATGCATTTGTTTTACAAACGCCCACCTTTAACCCTTTAAATCCTGTCGGTCAATAAAAATCGTTTGGCGCCAGCCAAAGTAAACTATTCATAACTGTCATGAGAGAAGCGAGTATGATGCCACCTAAAAGAGTTAAAGCCACCTACTTTTATATAATAAAACACAGATCGGACCCAACTAATTTGACGCTTCCGAAAAGCCGTTTGCCATATAGCCGTTGTCGGCGTTAAATTAAACAACCTAGACTACGCCTAGACATAAGGAAATTACAGACATACATTATATATGATCCAAGACCACAGTATAGACTAATTTGAGAAGACATCACGAACAGCCCCTTAGGCCAAATACGGTTTTATTTTCTGATAGAAAATGATGAAAAATGATTGGTTCTGCCAATGAAAATGTTTATTTAGACACTTAGTGGTAAACACGGAGTGTTCTCCACAAGACATGCAGGCGACTTGGTAAATGTTATCTTTTGAAATGTCTTGGATAAACAGTTACTATAACTAGTTTAATATTTAATGAGTAAAATAGACGTTCTCTGACCAAAATATTTGTTTATTTACGAGCTTTCGGCTGCCAGACTGCAGCCTTCAACAGGAAGGTAGTAGTGAAGGTAGTTTACTACCTTCCTGTTGAAGGCTGCAGTCTGGCAGCCGAAAGCTCGTAAATAAACAAATATTTTGGTCAGAAAACGTCTATTTTACTCATTATGTATAATCCTAACCGCGCTTCTTCAATTTTTTCATTTAGTTTAATATTACTGTCACGTGAAAACCAAATTTGCCTTGGCGGCATTAGTAACATCTGGCTACATGGAGGGGACACGCATGCATATATATATATATATATATATATATATATATACTGTAAATAGCAGTTACTTTCATCCTGCTCATCAGCACTACACTGATGAGGCCCGAAAGGCCGAAACGGTACCGTCTGGAGATAATCTAATTGGCGCGCCTCGCGAGTCGCGAGTAAATGGCGCGAGTCGCGAGTAAATGGCGCGAGTCGCGACTAAATGGCGCGAGTCGCCAGTAAATGGCGCGAGTCGCGAGTAAATGACGCGAGTAACTTTTGTCGCGAGCTTTTGTTCCGGCTTTAATTTTGCCTGGGTCTTTTTCTCTGGTTTTGCTACCGGGGGACAAAGCCTAAAAATAAGATGCAATAATAGATTAACTCAAATTTCCTCAGCGTGTGTTCAGTTGTTTACGCACAGCGAATGGACAGCGATCATGATGTATCTTCTAAACGCTGTAATCGTCTGTCGTTTCTTTATCTCGCGCTCCATCCAACGTACCAATATTACTTAGCCGACTTCTATCGATTTCATGTCGACAATTATTGTGGCCGAATATTAGTCCATATTTGATAAATATCTTAGCTTGCTGTCAATGTATGTCATCGCTACCATATTTTCCAACGGAAAAGATATTACCGCCACCTCCAGCTAGGCACAAAAAGGCCAGACCCTACCAAAGCTCATACTTTAGATACTAGTTATATTTATGCTAATTTTCGCGCTATATAGCATCAAATTCACATACCAAATTCACATACCATTTATTAGGTAACGTATATATAGAAAACAAATATAAAATAACAAGTTATTTTTGCGCGCCGTGCGTCTTTGCGTCATTCCTCACTAAATGCACTTATTAGTAAACAGTTTGGCAATACACATTCTTGATAGATGTTTATGTTTTACTACAAAAGTGAAAAGCCGCTGTTTTTAAATCTAAGGAATAAAACTATTAAGTTTGTGTGTCCAACTGTGGTATGTCGAAACTACCTCTCTATCAGGATTTTGATTATCTGTCTTACACCTTTGTGGCCTTGTTCAAAAAAATATGCGTATATAGATGCTTTTCGTAAGGATTCAAACAACTTTTATGATTGTTGAAACTCTTACGGAAAGAGTATATAGATGTTGTTACATTGCCAGAAATTTGGATCATAATAATGGAGATTCTCAACAGTAAATAATAAGGACGGTGATATATTTCTTCTTTGTGCAGCTCATCTGACTTCAGCATCGGCTAAGCAACAGTTATAATGCGATGCATTAGGCAAATTCTAAAGAACTCAATGACCTGAATAATGAGAATACACTAGAATAGAATCAAACACATTAGAATACATAATTATATTATTAGGCCACCGAGAGCGGCGGCACAAATGACCCAAATTTCTGGTGATGTACAAACATGAAACTTTTCAGTAAACTTTGTCATCGCACCAACTAATTATAAACTATAATATGTGTATATATGACACGATCTTAAAACGCTTTATCCATACAAAGAAATGCTTGATGATTCGGCCACAATAATTGTCGACATGAAAATCAATAGAAGTCGGCTAAGTATATTGGTATGTCGGACGGAGCGCGATATAAAGAAACGACAGACGACTTATACAGCGTTTAGAAGATACATCGCTGTCCATAACATTCTCTGTGCGTAAACAACTGAACACAACGCTGAGGAAATTTGAGATAATCTATTATTGCTTCTATTTTTTAGGTTCTTTGTTCCCCGGTAGCAAAACCGGAGAAAAAGACCCAGGCAAAATTAAAGCCGGAACAAAAGCTCGCGACAAAAGTTTACTCGCGCCATTTAGTCGCGACTCGCACCATTTAGTCGCTACTCGCGCCATTTACTCGCGACTCGCGCCATTTACTCGCGACTCGCGCCATCTACTCGCGACTCGCGCCAATTAGATTATCTCGTCCGTCTGTAGTTTTACCAACACCTCTATATAAGGATGCCATTCTGTAATTTACCAGTATTCATCAGCTGAAGAAGGTTAGTAATTTTACCCGAAACGTATATTTTTATTCTTATTTTTACATATTACTATGCCTGGTAGACTTTCTCAAAGTCTTTTTCAAACCTTTTTGACCTTTCAACATATATATATATATATATATATATATATATATATATATATATATATATATATATATATATATATATATATATGTTGAAAGGTCAAAAAGGTTTGAAAAAGACTTTGAGAAAGTCTCTACCAGGCATAGTAATATGTAAAAATAAGAATAAAAATATACGTTTCGGGTAAAATTACTAACCTTCTTCAGCTGATGAATACTGGTAAATTACAGAATGGCATCCTTATATAGAGGTGTTGGTAAAACAATTTGAGTGAAATTGTTTTACCAACACCAACATAAGGACGCCATTCTGTAATTTACCAGTATTCATCAGTTCAGCTCTTTGATTGCTTATACGTTTTTTTCACTAGCAAAAAATATCGTATGAACTCTTTATATACACTTTTGACAATAAGAGTAAAGCGTTTATGTTGATATCCAAACATCGTACATCTAATAAAATTAACCAATCGCTGTATAGTCATAAATGACAAACAAATAACGGCCGACTATGACAACTATATTTAGAGAAGACACGTAGCCAAGATTTAAAACATAGGTACTGCATGGATCACGCGCATGGGCGACTACATGGTGGCTTAGCGCTACATGGTTATGTAAACGCAACCTGATTTACGCAACCCGAGGACGCAAAAAATCCCCCAGGTTATCAACTGCTGTGGGCTTTCTAAGAGCCGCGGCTGCCGCCATATAAGGGGCATGATCTTGAAAGATAATAGATGTACAAGAACTAAACTGAAGGTCGTCGATTTATCAGGTTTACGACTTACGCCAACTCTTTCCTGACTGCATGGACCCCCAAAAAGGGTTACAATATAAATATTTTGATTCGTCCAACGCGAGGCTGACGGAAAAACTAAGCATTATAATCGGTGTTATTTTAACTTATGTATCGTCGCTATTGCTGTAGGATTTTCGCATAGTAAGCTGCAAACACTTTTCCAATAGACCTTTCCGCATGAAGTGAATGGATCACGTGATCTTTCTTTTTGACAAATCTGATTGGCTAATGTCCAATGTTTGTCCGAAGTTCAGTTCGGATGTCCGAAGTTTTGCGAGAGCCAATCAAACCAGACACAATGCTTAAAAAGCGGTGCCCTGTGGCGTTCAAAATGTCGCGTCAAAAATATACTATTGATTCCTAACGAACGAACGAACTCACACACAGAATATAAAGCGTTTGAAAGTTAGCTGCGCCCGCAAGTCAACTTTCAGTGCACCGCAATCTCTCAACGCGTTATCCACGCACCTTCATGCGGAAAGATCTATTAATTTGTTTCAGTTGTTTTGTTTTTGTCTCTCGGACACAGTTTTTCCTTATATACATTACCGTATTTCCTTGAATAAACGCCTCCCTCGAATAAACGCTGCCCTCGAATAAACGCCACAGGAGAAATGAAAAATACTATTAAACACCACCCTTGAATAAACGCCGTACTTTTTCTCATCGATGCGGCGTTTATTTGAAGCATATATATATTTAAAGACATATAAACTTTATTTTTTTGGGATAAGTGTTAAAATTGGTTATGAATTTGAATTAAACAATAAATTCACAGCTGATGTTACAAAATTTACAATAAACGCCGCCCTTGAATAAACGCCGCCCTCGAATAGACGCCGCACCCGCAAGGCGGAAAATTTAATATACGCCGCGGCGTTTATTCAAGGAAATACGGTATTAACCCTTTATTGGTCAGGTTTCCGGGAGCTCTTCCCTTGACGAGTAAAATCGTCTGGTGTTAGCCAGAGTAAAATTAATACGTAGACAAAAAGCAACTGTAGCCAGTAAACGATTAAAAACAAATTTCTGCTATTTTACAGGCATGGCAATTTCCTTGCCAAAGTATATTACATACTATGTTAACATGCAGTATATATATATATATATATATATATATATATATATATATATATATATATATATATATATATATATATGTGTAATTTTATAAACCACTGTATGTATAACATGCAGTATATAAACGATTTATATACTAGACTGAGTCGTTGACCTTGCATCGCCGGTAAGCTCGCTAATCACTGCGCCACTTGAACTTATCTAATGTGTTCTTTGTCGGTTTTATGATGGTAATTGTATAAACTTTATAATCCAGACAGATTTGTTGCACATTGTACAAAAATGTTTTATAACTTAATATTCATTATAGTGTTTGTGGTTTTGTTCATTGGACTTTTTATAGGTGAGTGGGTGAGTGAACTGCAAAATCTCAGAAATGTTGAATTGGCTCAAGGATATATTAATAATTTTGACATAACAGGCCAAATGTTGCAACAGCAAGTGCTGCGAAATGCTGTCAACCGTGAACGGAAAAAATGCCGCGCCAAATTTTACGAGTCAAAAGTGAAGCAACTTAAATCATCTCATCCCAAACAGTGGTGGAATTCAATTAAAGCCTTGTGTGGTATGAATCCAGGGCTGTCGTGCAAGTGTCTTTGGGCATCTGGTAATTCCAAGTGGTGAATCCAACTCTCAATCCCAGTCTTTACCTGATCTGGCAAATATAATAAATCAAACTTTTCTATCACCAATGGACAGATTCCAACCATTATGTACAACCACTTCCCCGCTTATGACCACATGTAATTCCAAAGCCATGTTATCTGCTCTCTTCATCACAGAATCTCAAGTTTTCACGAAATTAGCCAGCATCAAGTCATCGAAAGCACCTGGACCTGACTCTATTCCTGGGTGGCTCTTGAAAGAAAATGCCAGTGTCCTTGCCGAACCGGTATCTGAAATTCTTAACTCTTCGTATCGTGAAAACAGACTGCCTTCGTCATGAAAGATGGCTGATGTATCCCCCCTCCCGAAGCAGACGCCCGTACTAGATATCAGTAAGCTTGTACTTTCTATACGGCAACTGAAACGTGCAAGACTTTCGGTGGAGGAAATTGTTCTCTTCTATTGTACTTGTGTCCGTCCAATTTTGGAATATGCCTCTCCTGTCTTTCATTACAGTTTGCCATGTTATCTGAGTGACGACATCGAGAGGATCCAACGACGCGCACTTAAGATCGTTCATCCGGACCTATCCTACCACAAAGCTCTGGCTAAGTCTGGGCTATATAAAAAACCTTTAATGATATTCTCAAAGATCCGAACCATAAACTTCACGCGTTACTACCACCTATTAACACTGAATGTCAATATTATCTAAGGAATAAACGTTTTTTTAGGTTGCCTAAGTGCAAAACGAACCGTTTTAAAAACTCTTTTATTATCGCTAGTGCAAGTCGATACTAATTTTAATTTTTATCTTGATATTTGAATATTTTATATTCAATTATTTATGTATATTTGTACACTTGTAACCTTAGGCTAGTTGTTACCATAATACTGTATTTATCAATTGACCAACATTTTGTAAACTTAAATAATCCATTGTAATTCAGCTGTCGCTGCAAGTTTGAATTCAATAAACGCGTTTATTATTATTATATTATTATTATTTCATTAACAGAAAATGGAAAGTTCTACCACTTGAACTTTTCACAGAAGACAACAAGCTACAATTAAAATATCATCTTTGACATCTGCCAGATGTAATATACTTATGAAAATACTATATATATATATATATATATATATATATATATATTCTCGGCCCTGCAAGTTTAGGCGAGAACATTTCTGAGTTGATTTGAATACAAATAAAAGAGAACTGGTTATCTTTATTCAAATATTCTGAACAATAAAATGTGCTAGAACATCGCTGCTGGTTTTCTTTAAAGCTGTTTATCTAAAAACACGACAAATAAAGGCCGAACTGGTGTAAACAAGAAGGGCAAGTAGCGACACGAAAAAGTTAACAAGTGAGGTAAACATTTTTTTATTTGCCCTCGGTTTTATCGCACAAACCTCGCTCCTTCGTCGCTCGGTTTGTACGAAAACCTCAGGCAAATACTTTCCCGTACAGACCTCGCACTCGGTTAATAAGTCCTGGAAGTATTTAGTGGTCAGTCTCGAGGAATTCATTTCATGAACGGTTTAGTGGTCAGTCTCGAGGAATTAAGGGTGTTCGGACGTATTTCACTGCTAGGCAACCAGTTGCTTAAGGACATTACTTCCGGTCAGAGAAATATTTTCACAAAAACATATTTTTGTACTTATACACCGCAAAAAGGTATAAAGTGATAACAAAAGAGCCGAGCAAGTTTGTGAGAAAAAGTACCAAAAACAAAAGAAAACTATTCCTTTGCTGTAGAATGTCGCTGGCAAAAACACTTGAAGAGTTGAAGAACTTCAGTACACAGACAGCGATAGATGGAAAAATAAACGAGGGACGTCGTCACGTCGAGATATTTGGATTGAATGCTGGAATTTAGAAATCGGCAGAGCTGATGAACCATAAATCAAACCGAAGACAGTGGACATCAACTTTTAACTTTGTATGTTGAACAAGATGACTTTTCGAGTATTCTTGGCTTGGAACCACGGCTGAACTCGCAATTTAGCTGGCAAGCTCCGATCAGGCAGGAGGAGGGCTCGCGTCTGATTCTTTCAGGCTAGGTTGAGTGGCAGTGAGTCACAAAAACATGAGCTCACACGATTCCTATAATTTCCGCGAGTATTTATTGAATCGTTAGCTTTCTTTTGTTTACACCGAGGGAAAACATGTCTCCCAAAAGGTACGCATGGATTTTATGAATAAACTAAAAATGACAAAGATATTCTATTTTTTGTTAAAAATATCTCTTAAATTGAGAAACGCATTCGTACTTTTTTGCACATAACAATTCTGGTTCTAGTGAAACTTCTTTAGTTAGCAAAACGTTTTAGTTGGTGAAAATTATAGGTTTTTTCTTATCTCAATGACATCACAATGACGTCACTGTATGACGTCATCAAACGAAAGAACTTCATTCATATACACTACGTGCAGAATATCTAGCATTTCTAGCATGGGGATCAAATTTGTAAAGCTCTAGAAGCTCTGTGGTCAAATCAAGTTTTCCCTAGCAACGGGTCAAAATAAAAGTAGCGTGCTGCGTAGGCAGTGTAGAAACAACAATCGAAATATAGTAAGGTTAGATATACTGCCGAAACAGAGAACGTAGGAGTCTAACATTTCAAGCGAAGGCCTTTCGTCAGAGAGAAACGTAATATTATTCAGACAAAATAAATATGTCTGAACACCCTTAACAGCACAAACCAATCAAGTGAACGATTAGAATTCATCTACTATCGATCGAGTCTTAGTGCAAGGAGACAATATTTACTTGTCTGAATGCTTTTCACAATGGTCTTGTCGCTGAACAACCTACCAACTATTGTTTGTTGCAACTCGTTCATTGACACATGTCAGTCAGTGCAGATCGACACAAATCAGCCCACTGAGGCGCTGATTGTGGTGGAGCCCATTGAGGCACAAAATAACATTGATCTACTGTGGTGGAGCCCATTGAGGCCCAAAATAAAAACCAAATTTGGTTTATAAACTATGGAAAAAACTGTCAAGGTCTGATATTGAATTAAACATATACTTAATTAACAATATTGAATTAAACCCAGGTCCTGTGCAAAACAAAAATAAACACTGTCATCATATTTACGAGTAGAACAAAGGTTACGACTATAATTTCACTTCAGGCCACTTGATGTTGGTGGTGCAGGTGATTGCTTTTTTCGAGCTGTGTCTCATCAGTTATACTGGTGACCCTGGTTGTTACTTAGATATTAGAGCTGCTGGTATTTGCATATATGAGAGAATCCTCAGAGATTTATTGAAAGTTATAATACAGAGTATTCTTGGTTACAATATCTTAATAACATGTCTATGCACGGTACATGGTGTGATGGTTTGATTATACAAGCTGTTGCTGACCAACTTAATTTAAGAATTGTTATTGCTGAGTCACATGAACATTTTGGCGAGTTCAGTACTTCAGTATAATAAAAGCAGTACCTTCAACACAGTGACCAACTGATATTTATTTGGGGCATATACTATTAGCATATACCTCGCAGGTGAATAGTGCTTTTCAAGCAATCTGATTGGTTCCTCTAGCTCGGGATATCCTGCACTATTCACCTGCGGGCAAAACAAAATGGCGGACAGTTTTGCTTTGTTTACCGAAGCAGGAGATTTTGTTGATAAACTAGGCTGATGTTGTAGAATAACGAGAAAATTCAACAAAATTAAGTAGAAGAGTGTCCACAGGTATGTTTCTTTACAATTTTCTAGCCATTAATGTATTCAAAAGTTGTAAAAACTGTTTTGTCGACAAATATCGAGTACGCCAAGTGCCCAAGTTGCTAGCGGCCGTGTCTTGTATAAAATACCGAAAAATATAAGAATGTTAAACTTGGCATTTCATTTATGAGGTATATGCTAAAACAATTATTCTCCTCAGTGTCGATAAATACCTCCACTTCGGTGAATAATTGTTAATTATACCGACTATTGTTCTAGGCATCAACATTATGTCGTATCAGAATATATTCTAGTTAATAATAATTTTCGGACTTTCCAGTCTCCTTTGCAGGAAACCTTGTTGGCTCTTATTGGGAAGACGTGAAAAAAAAACTCGGATGGAGTGCAGGGCAAACTTGGGGGGGGGGGGGGGGGGGGGGAACTCGGTTGGTGTGGGCAAACTTGGGTGGAGTGCCAAACTCAGGTGAAGTGGGCAAACTCGAGTGGAGTGGGAAAACTCAGATGTAGTGGGCAATGGGGGGATGTTACGTTGGCCACAAACTGCACAAAGTTGCCTGCAGACTATGCTAAAGGTTTTCGTCCCATTTGAGGCAGCACTTCACTTGCGACAGTAACTTCTAGTATATTACAGTAGTGTAACATACGTTATGTAATATTTAAAACATGAGCAGGAGTGTTTTATCAGATATAAAACACGAGGCGAAGCCGAGTGTTTTAAACATGATAAAACACGTTCTGCGAGTGTTTTGAATGGCTTTAAAAACGATCACCATTTGGTAAGTTCATTGGCGTAGTAATTTTGAAAAATAACTTTGTCTAAGGCGAGAAAATCAAAGCTAAAGTTTATGTAAATCAGGAGAATGTTTTATCACATATAAAACCACGATACGGTTATGATTTTTCTTTGTGTTTTCGTCATGAATTATTAATGAGTTTTTTTAATTATTGCCATAAAACTTTCTCTAAGATGAACAACTCTCTAAGATGATCATCTCTCTAAGACGGACAGTTGTCCCCAGAGTGTCCGTCTTAAAAAGAGTACTGACTTCTGACACTGAATAATCGTCCAATCAGACGTCTACATTAGCGTCACGTGCCAAACGGCAATCCATGATGCTTTTTAAACTGTATTTAACTAATTCGTCTGGTGTAAATGTTTGTTTGTTTGTTTGTTTGTTTGTTTGTTTGTTTGTTTGTTTGTTTGTTTGTTTGTTTGTTTGTTTGTTTGTTTGTTTGTTTGTTTGTTTGTTTGTTTGTTTGTTTGTTTGTTTGTTTGTTTGTTTGTTTGTTTGTTTGTTTGTTTGTTTGTTTGTTTGTTTGTTTGTTTGTTTGTTCGTTCGCGACTTTTTTGAAAAGGAAATGAAATAAAAAGAAAACAATTTTGTCCCCCATTCTTTAATATAGGAAAAATGTGTTTTTCGAAAACCAAGCTAGCCTCCACGCAGGTAGCGCAAACGCAACATGGTTCGGTTCAATTTAATAAGCTGTATACTCAATTAACAGTTGACATATAGTTTCATGCTCAAATTCATGTCCTAAAAGGTTTTGTTGGAAGTGTATGACATGCAGGAATCATGGCGATTGATTACTGAAATGACCCATCTTTTCAATTAATTAAATTATTTGACAGGCACATTCACATGCATATACAGTATTTAGTTGATCCTTCATCGACAAATAACCAGTGACCCTGGCCGGATTAAAGTTTTAATCAAAGAATGAGCCTCGGGATGCATGTGCATGCATGTAAAACAAGCTTCTAAAACTCGCGTGTGCCCGCTAGCCAAGAAACTGTCGCCCTTTGCATGCCTGTCTCTTAACAAATATAGCCCTGGACTCCATGGATATTTCTCACGCCTTTGGCGTTTGAAACTGGTTGCCAAAAATGTAAAATGTCTAATAATGCTGCATCTCTATTATATAAAGTTGTACAGCCATATTTTCGTATTCACTCGGTAAATGTGATTCGCCTATCACTTATAAGTCAACGTTAAGAAACACCTCTCACTTCTCAGCGTGTTCGTGTCGTTCTGGAGACGTAAAAATGCTGAGAGTGGCGTTGTTCACACTTCACAGAACGAGGACGGTATTGATATTCTCTTCGGATTACAAATTATTCTTTTGTTTTTAAGGCACGTCATCGAGCTTGCCGCGTCGTGGATCTTAAAGTAGAGCAAACACCGATCACAATTTTAACACCGCATATGCAGCATTAATACTATAGTCATAGACAACACATGCAATGCAACCCACGCAGAACTTCTGTGCATTCGATCCGTCCAGTTGTGAATGGCACAAAAAGTAGAAAAACATCTCTTGAAGAATATAGACGGTCATACACTCATATCAGTAGAAAGACAAGACCCCGCACTGCAAGGTTTTTAAATGACTTCTATAATTAATCACTTCATACGTTCAATGGCGTTGTAATTTTGAAAATTAAGCTTATCTCAGCTGTTAAAAACTAGCGAGAAACTTAGAGCGAGTCTATATATAGATCCGATACGCTTATGATTTTTCTTTGTGTTTTCCTCATGAATTATTAATGAATTTTAGATTAATGAATTTTAGAATATATATATATATATATATATATATATATATATATATATATATATATATATTATGGGCAAAATAATAATAAACAAATATATCTTTTACTGCAGTAGCCATGTTAATATGTCGGTTGAGAATGACATGGATATATATCTTCAACAAATTTTAGTAAATAATCAGGAAATCACATCAACGATATTTAACTTGGCTGGATGTACTATCCCAGCTTTGGTTCACTCAGTATGATTATTGCAAAATAAGCAGATTATCGACTCTGTCTGCACGAAAAATCAGCACGAACTCTAATTTGGAACGGAAACTCTTTTCGTTAAAAGCACGCAGAGTCCCAGAGAGAAAATTACAAATATACTAACATCATATAACATTCCATAATTGTTTACTTTTTTGTTATTCAACTATTTCTACTGTTAACCACTTACATGCAGAAAATACAGGGACGGACTGAATGTAACTCTCTGTATCAGTATAGCAAATACTCTCTATTTGTATCTATAGAGTTTTCTCGTGCAAGCAACGGCGTTTTCATTATATTCACAGCATCACCGAGAACGTTTCGACAATATATCTGAAAAACCTTAGCATTAAAAACATATAGATGTTTGCTAAAGGTTCCTTGCCCCAATCTCCATTGTATACTCAAATGTTTTTGAGCCAATGAAACATTTTCTAAGTATTTCATTTTGACAAACGTCTGGCTGGCTACCAAACGTCTGTTATACATTACGCCAAGCTCGGAAGTACTGTATGTTTACACACCACTCTTAATATTAGCAACGTTGTATAACTTTTGAATATGCCTTTAATAGTCGAATAACCGTCAAACCTGACAAGCGCTGACTGGAATGGCTTTAGAATATACATGCAGTACAGCACAAAAACACTCAGTTTACAACTTCAATATGTAGCTTTCTCCTCAACAGACGACAAGTTTGTACAAGATTCAAGAGATAGTCAATCTTTCTCGTACGTATATATTATACAGTAGAATCATTGAAAAGCGTGAAACTCTGAGTATAGCATGCGGAAAGTACATTTTATATAACTATAGTATAATTTGCTCTCCCAGTCAAAGGTATCGCGCTCTCTGTTCCACTTTATAACATTATTCCTTATGTTATATTTCATGACCCACAATTTATACATGCATGTTTGTTTGTTAGCAAAAATAATTGCATGACCCATCCGACTGTATATATAACTGCGACACACACTACTTACTACTGGTACTAAAAACCAGTTTCACTCGTTCTAATCTAACTTTAAAGGTCTAACGTCGAAAGCCATGCATGCATGGACTTCCATGTATGCATTACTTTCTTGCATTGCAAACACTTCTTTGCGCAGAACGCATGCAAATTAATTGCCATATAATTATACCATGCAAGGTCCAAAATGAAATTTCTATTTCCTTACCCGTAAAGCATGACTGGTTGATAAATTTATGAAACTCTAATAATAGACGAAAAACAGCTTTCGATAGACGATACGTCGATTTGTTGATCTTATAATTCGCCGTCCCATCGAAACAGACTAGAAATGTCAACTTGCCAATTCATGGTGCAGCCGGCGAGTAACTCGGCTCAATATCAAAGATCCAAATAGGAACCAGCTGACGTTGCCGTTGCCTGAAGTTTATTTATTTGAAAAGGTGTTTTTGGAAATTTTAAGCCCCGAGCATGTACCGAGCTCTCCGCTTTGATTAGAAGAGCATTGTTGCAAATTTGAAAATTGGTCATTGACATTTGGAACAAGATTCTTAATTTGTCGTACATATTAGTTCGTACATCGATTAGTTTGTAAAAAGCTAAACACGCTGACACTTGAATAAAAGTTCTAATATATACGAGCAAATAAAGAAGGACTCTATAGTTATTCCTGCACGTATTTGTCACAACACAGATTATTTTCGTTTTCTTTATGGTTATAATATATTCTTGAATATGCTTTTTCGAATATGACTGTTTACCTATAACTTATCCGGTGTTAAAATAATAAAATTTTAAAATTAAAGATCAAACCCGCACCTTAATTAACCATGACTCTACTATAAAAACACACAAAAATGCGTTTTTTACGTTTTAATCCTATACATTTTGAGATGTCCCCCCTACGCTGCATAAAATCGTCTGGTATTATTTAGTCAGAATAAAATATAAAAAATAGTGAAAGCCGTATGAAGTATGGACCGGAAAAACTATATAATTTCAGTGACTCCGTGTAAATATATATAAAAACAGGACTATAGAATTTTCATTGCGAGGGTCCCAATATGCATATGATACCCTATATATTATTACATGGGATTGGACACTCTTAGGTAATATATGTTTCTCACAATGTACAATAAAGATAACATACATGTAATGTCGTTTCTTCAGAAATTCCTACCTTTTAGGTTGTCTTGATGAGATTGGTCCGGTTCTGTAAGACTTTCAACTGGCGCAAATCTAGGTTGAAGTTGCGGATTGTTAAGTTAGTGTATGGGTGCGTATATAGCCGCAAGCGAATAAGTCATTAGGCGTTGTCATACATTATAATTATACTTTAAACGTGTCAGGACTGACTGGCGGCTTACCGTGTACTTTTGGATAGGTCAAGTTTAATTACTAGTACTTGTAAAACGTCAATATTGAATTGGTAGAATATATATTAAGATTGTCAGACTTAGGAGTATGCAACTAAGCAAGAATATATACACATGCAGGTTTACTGTTCAGAAGTCTAAGTCCAAAAAATGTATTGGTATTAAATAGCTGTTAAGTAATAGATACAAGATGTGAAGAATTAAGTGCATTACATCTATGATTACATACAGGTCGGAACGAATCGGGGGTGACATTGATGTAAATCAGGACGATTGTATGTATCGACTTTACAACTGGACAACTTTTTTGTTATCCTAGATTATCAATTTCAATTATGAGTTTCACAAAAACATTTAATATTCTTCCTGCCGTAGTCTATTTTTGATGCATGTATGATCGAGCTTGTGTGGAACTGAAATTATTACAGAGCTGGCATAAAAAAGACTAACAACGTTACACAATTGGTATTATAGACTTAAACCCTCCACAAACAAACTAACTAGACACTCAAGTATCAAGGAATTCAAAATAAACATTTTTATATTCTAAAGTTTCAGAACGGTTGAGTGATTGAACTCAAATGTTGCTATCGGATGGTCGCTTCATTATATACAGAAAACACAATATGTTCAGTAACCGTGAAAGTGCACAAATTCCCATAAACTTGCGCAAAAACATAAAACAATGTCTTTTGTCGAGCTTCCAATTCATGTTTATTTCATATTATATGGCTATGCAGAATATACACGATTTACGTCATTTGTGCAAAGCAATATTTATAATAAACTTCATATTAAATAAGGAGAAAATCAATTTAGCAGCAATTTATCAATAGAATTGAATAATGTCACACATACGTCACATGCATATATTTTATTTTATACCAAAATGACATCACCTCTTTATATGTTTTTTTATCCATTTATTAAGACCGGAGTGTAAGTGTAGTGTAAAGAATTTTCGAGAAATTAAACTAAAAGCATATTAGCTAGTTTAATCTGATTGATGACGCAAAACAGATAAATCATACATTGATCGTTGCCTTTACGTTCTGTCTCAAGTTTTCCGAAAAGACGGTGCACGCTATCAACGACTCATTGTCATTGAGATGCAGCTTTAAAAGTATATGACCAGTCTAGATGCATGTTATAAGCACCTTACTAGTTGCAGTTTTTAATAGTTTTGAAAGTTGTCAAGAGTAAAAGTCCACAAGAACGAGGCTGGAAAGATTAATTTAAATGCATAGAATAGAATAGAAATTGGTGGCCATCTTTATTGATGAATACGGTGTTTAATGTATGTTTAAACTCATAATGACAGTCCCAGAAGGGCCAGAACGAAAGGTTGGTCACTAAATGCCTGGATAACTTCTTATCGGTTGAAAAACTCCCGGCTATTATATTTTAGAACACCCGTGTAATACATACAGTACATGCATATATCAAGCTGAGTTTGTCTGGATGATATACGAGTATCATATTAAGCAGTTGACTTGTAGGAGCTTTTAAACAGCCGACTCTTATGAGTTCGCCAAGTTTTTAATCAGCCGCCTCCAGACCAATATGACACTGAGTAAAAGTAGAAGAGACCGTGTGAAAAAATCATTGCATTTAAAGACCGCTAACCCCAAGGCTTATAGCTCTATAAGATCACTCACGTGATCGGTGGCCCATTGGGGTGGTGAAACAATACGAAATATATTTGAATAAGAAAGAGCTAATTCCCATACCGTACACCAATATGGCCGCCATTTCATTGTTTTAGTACACCAATATATATGGCCCCCGAGACGTAAGATGAAAACGCTCTATTAAAGTAAAATGTGTGACAGAAGTGAACCATCTTCGTATATATACTATATACGCAATAATTATATCAATTTTCTTAAAAGATTAAGAACTGTTGTTTACACCTAAGTGGAAACACTGCCCATCAAAACATGTTTAAAACATGTTCGAAAGTTAACCGTTTTGAAATTGACACCGTGGAATTGGCAAGACATCACTGGATCGAAGGGAAATATAATATGTCTCCAAGGAAAACTTTTAGTTTGACTTTGAAATAGAACATGTTTTGACGGAAGCAATTGTATTGACTGATAACATGTAAGAAAGTGTACATTTTCTTGAGATAACTTTTAACAAAAAGTATTCACTTTCAAATTAATCAACAAAATGGCTATATCGTATACGTAATGACAAATGAACTGCTTAAAGGCAAATAGATCTGATGTTAGTAAGAATAAAATATGATGAAATGCCACTGTCTGTAATACTAGATGTGTAAAATATAGTAAAAGCGTTGGTATTTATGCTATTTGCTAAATTATAGAAAATTGCTAGACGACGCAAAAAATGCCAATGTGTGGTCGATCCTTTTAAGTTCAAGTATATGACTAGATGTTGCAGTAATGAATCATTATTATTTATTACAGGCGGCATCCGCCTCTCTAATTAAACTGTCCACTTGCCAAAGTTTTCGTTTGTACACGCAGAAAGCAATCACTGATAGGAAAAATTCCCCATCAACATCTACTTAACATCTTTCGCTTTCCAGTGACGTTAAACATTCTTTATACATATGGGCTGGCGTGCATATTATATCACATACCTGTATTAAGCAAAACTGGTTATCTAAAAGACTAAAGGCTCTGAACGACCCTGTAAACTGAACATTGCACAAATAATGTGGTCTTACGGACACCTCTGAAGAATGGCCACCTAGCAATCAGTGACAAAATACCTTGGGAAATCACCTAATATGCTCTACAATCGAGTTATTTTGTAATAAAGTCTATTCCTCCCCGTTCACAGTTGAATAAAAAACAAACTAAGTAAATGTTGGGAAGAGCACACAAATAGAAACCAAATTGAACACGGGCCCCTGGAGATACAAGAAATGTTGCCCTTCAATCAAAATGTCCCACTAACAGTTTTGTACTGCTTGATATGCCTTGATTGTAGATTAAAGAGACGAAAAGAGCCACATTAAGAAATTTTCTGCTATTGGTATCAAACAAAGAACAGTGCACAGTGTTTAGAAGCTTACTTTTTGCATTTGTTGGTATTATTAAGCAGTAAAACGTGATTTCGTAGTTTTCTACTCTGCTGGTATAAATCGATAAACTTGCCTATATGACAAGATTCGTAAAACCCCCAACGAAATCAGTCAATAACTTCATTATAGAATTATTTATATACCTTTGATAGTAACACACAAAGCCTTGAAGTATGTAGTTGACAATTTCGGACTGTATTTCCTTGCATTTTCCTTCTCTTTTCCAGTCGGTAAATTGTCATCTGAGAATTGTTTTACGGCTTTTCCGACTCCCCCGGAACAGCAGGGAAATCTGTTACCGCTATCAAAAATATACCGCGGGCTCATCGTGTTATCTGTGGCGAAATTTTGAAAATGTGGTGAAGGTATGACGACAAAAATATCTTCAAGATTTACTAACAATCTGTGCTGTTCTCCCGGTAAACTCTTACCTAATCTTAAGCCCACAAAGTACACTGGAACAGTGGACCAATATGGCCGCCACTGACTGGCTTCAAAAGGTTTACTGGGTTTACTGCTGACTATAAGGGATGAGTCAGAAATCCAGTTATATAGAGATCAAGTGCTTCTATCTTTGCAGTCAGTTACACAATGTTGCATTTTTGTACAATCTCGTACGTATAAGGATACATTTGTCATGACTCTATCCCTTCACGTCCGAGAATTGTTGCTTTTACCAATATGACAATTATTATATTTAGATATTGTTGCTACGAAAGTATTTATAAAGAAAAAATTACCGCATTGTGTCTCAACACTACGCAATCGCCCTTTTAATGGAGCTTGTTACCCTGGATAGACCATAATGCATTGCGAATTCAAGATGGCGCCGCTATTGGTGAAAAGGTCTATTAATCAACCTGACTAACAATGTTGTAGTGGTCGCGGAAAAGACATGCAATGGCGATCAAATGAAACCTCCGCTAATAAGAAAATTTTGTTGCGGTAGTCAGCGTCCGCTGAAGACATTTAGCGACAGGGGTTGTAGAACTGCCGAGTTTTTTTGTTGTTTTTTTAACAAACTGATACTAACGCGTTTGGAAAGGAGCCCTTCAATTGGGGTCAGTGAGATGAAAGGTACCCTATCGAAACGTCGTCGTCAGCAATCAGCATTACATTAAAAAAAATCTAAAGTTTGCGCTTTTCCCAGCTTGTGACGTCACATGCATATAAAAAAATCCAAGATGGCAGATACTGATTCAGATTAGCAACTTTAAAAGTGCAATTAAGTTGTCTTATTGGAATACTTTGGGTCTAAATAACATACTAGATTGTAACTTCATCTCATTGGTTGATTTGCTTTTGTTTTTTTTGTTTTTGTTACCCATTTAATTACATTGTTTCTAACAAAATGGGTTAAATCCTAGAGACTACAACTACCATCTTAAAGCGTCACAGATACGCACGAGTGTCTAGCGATTGAAAGAACCTTCCAGAAACTATGTATCCAGGGTTACCTTGGTCTTCTCCGTAACCCACATAAACAAAGCAAAAGACTGTATCGGTGATTAGATACAAAATCGGTGATTAACGGTGATTAAAAGAACACTATTATATATGAGATACCATATGTCATCGCTTGAAATAACTTGCTAATATAAATGGCAAAATTGAAAGACTATGGAAACGACCTGACTGTGCTATACAAACCACTTAACAAATAGATTCTATTTTGCCGTTGTCTCTTCAGTTATAGATGCATAGCTGACGTCACAACGTGGCAAGAACAAAAAAGTGGCCCACGAGACGCAGTCGAGGACTTACCACTTGTTCTTACCACGTTGTGACGTCATCTGCACATCTATAACTGAACAGGCAACAAAAAAATGGAATCTATTTGTTTTATACAATAAAAAATTTAAACTCTTGCCGGATTTGGGGGTATGAAGAAGGAAAAAAGCAAGTCAGCTGACGTGATCTGACGTGTCCATGTGTCTGTCCTCAATAGATCATGGCCAACAACCAATGAAAACACGCATAGAAATCAGGGTATTGTATAAAATAAATTTGATTAAAACCTTTTTGTTACCAACGTTCAATAAAAAGTTTTTAACCATTTCCCATCGGTGGATATATTGTCGAAAGACTTGAGAGTCGGATGCACTGATCTGAGTGATCTCTATACAACTGGATGTTCATCCGGCTCCGTTAATGAAGCCACAGGAGATGACGTATTTGGAGTTCTAAAATGGCCGCCACGGAAACTTTGTATGTTTTCGTAGCACGAAAAAAAGCCACATTAAGTAAAATTTATGCTATTAGTATCAAACTGAAAGAACACTGTAAAAGGTTTAAAAGCTTAGTTTTTGCATTTGTTGGTATTATTTAGCAGTAAAACGTGTTATTTTGTAGTTTTTTACTCTGCCAATTAATCGATAAACTTGCCTATATCATCACAAAACCCGTAAAAACCAACGAAATCAGTCAATATATAACTTCATTACAAAACTATCTATATACCTTCGGTAGAAGGTATATAGATAGTTTTAACAGTAAAACGAAAATTGCTTTTTCAAACGATCTGGACTTGGACCAAATAGCTCTAGAATCTCTATATAGAACAAGACACCTGGGTCAGGTGTTCACTCGGGCTACTGGAAAGTGTAGAGGTCTCTATAACGCGTGAGCAAAGAGGTGGGAATGGGCTGAGGAAGATCAGATTGGAGGCTGAATGTGCATGGTGCAGGACTATCAGTATCCTGAATTGTCAATTTAAAGTGTCTAGAATTCAGGATTATCCTGAAACCTAAGGGACTTCTCTGTCCCACATGCGGGATGTTAAACTAAATAGCATAAACAAAAAAACAGTTGGGGTGTTGTAGTCGGTTAGATTTAGGGTTACTGGTGGTTGTCGTTAGGTTTAGGGTCAGGTTTAGAGGTGGGGTCAGGGTTGGGTTTCGCCTTTAATATTCAGGATTATCTGGAATTCTAGACCATGTATTTCACAATTCAGATAATCATGTAAACAAATACAATAGATATAAGTGA
Source organism: Corallium rubrum (assembly GCA_964035015.1). Classification (NCBI taxonomy): domain Eukaryota; kingdom Metazoa; phylum Cnidaria; class Anthozoa; order Scleralcyonacea; family Coralliidae; genus Corallium; species Corallium rubrum. The sequence goes on from OZ035998.1 coordinate 10,708,248, forward strand.
TTAAGGTTTGACTAAACAGCAAGCCATTACTAAGTAAGCAGTATATTACCTAGACAACCTACAACAAGCGAATGTCACCAAGGAACTATTAAATTGCACACACTCAATGAAATTATATAAGCTAGTGAAGCAATATTATAATCATATTCCACAGGATGTGGTTATACCAGTAAGTAAAAGGTGAATTTGATTGATCTACTGTACTGTCCTCAATAACAGTAGTGCTTCAGTTGTGTATTACATTATGTTTGTTTATTGCATTATTATAAGATAATACCATGATTGACTCAGTTTCTTTTACTAAGTAAGCAGTATATTTACCTAGACGATCGAAAACAAGCGAACGTACCAATGAACTATTTAAAATGCATGTACACACACTCAATGAGATTATATTAAAGCTAGTGAACCAGTTGAATCACATTGAGTTTATTTGGCATAACTTTATTAAGACAACAATACATAATCCAGGCAAATTACAAATACTAAAATTACCTCAATACATTTAAAGTTTTCCCATTTAGCGTAAACTTCAGCACGAAAATGCATGTCAACACAGCATATTTACCCGTCCTTTCAACGTTGTTTATGTCTCGCTCATCTTGAAGAAAACTTCCAGTAGTCAGCAGGTTATCAGATTGTGACCATTTAATCAGTTTGTCTTGATCGATCGAAATATAATATAACTAGACATGCACTGAACAGTTCAACATATTGATATCTTACCGGTATTTGCTCTATTCGGTGCTTATTATTATACTTGCATTTTGTAGTTGTCGGACTATAAAGCAGCAAGGCCAGGACAAACCTGTTTTGAAATAGCTCGTCATCTTTTACGTACTAGGTCTACCGTATGGGCGGCCGTTACCACCAAAAAATACTACGGTAGTGAAACAGAATAGCCTATTGCGAAACGACTCAATAAAAACACAAATCTACCGCGATCGCCGGCGTGTGCCGTTGTAAACATTGTAAAGCCTTTGTAAGCATGTTTATGATGAATTGAAGACAATTGTCAGCCGCATTTAATACTGGGTCACTTGCAAAGCTATTCAAACAAGTAAAATGTCTTGCAAATATCCAAAACATCGGTAAAATGGCAATAAAAGCTTCGTTCAAAAGAGACAACCACTGATCATCTGGACACAACTCGACCAAACCTTGGTTTCGCAATTATTAAACATGACTGTTCTCTGATGTCCTTCACTCCTTCAGTTTAAAGGTTCCAATTATTTTTAATACACCTTGATTCGCTGACAGTCCGACAACTCTGACATCTTTGTTTGAGACGACTGCTGTGTAGTGTGCCAAGAAATGTCGTGGAAATATTCAAAAACATCGATAAAATGGCAAGGAAAGCTTCGTTCAAGAGACAACTCCCCATGAAAGTGAAGTATCGCCAGCGGCCGCGCGGAGGACTAATAACGCGTCGCAAAAAAAAAAAAAGAAAAAAAAAAAAGAAGAAGAATCGCGAAACCTAGACTCGTCTACCTGGTAGCCCGATTAATTATATATGAATAAATATTTGCGTACTCAAAATATTGCATGCCAATTGATAAAGTAAGAATTGATAAAGGAAGAACAGGGCTGCATATACAGATACACCCCCGTGGATTTATAACGAACAATATACTAATCCATTCCTTTAATTGTTTTGCATGCAGGCTATGTATATACCACTGATGAAGAACAATAATACAATACAATACGATACGATACGATACGATACAATAATATCAGGCAATATGGGAATGTATGGAATACCATGAAGAACAATAATCCAATCAAATCAGTGTCTTCGAATGCTTTTGTAATCATTTTAGGCTGAACTAAACAGTAAACTAATGCTATGACTATTATTACTTATTAGGATCAAATTTCCAATAAAAAAAAGGGGGAAAGGTCATAATTTGGGTACCATGCAGATATATCAGAAGTGGTTAAAGCGAACGTTTTGCGGACCTGGTTTTAATGTGTAAATTTAGTCTATTAATGTGGGTTGTGACATTCTTCCCGTGTTGTATTCTGCTCTTGACGAATTTAGACTCGACTACATATATGTCGCAAATATTAAAGCTGCGGTGTTACTAAGTACAAAGAAGCTTAAGGGTGAAATGTCGAGCTTTTAAGTAACCAAATACAAACGTTTTGAGTGAAGTCATTATCAGACATGTTCAAAATTCATACCAATCTCGTTCGCAGAGCCCTCTTTATTTACAAGATTAGAATGGCTTCGTACATTAAAGTGACTCTATTTCGTTATTTAAAAAAGTTTGTATGACGTACATATTAGTTAATTGGTCATGCTACTTATTGTCATCACAGTCCACGGGAGTTTATGCATTATCCCGGAGATCAATTTGAATAATACGCTTAATATTAGGCTAATGGGTCATTCTCATTGTTTTACTAACGTACTAACGTACTAACGTAGTAACGTAGGATTATAATTTTTGATGATTTATAAGCCTTTAAATAAACAACGTCACGTTACGTTATTAGTCAAAAAACCCAAAAAAACCCGACGCGACTGACTGCATTTCCGTTTTAACTTTTAACAAGACACCTCGGAAATCGCATAGAAAATCGGCCACTTTCATGGGCAGTTCGCAGTCCACGTGCGTGCTGGCTCAAGTGAGTTGTGGCCGTGTATTGATGACGTTTACACGCAAGATATTCGTTCTACGCATGCGTAGCTAATATAGCTCAGCCCGTATTTCGCGAGCCTCGACAGCCGCCATTTCCGATCGTGGGAAAGTGCAGACTGCAGAGGTCTCCATAACGCGCGAGCAAAGAGGTGGGAGTGGGCACAGGACTATCCTGAATTGTCAATTTAAAGTGTCTAGAATTCTAGATGATCCTGATGCCTAGCTGGGGACTTCTCTGTCCCACATGCGGGATGTTAAACTAAAAAGCACATGTGGAACTTTCTCCCTGGGGGTTGTGGTTAGATTTAGGGTTACCGTGGGGTTGTCGTTACGTTTAGGGTCAGGCTTAGAGGTGGATTTTATTTTCTTTAATATTCAGGATTATCTGCCGGAATTCTAGACCATTTCACAATTCAGGATAATCATGTAAACAAATACAATAGATATAAGTGATTAAGGTCAGTAGCGTTAAGGTTTAGAAGAGAGTATGTTACAGGTCGGGATGAAGAACATTTTAAACATTGATTTCCAAAAAACAGTTGTTGAGTTATTATTAAGGTAGTGATTAGAAAGTTGAGTTTTAAACTGATTAACTGAGGTAGAATCTGGTATTGAGCAAGGTAGACTACTCCAAAGTTTAAATATACAGTTCAAGTATTAACTAGCTTAAAAAGTTTAGTATAGCACTTAGAAACTAATTGAAGCGAGTCAAAAGATAGCCCTTGTTTACATGGAGTACGGTGACCCTTGTAGCAGGGTTAACTCTTCTAGTAGGGTCATATTACTTCTGCGTGACCATTTTACTGTATTTTACATGTTATTGTTGGCGTCATTTGCTCGATATCTTCAAAAGACTTCACAAGGTGTATAAGAACAGGAAGGGCAGCCTGCAGCCACAAAATTGTTAAGACATTTTGTCCGGTACGCGTTTTTTTCCTCATTGAAACATAACCCGGCTGCGAGGGTCACCCTGGTTTATGTAAACAAAAAGATGGCAGGTTCAGGGTTGGGAGGAGGGTTACCCTATCAGCTTACTGGTTACCTAATTTAACTTTGATTCTATTTCTACCTTCAATAAAATCAAAATGATCATATAATTTTCTCGTCAAATTATTGTCTGAGTTTGTTGAAAGGTTAATGTCTGCTCCCGAGGGAAACAGTTAGTTTTGTTTTCCCGAGAGTCTCGATATTTCCCGAGACGTATACGGTAGCCTGCGCAGCTGTGCGCAGAAAAATATTTTGGGATCACGTCGAGCCTTGGTAACCTGGCCTATGACGGAAGTATATGTTTTTCTGCGTGCGTAGAGGAAATGCTTACACTGCTCAACTTCCGTACAAATACGTGCTAAATTTTTAATTATTTGCGTTAACAATTTGAATTTAGTTTTTTATTCTGGCTAACGCCAGACAATTTTTATTCAACACAGGGAGGTCCAGGCCTCAAAGTGTTAAAACCTATCTCTTTAACACTTTGAAGCCTGACGATGAGTCTTTAGCATTTTATTCTGGCTATAAACGCCAGCCGATTTTATTCAGCACAGGGAGAGGTCCGGGCCTCCAAGTGTTAAATTTGATATTGCACTCCTTGCAGCCCGACTATAATATCGCTTCTCCTAGGTTCGTAGTCAAAGGTTTACGTTTGTTAAAGTTTTACAGTTGAGTTCAGTTATGATTTTAAATAATGACTCTTCATCTAAAGGGCATTGAAAATCTAGGGAATTTTGCTTTGCTAACAGCATTCTGCAAGCGATACTGTCTGTTACGCCATACCAGATTGTTTTGTTTTGGTATTAGTGAAAGTAGTTGCGTGTCCGTGGGATGTCCCGAGTAGATCCAGGAAAGAATAATAACAATTTTGAATTTGCATCCCTCTTAGGAAGCCTTGATGCCCCCTGTTACTTCTAGTAATTTTGCATTCTATTTCTAGCCTCTCCGATTCGTTAAGCACATCTTTAGAAAATAAAAGCTTAAGCTGATGAGCTCCTTTCAGTATCGGTGAATTGTAATTGTAACTACGCTATAATTCTGAACCTATCTTATAATTTCTAATAAGAACATCAAGAATGTCGCACTTCACGCTTTCTGCTAATTGTAAAACTTTCACAACGCAAACCTTTGACGAACGCAGGTGAGGAGAAACGATAGTCGGACTGGAAGGAGAGCGATATCAAATTTAGCGCGAATAATTATAAATTTAGCACGTATTTGTACGGAAGTTGAGCAACACAAGCATTTCCTCTACGCGGGCAGAAAAACAGATTACTTCCATAAGAGGCCAGGTTACCAAGGCTCGAAGTGATCCCAAAATATTTTTCCGCTAGCGGCGCTTGGGGTTGGGGGGGGGGGATCTGGGAAGAAGTCGAGACTCGAGGGAAACCGGAAAACAAAACTAACCGTTTCCTGAGGGATCAGACATTAAGGCCCCGTTTACACTAGATCAAAAGTATCCGGATTCACAGTTTTTCATCCTCATGGGAATAAAAAACAATGTGAATCTGGAGAACTAGAGTTTCACTCATTTGGACGTTTATCAAGGGAAAGTCAGTACACAAAAGAGAAACACCAATACATTTCTCCAGTTAATCTTCACACATGCATGCTTTGAAGACATATAAATATATTCTTTTTTCGTACCAAACAAGCTTTTGTTTATATAGAATACCGCGGTGAAGAGTTCAAAGTTCTGGCGGGAAACAAATACAATATTATTGCCCGCATTGAAATTTAGCTAAGTTATGTGACCACAAACCAACCATGCAATGACATGCAGTCATCGTTGTATGAAATTCTATATAACAATACAACTTATTAACCTTATTGTTCCGAGTATGAAATATGCCAGCTGCAAGGCAACATGACAATCGTAACGAAATATCGAATATCTGACTAGAAATAACTTCCAAATGAATTAAGAAATGGCCAGAAACTATTTAGCGTGTCCCGTCTAGTTATAGATTCACGCGAGAGCTTGGGAAAGCATGCACAAAGCGTAGTAGATGAGAGATGCTCGAAGCGTTAGCTAGCCGACTTTTTAGTTAAAGTCTAGATTGAAATTTAAGTTTTTCGTTTAACTCCAGACTTTTTAGTGCTCTTCCAGTTACTTTCCAAGTGCATCGGATCCATAACTCGATGGAGCACACTGATGAGTGTTAGATCTAGGCATCTAGCTTCTCAAATGGTCGAGGTACGACTGAAAACGACCAGTCCTTTCGCGCGGATTTTCCAAAATATGTCGTCAAATTTGTTTTTTCCAAATTGGCCGTCAAGCTTCAGCGAGTCTCAAGATTTTAGCAATCATCTCGATATCCTAACCACATCAAAAACTTAACCCTAATCGGAGACCGGTTTAACCCCTATACCTTTTTGGAAAAACGTTTTTGACGACATATTTTGGAAAAGTCGCCAAAAGACTGGACGGGTTCCAAAATTTGAGTCATCTCTTTCGCCGAAACCTACTGATTTGAAGAAAAAATCGAGCTAAAAGTTTCCTAAATATGACCTATTTCTAAATACTACTTAAATATCTTTTTAATCTTCCTCGTAAATTATTAATGACTTTGGGAAATTTATATAGGCGGGATTAAGTTGAAGAACAATAAGAATCAGTATATAATTAGTTTTTTAACAGAAGTTTCTTGAGTATTCTTTTAACTTCGGGAAAATGCTTCGATAGGCGTACCTCGCTAGTGTAATAAGTATTAAAAGTCTCGGTTATACACACTGCCTGCGTGAGATGAAAGCAAAGTACCAAACCAATCTAAAGTAGAAACGAACGAGACTTCCGTGAAGAAAAACATCAGTGTTTAGGCGGATATATAGCATATACGACCTAAAACGAAGATATATAGTGACTGCCATGCATGAAATCAACAGTAGTTGTGGGCCTGTGCCAAATTAGTCAAAAGAAACACAATGGAAAGTGTCAGAAATCTTAAAAAAAAAAAGATTTGTATAACGCGCAAGTTTAATAGCCTTAGGTTGTACGAATCAGTGATAAAAGCGTGAAAAGTTTACAATCATCTATTTATTCTTGATGTACATGTTTTTACAGTAGCTTTGTAAATTAAGCGTATACATATTTTCGTAAAAGAATCCAGTTTTTACACCACCTGCGTAATACGTGTCGTTGTTCTCTTCTAAAAGCTGGCTCGGCAATCGTGTGATTTTAATAGAGTTTTTAACCTTTGAGAAGCGTTAAGTTTACTTTCTAAATCTCTGCGCATCTGCTCCTTTCGTTCCTTAGTTTGTTTACGGATTGGGTATACTGTTTTGCGACATTTTCTGCTGGGTGTAACTTTTCTGCACTACATTGAAAAAGTGAGGTACATAACAAGAATCGAACATGCATGCAGTTTCTCGAAGTGTGACAGGCATCTCAAATGACAGCTAGGACATTTCCCGTGTTCCGTGTGGTAAGTCGCTCTTGAAAATATCCGACTAGCTTTTCCTCAAGTTCGCAGATATTTTGTTCCTTGATACGCATTTGTTCTTCAATTTACAGAGATTATGATGGCAATCCGGCAAAGGGCACAGCTATAACAGCCACAGGAAGTTTATTGCTATAATGTTTAATTGCAAATATAAAACGCTGAAAACACCTATTAAAGGTCCATTAGGTCGATCCAAGGGGGTTTTTTTATACGCTCTTTTATTTGTATATTATATAAAGTGACACTAAGTGCAATTTTCCGTGCGAAACGAAACTATTTTATGTCTTACGAGTTCTCCATCTACTCTATAAAATAGTTCTTATTTTAACGAAAAAATATTCCAAATCCAATTCTGGACACGTACGCGGTGAACATCAAAGCGGATAACAATGTGCTATAAAAGATTAAATGATGTTGAGGTGCTCTGAAATTACACAAATCTTCTTAACACTTTACTGGCAACAGTTGCCTTTTGGCAACTTATTAATTTTACTCTGGCTAACACCAGACAATTTTACTCGTCAAGGGGAGAGCTCCCGAAAACCTGGTCAATAAAGGGTTAATACAGCACAGCACAGCACGGTGGAACGATAGCGCCCAAACACTATTGATAATAGCCTGCGTTGCATGCGTGCAGACTTCACCGGCACGCAGGATATATTGATAACCCGTGATGTTAGTATGGGGTATGATGTTAGGACTGGAAGAAATAGATGGGAAAATACTTTTAATACAAATCTGCATATATATATATATATATATATTTATATCACGATTGAGTCGGTTTTCTTTGATGTACCGCGGGATATATACAGGTTATATCCCGTGAATAAATAATTAGATAAAACTTGTGGATATAACTCGTAAAATCTTGATCGAAACTCTTCGAAATTGACGAAACCTTGTTCGAAAACCTCCTCAATCGTGATATAAGTCGGTTATATACCTCGAACTTGGGATATAAGTCATATATTGACCCTCGGGACCTTCGGCCCCTCGGGTCAATATATGACTTATATCCCGCGTTCTCGGTATATAACCTATATTATATATATATATATATATATATATATATATATATATATATATATATATATATATACCGAAGCGTGACGTTTGTGGAGGTATAAAACCGTAAAAGAGGGCGCTATTTTGATTTGTTCTTTTTTCGTGAAATATACATGATGTGTATACATGCATGTGGTTCGGTTTACTAATTTGCGCAACTTGGTTCAAGTAAAAAGTATATAATAACGCAGTTTAGGGACAAAACAGTAATAAGAACAAACAGTACACTCGGAGAATGAATCTCTCACTATCTTAGTACATATTGTATCAACTGATCTCAGCACAATGACACATAATACCTATAACATATTTCTAATCATGCGCGGTAACAATGTAAAGGTTTATTATTGCTGCATGCATGCCATATAAATTGTGAAACCTATTAAACAACCTTTCAAAAGTTCATAACTTCCATGTCTATTTTGAAATTACATTTCTCCAATTATAAAGAAGAGCCGGCTGAAATCGTACTTTTCAGTGACCTGTCAATTATGGTCTAACAACGGCTAAACCTCATAAAGCGTTTAGTTTACAATAGTGTATATATAGTGTACATGGAAGATTCATCAATTGAATAACAAAATATGAAAATAGTTACAATGTATAGACGAAGAACATGCATACCTGTGATTCCTCTGTAAAACGATTGATATTTAGTTACATTTAGTTTGTGTCAACCCTTCCTTCGCCTGTCGTCTTTATATTGCAGTAGGACGTTTCTGCGACCTGCCAAAACTGGCTGTACCTTATTAACCTTCCAGACGTTCAGCAATTGTTTTCCGTTCGTTTGGGTAGAAAGTGCTGGTCGTGATATGAGTGACGTCAAATTTGAACTTCAAGTCGCTAAGTAAATATATGGCTAATATCCGATCAAAGTTAATCCTAGGTCAGTGACAGATAAAAAACACGCCTAATGCCCAACAAATCGTATAAAACATGTATAGTATAAACTGTCAAGCGGCAAGAAATGATCAAAGTCTCGATGTCAGCAACGATGTTTCAGGTGCTTTACAACAATTTAAAATTAGATTATGAACTCAAAAATTTCTGAGAGGCGCTTTATCCCTATCTCATTATTATCATACTTTGAGTTTATAGAAAACTGTGAGAGGACCAGTGTTTGTTCCAAAATTTACCGACGAAATTCAGTGAAAATTCACGCAAAAATCACATACTTTCGCGCATGAAAGTGCGGTAAAACCTGGCGTTTTGAGGAAATCACGATAGGTGTATTCACTATTAATCTTTATTAAATTATTTAATTAGAACCACCAGGAGGATGAAATTCAGTGAAAAGTTCTTGTTTGTGCATGTTTTAACTCTTAAGAATCCTGGACAAATATTTTATTCTGCTATAGATAACTAGATATACTAGAACATAATATACAATCTAAGACAGAGAAGTTAATTTCTATAATCTAGTATGTCATTAATTAAAGATTAGGTAATTTAGGTTATACAACTACAGTGCATGTACAGTGGTTACAACTAATTACTTACAGGTAAACTTCTGATTATAAAACTGCCAAAACATGCCAAAACAGATAATTAATAATTACATTTTAGGCATTTTATTTTGTATCGATTTATTCGATTCTTTCTTTCTTTTGGAGAGGCATCTTCTCCTTGGCGTGCTCAACTGCACACACATCTGACACATCTGATAATCGCACATCGACACTGGCTATCAATCATCATTTACAAAACAACACATAGAATAGAACGAGCTTGCATGCTTATTGGCCTGTCAAGTTTTCAGTGCGTCTTTTTGTCGATAATTCGTATGAATTACGGACTCACAGACTCACATGCAGTATCAGTACATGGCAATCGTGCATTCGAGCGCAAATGATCAGTACTGCTAAGGCGCGAATAAATAACAATAATCCTAACAACTTTATACAAGTGAAAATGACTTGACAACAAATGGTCCGTCGGTAAGATGTTACCGCCATAAATTCTAAATTTACCGACAGCTTTGGTTTTAAAAACCGACCAAAATCAATCTTATATTAATTTACCGACCATTTTCGAAAAAGTGTGTGTTGGGGGTGGGGGTGGGGGTGGGGTGGGGGGGGGAGGGGTCGCACCCCCAAAACAGCTTTTTTTCGTGAATTATTAATTATTATATATATGCATATATAATTTATATACAAAATATATTATATAATTAGACATCACGATAATCATACAATCATATATAAATATATATCTAATATATATAAGAAATATTTAAGATGAAATATTTTAGGCTTATAGCATAGTAGTTTTAAATACATGCAGTTGTTATTTAATATTATTATATATTATATATTATTTATTATTATTATTATTATTATTATTATTATTATTATTATTATTATTATTATTATTATTATTATTATTATCATTATTATTATTGTGCAGTTTCTATTGATATTCCCAACTTGGATTTTATTTATTATGTTATATTTATTGGGCAATTACAACGGCATTTTGTTGTAAAATTCACTCAAAATGTACACCAAATATGAAATCCTCTTCTGATTTTAGTATTTCTATGTTTATATAGAGAAAAATAATAGAATATAAGAAAATAAAACCAGCATAATTATATAAATAGAAGTATATAAATATAGAATAAATATGTAAATAAATATGCCATCAACTTCCAAAAACTACAAATTTATGCAAATATGTACATTACAACTCTTCTTATTATAACAGACGTTTGGTGGATGTTCGTCAAGCTCAATTACTTAGAAAAGATTTTTGAGCCCCAGACAGGGTTCGAACCTGCAACCTTCTAATGACCAGTTAGACGCTCTAACCATTGAGCCTGAGCCACTGAGGCTCAGATGGAGAGCTAAGGTTGAAAATTTATAGTCATATGTGCTCCTAAGTGGCAGCGTTTGTATACGAGATGTAGTTAAAGTGATAAGGTTCGAACCCTGTCTGGGACTCAGAAATCTTATCTGAGTCATTGAGCATAACGAACGTCCACCAAACGTCTGTTACATTTCACCAAGCTCGCAAACATACAACATGCATTACTATACGTACAACTTATCATGTCACTTTAACAACATCTCCTATGCAAACACTACCACTTATTAGGAGCACATATGACTGCATGCAACCTTATTGCAACCTTAGCTCTCCATCTGAGTGAGCCACAGTGGCTCAATGGTTAGAGCGTCTGTAACCGGTCATTACTCATTAGCAGGTTGCATGCAGGTTTGGACTCTGTCGGGGGCTCAGAAATCTTTTCTGAGTAATTGAGCTTGACCAAACGAGTAGCACACGAACTACATGCATGTATGCGTACAAGGCTTATCATATATTCTTACAGCCGAAAGCAATAGATTTTATAAAAAATATTTTTATATGAAATGTTTAGGCTTGCATGTGACATGTGCATGTTTCTTTATTTACTTGCAATTGTCAAATTCTGTAAATTTGTATTGCCTTTTTTTTATTAAGTTGAAATAAATTTTTTTGTCAAATTTAGCAATTTTGAAAACGTGATTTATAAACTTGAATCATTGTATCATCAACTGTGTATACGTATACTCCCTTCCCGAAAAGAACTAGACAAATATACCATCAGACTTTAAATCAGTTTTCTCCCTTAGTTCGCAAGAATAGACGCGCTACGAGAGAAAAAATTAAATAAGTTTTTTTAAAAAAATGAAGCTGAAGCATGTGTCATATGTTAAATTCCTTTACAACTATATTAAATTTGTTTAAACAAAAAAATATATTTAATTTGTTCATTGAGATAGATACATGGTGTACAAAATATGTATAAATTAATAAATATATTAATAACTATATATCGCTTTAAAACCGTAAATACCATAGTAAATAGGAAAAAATATATACTTAATAAGATAAAAATAAAATAACTATAAGATATGATAGAAAGAATGACTGCGTAAAGCGGTATCCGCTTGAGTGAAATGGTAATGCTGGGCAGTACTACAGTCAGTACTTCTTAAAACTAGCAGCAATTTATAGTTAATATATTTATATTTTCCCCACACTTCGTTAGTCAAGCCGTGTATTCACTGGCTTCTAACCAAGTTATTAGTTTGGTAATTATCTGATTGGCTCTGCAATATTCATCACTATGGTTACATGTATGTATGGTTTTCTTCTTATCTCCATTGTGTCTCCATTAAACTTTTGTATTTTAAGCTTCTTGAAGTATTATAGTTTAAGAGGAGATAATTTACGTTTGCCTTTGAAGTATACCGATAGTTTATGATAGTGAATTAAGGCACCGTCAAAACTTTCAAAACAGAGTGCATGTACAGGCGCAGTCTAAAAACATTTGGGAAATCGTTTCCATGGCGGTTAAGTAGCTGAATCAGTAGACTTAGGTAGGTTAATATGCGTGCGACTGCTATTCATCTTCTCAGATCAGGTACAAAGTAAAAGCAGACCTTTAATGCTTTTATATCGTGATGTTTTGCTGCAGACGCTGGTATGTATTTCCTGTGCCTGAAAAGCGCCTGCACGCAGCTTTTCATCAGTGAGCTTTAGCAGTCATGCCAAATTTTTCCGCCACCTTGGCATCCAACGAATATACCATGCAATGCAACAGCCCAAATCCAATTTCTTAATTTTTGTTCTTAAGTAATAATTTAAGATTTGCATTTTTAACTTTCTTTCATTAAGGGAGTTGATGTTTCAGTGGGGTTTCTGATTTGACCACGAGCTTCTATTTTGATGATTTTCGAAGACTATGCGGGAGTTGATTTGGATTGCAATGCCCATGGTAAACAAACTGGTTTAAATTTTGATAGCCATTGCCGTGTCAAAGGTGGTCTACTAATTGGGGACATGCTCCTGACTATTCCTTCGGTCTTTACGGTGGTTAAGATACCTTGATAAAAATTATCTCAAAAGATTAAAGCTACTGTTACACGATGCGATTTTTCTTGCAACTTGCAACACATAGCCTGAATGTTGAAAAAAATATTGCACTGTGTAACACCGTAGCAACTATTTTGTTATTTTTGCCATGTTGCAAGTTGCAAAAAAATTGGATGGGTTCTACTTTTTGGTGCAACTTGCAACAAAGTTTGCAAGTTGCTGAACGTGTAACACTCTCTTTGCAACTTGCGAGTTTTTTTTCCATGAGTGAATTAGATGTTGCAAGTTGCAAGAAAAATCGCATCACCCTTAACGGGGTGTTTACATGAGGCCGGCCAAAACTCAGGTCGAATTGAATTTTGCAATTTCGGTTTTGTTTACATGACGCCGACCTTGAAATTATATGGCCTTGGTTCCTATCACGTCGGTTAAAAAGCGGGGTTTTTTTAGCCTGCGGTGTAGTCCGAATCGGTTCGAATTAGACTTATAGATCTGTTTACATGCAAGCCGGCCTGGAGTTAGGCCAGCCTCAAAAGTTCAGTTCCGTAGGCTATCAGGCGACTTGAGATTAGGCCAGCGTGAACTGAATCTCAGGCCGGCCTGAGTTTTAACCGGACTCATGTACACACACCCTTTCAGAGTTACACCATCAATCATTCATGTCTATGACAACATTATAAGTGATGTAAAGAGCGAGGTAAAGAGGTCCAATTAAACAATACGTGTCTGTGGAGATAATATAGTTCTCTTCAGTCTAGTCTGTCTAGATTTTCGGTGGCTTTTGACTTTTGTCTGAATTGTCTTTCATCAGTTTTTCATGCGAGTGGAAAATTCTGTCATTGTATACCTCGTATGATAAGCATATCTGAAATGAAACACCGCTTTCCACATGAACAGACATATTTTTTGATCAGCCCAGAAACGACGCGAATCAAGTTCTGGAAAATTCGAACACGCAAGCCACAGGCGACGGTTTACATATACATATTTTGAAAGTCTTCCCAGGGACTGGGTAAACATAGCGTGTCAATAATATATTATAGATTCCTTTTGAACAATTGAAAAACCTCAAAAGTCAAAACACATGCATTGTTTATATAGCCGGTCATGCAAACACACATGTACAACCCCCAAAATTCGTTGCCCCCCTAGTGTGAGGCTTCAGCCTGCGGCATAAGATTGACAGCTACTGACCAGGGCGTACTTCATTGCTGTTGCCAGATTCGAGATTTCCACCCCGATACAAAACGGCCACTCATTCTTCACATTACTTAAAGCTGGCTGTAAAACCTTTTCTCAATAATTGTAGATTTCATAAAATTTGCAGTATTGCATCAATTCTACATTTTCTTTACTGCATGTTGAGGAAGTGTAAGAATTGTTTACTACAGGTTTTAGGGCGTAAACCACAAGATTTACGCTACGTTAGTCATGATCAAGTTGCGATGACGCGAGGGAAAGGATATAACCTCATAAGATTAAAATGTTTGTTAGAACAATATTATCACAACGTCGTTAAAGTCCGTTTCAGCAGCCGCAACTTTTGTTATTGCCAGGCAATTGCTGGCACATTTAGATAAATAGAGAAAAACTGAAAAACAATTGTAGTAAATAGGAAATGAACCCAGTTGTCGTTCATGACGTTCGTAGAGAACGACATGTATTTCCGTAAATAGATATATAGCGAGTCAGCGAGAGGTTGAAAATATAGATCGAGTTAGACTGCGAATGAATGTGATTAGATTAAATAAAAGAAAACGAAAGAGAGATACAGTCCCTGAATTGTGTGGATCAGCGGGCAAGAGAAAATTCCTCTTTACGCCAGTGAGGAAATTCTCGACATTTGGTCCTTCGAGCCGGATTGGTAAGAGTTAGAGCCGTGTTCGAGTGATCAAAGAACAGAATACGAAATGACGGAGATCACAAAGAAGAAGGTGCTAGGAGGTCATCGAAGTCACGCCATCAAACTGGTGACGGCGCGAACGAGGTGGTTGATAGCGCGCCTCCCAGACAGCCTGCTCGCAGGCTAGATGGTTGAAGGCTACGGTGATGGCCAAAGAAAACTAGCACAGTCATGCAGAGAAAGACCGCCTTGTTGGAAAAGTTAGAAACGTTGAAGAAACTTGATGATGAGATTTTAAATCTCATTTGCGCAAGAAAAGATATGAAGTTAATGGGGAAAGCATACAAGGGACCACTGACTGCTGCACTTCCAGAATTTAGGAGTACTGAAGAGAAGCACCACACTTTTCTAGTGTAGGTGTCGACTTTGCAAGGCCTCTCTACGCAGACTGCTTCAGGGGGGACGACGAAGGCGTACATTGTATTGTTTTCGTGCTGTGTTAAAGTGCGTCTAACCTCTACAGGAATTTAATACTTAACAGCTTTTACTATGCGGATTTTCATCGTTCTTTTATTTGTTTTTCTTTTGATCTGAATTGAACTTTCTTGTTGTTGTTTTTTTGTTTTTCCTCTTAACCTATTTATGTACGGGACCGCAGTAACTGGCACACGCTGTTGCGGCAATCCTTGCCACTTCTCTTAAAGTTTAGTTTGTATATGTGCATGTTCGTCTGTCGTTTAATTATGTATATATTTATTTGTGTGAAGGTATAAATATTCTTTATACACTGTTGGCAAAAAAACTGATAAATAAATAAATAAATAAATAAATAAATAAATAAATAAATAAATAAATAAATAAATAAATAAAATAAATAAATAAATACATTTATGATATTTGGAACATTCTGGGTCAATGTAATATATCTTCTCAGACATAAACCATCTTCATGGACGTTTTCACTGTCAAATTTACCGGATGTGACGTCTACCAGGAATACTTGTGAAATGAAACAAAGAAAACAAGTTTGCAATTCCTGGTAGACGTCACATCCAGTAACTTTGATAGTGAAAAAGTCCATGAAGATGAAGTTTTTGTCGGAGAAGATATATTACATTTCTTCTCGGAATGTTCCAAATATCATAAATATATTAAATCCCTGTAGAGGTTAGAGGCACTTTAACGAGCAGAGTACACTTAGAATTAGTAGACGAGATGTCGGCTGAGGCGTTTAGGCGTTGTCTGCGAAGATTCACTGCGAGATGTTGGTATGCCCTCACTAATAGTATGGGATAATGCTAAGACTTTTCAGGCAACAGAAAGGGCTCTAAACGCGCTATTTGATCATCCGGAAATAAGAGCAGATTTGGGCAAAATGACGAGGATTAACCTAGAAAGAGCACCCTTGGTGGGGTGGATTTTTTGAAAGGAAGGTTGCGTGCATGTGAAGGAATGTTTGTGGAAGACACTAGGCAATGCAAGGTTGTCGTACGAGGAATTGTCGCCTGTTTTGGCAGGAGTAGAATGTACAGTAAACTCGAGACCGTTAACATACGAATACTAATGAGGTAGACGAGGAAGCACTGACGCCATCCCACTTAATTTATGGTAGAAGAATTAGATAATTACCAGATGAAGTAGATGAGCCAGATGACGTAATGAATCAGAGAGAATGTACTGCTAGATTCAGGTATTTTAGCAACAGATTGGAACACTTTTCGGAATAGGTGGAAAAAGGGAGTACGTAACGAACTTGAGAGAATTTCATCGAGGCAAGTTAGAGCAGCAAAAAAGGAGTCATAGTATATAATGAAGACAAGAAGAGATGTGAATGGAAAATGGGAGTACGTAGTAGAGAGCTTAGTGAAGCCAGGGAAGTGCAGTGGCGGTGCTAGGCCTCCTTCAATAGGGGGGGGGGGGGGTGGTGTGAGGTATAGTTCTGCCGAGTCATTAGCTTGGTCTAGATTAGCCTGCACGTGGACATTTACCCAACTTGGGTAAATGTATGCATGCTAAGTGCACAATAGTCTCCACTTTGACGATAAAAACTGTCAAGTGTCAACTATACTTGTTTTATAACTATGTTAAAAATGTTTAACTACACAGCTTGCATGGATGCATTGACATATTTTTATTGTCCAACACGTTTTTTAGACAGTGATATATGTATATATATATATATATATATATATATATATATATATATATATATATATATATATATATAAATATATATATATATAATTAGTGATAAACAGATAGTACACCTATACTGCTATATACATGTCCAGTCAATTGAATTATAACAAGAAAAATAATAAGAAAAAAGTATTATATAGCTCATAAGATATTCTTAACGCCTTGGTTTTGCCAATGACCATTGTCTTAGTACTTCGCGCATGTCCAAAACATCTGTCAAATCCTTTTCACAGTTCAGTAGCATCACATTGTCCAGCCTCTTGTTGACTGGTAAACGCTCTTCACGAACGTCAGGTGACTGAAAGTCCTCTCATCTTTTGCCACAGCTGAAATTGGGGCTGTCAGCATTAACTGATATGCTTTCCACGTTAAAGGAAGTGTTTTTCTTTGCTGATATGCAAACTGGATGACTTCTTTTGCATTGTCATTCTTTAATTCTGTCTTGTTGTCAACTATGATCTTGAAGACTTCGAGTTCTGCTGCTAAAACGTCAGCATCTAAATCTTTCAGGGACATTTCTGTTAGCTCATTACCAGAAATATGGGACAAGATGGCGACGCGCGTGCGCACAATACGCATTATGGCTGCGAAAAATCAACTAGGAATAACACAGAGAATACACAAGAATGACAATTATACCCAATTGCAGATTATATTCCTAAGTTGCGGACCTCGATATGTCTTGAGCAATGACTGAGCTACCTTTATCGGCTAAAAAGATTCCCCTACCTCGACGTCTAGATACTTCCCCAACTCGACGTATTTTCCGTCCAGATTCGCTGCTTTTTCTATATGTACGCCATATTAATCTTAGGAAAGTGGTCCTAGATTTTGACCAAATAGACAGACAACATCACGGGCGATGCAAAGTGCGGACCTCGCGATGAATTCGGAAGTCTTCACTCTATTGATACGGCTCGGAAAAGTTCTCCTGTATCTACGACAAAATCTTCGGTTTCAGATATAGACAAAACGACCATTAAAAGACTCATACTCGCTGAACTCTCGCGAAGCAGCCATGTTTCTTGTTCAACAAGACAGGACACAAAACAAAACTAGTTCCCAGACCATTTCCTTTCAATAACAGAACGAATATTGTCAATATTTAGATCTTATTAGATGTTTTGGTGTGTAGTATCGCTGTATATTTTTACGAGTTGTGCTGTATTTTGACGAGCCCGCAGGGCGAGTCAAAATACAAACAACGAGTAAAAATATACAGCGATACTACACACCAAAACATCTTATAAGAGATTTATTATACAACAGCTCTGACCAACAAATTTTTATGGAAAAAGAAAACTCTAAATAAGCCAGAGAAGTAGAGCGTGACTTGCACCAGGACAAAACCAGGACAAAATAATAAGCATACATGAAGTAGTTCCCGACTGATAAATTTGATTGGCTAACAAAATCTGTCAAACCGGTTTTCTACAAGTTTTCTACTATCCAAATAACAAACTATCCAAATATCGCTGTATATTTGTACTCATTTTTAGCGTTATTTGGACAGTTTTTAATGCAGTTGTATAATAAATTGCGAATATTGTACATATTACGCAACGTATAAATATGAGATTGAATGCTATTATGAAGCGATTAGCCGCTGCCCGAACGCAGCCGCAAAATGTCCCATATTTCTGGTAATGTTCTGTATGTCTACAGATGACGGCTCTTGCAAGGGAATCTGCAGGGTGCGTGCCACAGGAGCAATTATGTCCAATGTTGGTTGCATCTTGTCCCTAAATTGCGTTATAAGGGCCAAGTCGCACTTGAACTCCTTCCTGTAATACTAACAAAAATTGAGAACGGCTGCATTTTGTGGATTGTCGTCATATCGCATTGGTGCACGTCTTACTTTGTGACGTCTTGCAAACTCCTCTTCGGCATCGACGCTGAATGATTCCTTTGAATATAACACAGCTGCTGCTATGTTGGAGATTATATAAGATTAATTTAGTTCTATGTTTAAACTGTTATTAGTGCATGCCCTAAGTGGATTTGGTAAGGGTGAGAGTGAAGCTGTCAGAGAGAAGGTAACAAGAAACGTTAAATATTGGATTAATTAAGGATTGGAATGTGTGATAACAAAGTCAAGTTGACCAGACTGTGAGAGAACAAAGGTGCGTTTTTCTGTGTGAGCGAAACGAGTCTGATTGTGAAGTAAAACTATAAACAACCAAAAAACTGTGATTTGTCGTGGATACTTGTGGAGGCAAATTCACGACACGTGGCACCTCCGACGGGATCAGGTTATTTCTAAACTGTCCTGAATTAATACGAATCTGTGGCTTGAAAATGACGGAAGACAACGTGAAAGCAAACGCTGTTTTGGAGACGAAATTGAAACAGCTACTTATTACTTGTGGAAGAACCAACGCCGTGTTGGATTCAAACAAGGATATCGCCATACAACGGCAAATGGAAGCGCTGAAAGCATTATCAACAGAGGTGGAACATTCGCGAAGAGCTGTGGAAACGTTTAAGATTATAAACGACGAGGAAGAAGGTGAAATCGACAACTGGAACGCGCAGATAGAAAGTAAATTAAACAAGGCAGACGACGAAGTTAAACGCTTGGAGAGATGGCAGGACGACTGCAGACAAGAAAAGGAGAGATTTGGCCGTGAGCAACAGAGGAAATTTGAGCTTGAACTTCACGAGACGAAAATAAAACTCCAGACAGATTACGAAGCGAAAACCGCGAAACAGACGTCAGAATCGGGGAAGGAAGTTCGAGCTAAACTACCGAAGCTAACGATTTCGAAGTTTAATGGTTCTTACATGGACTGGACGCGGTTCTGGGGGCAATTCGAAGAGTCCGTGGAGAAATCAAGTTTAGCAAGTGTCGCGAAATTCTCCTATCTTAAAGAGCTCCTTGACAACAAAGTAAGACGAGAAGTTGAAGCACTTCCGTTTACGCCAGAAGGATATAACCGAGCGAAGGCTATATTAACTGAGAAATACGGAAAGGAATCGGAGATAGTGAAAGCGTATGGAAAGGAAATCCTTGACCTACCGCACATCTCATCAGCAAACCCAAGGAAGATAAGAGAGTTCAGCGAGAAACTGACTTATTGCGTTCAATCGCTTCAGACACTCAAGAAATTAGGCGAAGTGAAAGGTCTTACTGCGATCACTCTGGACAAGTTGCCAGCGATACGTGGTGATCTAGTGAGATCAGATAACGACTGGGAGAAATGGGATTTGTCGCAACTTGCAGAAGCACTACACCTTTGGATACGAAGAAATCCAGTTGAAGCATTTGGTTCGCGATCAGACCGTGAGAATGAACAACGCCGAGAACGCCAGTCGAAAGTGTACCACACTCGCCGGGGGGACACTCGCCGGGAGGATAAAAAACCCCTTGGTTGCGTTTACTGTGACAGTGTCGACCATAAAGCTATAGAGTGTACCAAAGTGACCGCTGTATCCGACCGCAGGGAAATCTTGTCGAAGAAGAGATTATGCTTTAATTGCGCTATTGGAAGTCACCGTGCAGCCCAGTGCCAAAGCAAAACCTCATGCCAGCTTTGTGAGAGAAGGCACCACACGTCGATATGCGACAAACCACCTGATGGACAAGATCGGACAGTGAAAATGACAAACTGTGGGGAAGGAGTTTTTCCTGTAGTACTGGTGAAAGTCGATGGTATAACCACACGAGCACTTATTGATACAGGTGCCGGCAGTTCATACGTCTCAGCAAAAGTTGCCGGTATGTTACACAAGAAACCATGCGAGGTCGCTACCAAGAGGGTGGAGATGCTGATGGGGTCCTATGTTACTAAGTCGGAGACCTATGACACCATGGTAGAATCGACTGATGGCACATTTCAGATGAACGTGAAATTAACCAAGGTGAATAAGAGCGAACTCCTGTCCATCGACAATCCTTGTTATGAAGAGATGAAAGCAAAATATCCTCATCTGGAACAAGTCAATGTGGCTGACAAGGACACAAAAACACAACTTCCAATTCATGTGATCCTCAGTGTGGGGGACTACACCAAGATCAAGACTGACAAGAAGCCATTAATCGGGAAAGTTGGTGAACCCATTGCTGAATATACAAGAATGGGATGGTTCATTATGTCGCCTGGCAAAGAGTTCGATAGGAACACTATGCTGTTGACTCAGACAACTCAAGCGAATTATGAGGAACTTTGTCGCCTTGATGTCCTTGGCCTCGAAGATTCATCCGAACACGATCAACAGGTAGTACATGGGGAATTCAAAGAGCAATTACAACGTTCGCAGGAAGGATGGTACGAGACAGGACTGCCCTGGCGAAGCAATCATCCACATCTTCCTTCAAATGAAACCGGAAGTTTGCGCCGCCTGAGTGGGTTAACGAGAAAACTACAGCGAGATGGGTACACAGAAGAGTATGACGCCGTGATCCGCAATCAAATCCGAGAGGGAATTGTAGAGAAAGCACCAGTAGTATCAACGGACAAAGAGTTCTACCTTCCGCATAAGGCTGTGATTAAAGAGTCGTCAGAGTCCACAAAGTTAAGAGTTGTTTACGATGCCTCAGCAAGGGCAAACCCTAATGCCCCGTCCTTGAACGAATGTCTCTACGCTGGGCCTGCATTGCAAAATAAACTTTGGGACGTGTTGATACAGCAGAGAGCTTATCCCGTGATGGTTTCAGGAGACATACGACAAGCATTTCTTCAAGTCCGCATACGAGAAAGTGAAAGAGATGCCTTACGGTTTCATTGGCGCAAGAGCGAACAATCACCTGTAGAAATTCTGCGTTTCACAAGAGCATTGTTCGGTCTGACTTCATCACCGTACCTCCTCCAAGGAGTCATCGAGAGCCATTTAGACACATGGTCAGGAAGGTGTCCCGAAGAAGTCGAGAAACTGCGTCGAAGTATGTATGTTGACGATTTACTTTCTGGTGGTTATACTGTGCAGCAGGGACA
Organism: Corallium rubrum; assembly: GCA_964035015.1. Taxonomy (NCBI): domain Eukaryota; kingdom Metazoa; phylum Cnidaria; class Anthozoa; order Scleralcyonacea; family Coralliidae; genus Corallium; species Corallium rubrum. The sequence continues at coordinate 10,730,230 of OZ035998.1, forward strand.
GATGTGCAAGGCAGCAGCTCAAGAGATATTGGGAGACGCAACATTTGAACTGCATAAGTGGAATTCGAATATTCCACAGTTGGAAGCTGAAGATTTACCTGAAGTTCAAGAGGACCAGTCCTATGCCAAGCAACAACTCATGGTAAAACCGAAAGAATCGAAGTTACTTGGTCTCAAGTGGAACAAACACAGAGATACATTGGCAGTGACTTTTCCCGTAGACAGCACACCAACGACAAAGCGCGGCATACTGAGTACACTGTCGAAAATCTACGATCCTCTTGGGTTAGTATCACCATTGGCCTTGGAAGGCAAGCTCATATTCCGAGACGTCTGTGATGCGAAGACGCCATGGGATGCCAACCTTGATGAGAAACACTTGCAACGGTGGGAAAAGTGGGAGCGTTCCTTGCCATCTGAAGAACAAGTACCAAGATCTATTGTTGCCTATCAAGAAGAAGTAGAAGAGATTGAACTGCATGCATTCAGGGACGCATCCACCCAGGGTGTCGGCGCAGCAGTCTACGCTGTCGTCAGGCAACCATCGGGGACAACCCAGCAGCTGGTGGCAGCCAAGAGCCGATTGGCTAAGCAAAGTTTAACAGTTCCACGGTTAGAATTGGTTTCTGGCCACATGGCCACGAATCTCGTCGTGAACGTGAGTGGTGCTCTTCCGAAGATGCCTAAGCCATTTATTTACGCATGGTTAGACAGCACAGTGGCGCTGCACTGGATTTGTGGAAATGGTGTCTACAAACAATTTGTTGCAAATCGCGTAGCGAAGATAAAGGCACACCCAGAAATTCAGTGGCGGCATGTACCTACTAAAGACAACCCAGCCGACATCGCTAGCAGAGGTGGGTCTGTCACATCTTCAGCACTCTGGTGGTCAGGACCAGAATGGCTTCAGGATTCCTCCAAATGGCCAGATAATCCAGTGACACAGAAAACTCCTGCGGCTGAAGCCGAAGCCAAGTTAATACGTGAAGTGATTTGCGTGGCGAAATCCGACCCAGTTTCAGAAAAATCTCAGAACGGAGAAAGTGGTAGAGATCCATTCGACGAACTTCTCGAGCGCAACGACCTTCGACGCACACTTCGAACATGTGCATGGATAAACCGGTTCATCTACAACAGCAGACGGGAAGAGAGGAAACATGGGCCCTTAGCTACTGAAGAAGTTGCAGCAGCGAGGGAATGGTGGATTAAACGTGTCCAACTTCGGGATAGCTCAGAACTCCACTATCAACAAACCAGCGCAAGTCTCGGTCTCCAACCAAACGAACGAGGAATAGCAGTATGCAGAGGGAGAATACAGGGGAGTCACCCTATCTACCTGCCAGACAAAGCTGAATTCACGAAGAAGCTAGTTCAACGCATGCACTGCGATACACTCCACGGGGGAGTTGGCCTCACCATGGCGGCAATACGAGAACGGTATAGGATTCCACGACTTCGAAGTCTGGCGAAGGCAATACGCAGCGAATGCAAAGGATGCAAAAGATTCATCACCAAAGCAGTGACACCACCAATTCCAGGATTTCTACCAGCAGACAGAACCAAACCAGGAACTGCCTTTGAACTGATTGGTATCGATTTCGCTGGACCGATCAGATATAAAAGGTCATCCAAAGCACAAGGTAAAGCTTACTTGGCGATTTTCGCTTGTAGTCTGTGCAGGGCTGTTCATCTAGAGTTATTGCGTAACCTCGAGACAACAACCTTCATCACGTGCCTGAAGAAATTCATCGCCCGTCGTGGTCGACCGCGAGTTATTTATTCCGACAATGGGGGGACCTTTGTCAAAGCAAGCAAGTGGTTAGAGAATCTGCGCAAAGACGAACGGCTCCGTGGTCTTGTGGAAAAACATGAAATAACGTGGAAATTCAATCTGAGCCGCGCTCCTTGGTGGGGCGGACAGTTTGAACGGTTGATAGCTGTGGTAAAGTCAGCAATGTTCAAGGTGATTGGGGGAGGATCTCTAACGTGGGACGAACTCAACGAAGTATTGCTTGACGTTGAAATTCAAATAAATCGTCGACCGTTGAGCTATTTAGAAAATGACGTGGAGCTGTCAACTCTCACCCCAGCGACGTTCCTGTATCAGCGATCAAACCACCTGCCAGAGAGTGAAGCTTGGAGAATTGAAGAAAGGACCTACGTAAACGGGCCAAGTACCTAAAGGTGTGTAAGGACAGTCTCTGGCGTCGTTGGAAAAGAGAATATCTTGTTGCACTACGGGAACGACACAATTTGGTCCACAAAGAAAGCAAGTATAAGCCTAAGCAAGGGGATGTTGTGATCGTACAGTCCGATAACAAGAACCGGGGAAAATGGCCTTTAGCTATTGTCGAACAAACCTATCCTGGTAAAGATGGCATCATACGAGCAGTGCGTCTGAAGACTGCTAACGGAACGCTCGAAAGGCCAGTGCAGCACTTGTTTCCCATGGAGCTGAACTGCGATGCCATTTCCGAGGAAACACAGCAGCTGAACCCAGAAGCTCCAGTTTTTACGCCGCGACCAAAAAGAAATGCAGCGGCAGTGGCAAGATTGCGCATTCAAGATGAAGCTGAGAACAGCAGTGAACTGACATAAATGTCGAAGATAAGACAATTATCAACTTTTTAACATTTTGCATGCTTTAATTGTTCTAGTTTACAAATCTCCAAGGACTTAAACATTGCATATGACTCACTCGTGAGCAATATGGGGGGAGAGTGTTGGAGATTATATAAGATTAATTTAGTTCTATGTTTAAACTGTTATTAGTGCATGCCCTAAGTGGATTTGGTAAGGGTGAGAGTGAAGCTGTCAGAGAGAAGGTAACAAGAAACGTTAAATATTGGATTAATTAAGGATTGGAATGTGTGATAACAAAGTCAAGTTGACCAGACTGTGAGAGAACAAAGGTGCGTTTTTCTGTGTGAGCGAAACGAGTCTGATTGTGAAGTAAAACTATAAACAACCAAAAAACTGTGATTTGTCGTGGATACTTGTGGAGGCAAATTCACGACAGCTATCATGGAATCCATCTCTTCCTCTTTATTATTTATTCTTTCCAGAGACTTTACGTTGCTTTTTGTCACCTCCAAAGCATCCATGATGTTAAGTTCTGCCTTCATGTTTTCAAGTCTGTAATTATTTTACTGCGTTGGATGATTTGTACGACTATAAAGATCCGCGTACGTTTAAAGTGTCCGCGAAGTGAAAATTTCTGATAGAACACGCAAAATAGAAGCTCCTAATCTAAATAACCAATTTCCAAAAAATGAAATAGATGTGGTGTGTACTTTAGTGCCAAAGTTGCCTTCCTGATGTTACAAAATATAACATGCAGATGACGTTGGGATATTAATATTAAAATTCATTGTTGTTCTGCATACTTATACAATGCATACCTCATCAAGCACTCCAACCGAGTGATGAATTTCTTCAAAAATGGATAAGCCATGGCAAACTTTGAGAGTTTATAGCTCAAGACTATGGGGCAGATTTGCTGATCAGTTCAAAACCGCTAAACGTTTTTCGCGACATAGACACTTTAAGACCAATATTTATAATTATATAAATTAATTATTTATAATTTTAATTAAATAATTTATTAATTATGATTATTAATTATTATAATTAGACACTGACTATTCATGCACACAAAATAAAAACATTTTCATTTCAACACCAGATATGAAAGGTAAAAATTTCTCTATAAATGCAGTAATAATTAGTTTTAACCTTTTACTGGACATGGTTGCCATTTGGCACTTGTTAATTTTACTCTAGCTCTAGCTAATACAGTCAACTCTCGCCTTGCGGACACTCCGCTATTACGGACACCCCGCTATTAAGTACAGTTGGTAAATCCCCGGCCGAACCTACTATTGAAATAACTCTCGCTATTACGGACTCTCGATATTACGGAATTGCGGACACTTTATGTGGTCCCCAACAAACATTTTTATTGTTCTACTCTCGTTGCAACGGACACCTTGGACGTATTTTTCTCTCGACACATGAAAGTGAATGACTTTTTAATTTATCGAGTGACATATTTATGTTACTGATTCATGTTACCGTTGTATTTTTGGTTTTGGAATAAAAAAAATATTTGAATACAAATTTTTGACTTGTATTTTGTCTTGTACTATGTACTTATGTATCACAGTAAACGTCAACTAGAAATTGAAATAAACTGGACATTTAAAAAAAAAAGCAGTAACACATTGTAGTGACATTTTACAACCTGAAATCGGGATATTTTCATCGCATCCCGCTATTGCGGACTCTCGTTATTACGGACACCAAATGACGGTCCCCAGGGTGTCCGCTATAACGAGAGTTTACTGTAAACGCCAGACGATTTTACTCTGCTATAAAGGTTGGGATGTTGCTGATGTTATCAGGCTATATTTTTAATTACCGAGAAACATCTGTCAACATCAGAAGGCGTATACTAGTCTCTCGTACGTCTTTGGAAGTTTCTCAGATAAAACCTAAGAGAACCGTCACGGAAATAACCAAAGCTACGAAATCATTATCCTATAAGCATGGATCCAGTATATCAACATAAACTAATTAGGCTAACAGGCTACTAGGCTGTGGAAACCGCAAAATCATCGTCTGAAGCAAGTGATAAGGCCTAGACTGATCTATTTTTTGCTTATCTGTAAAACCCTTCACGTCAATTATCACTGGATTTTGTATCTGTATGTCCTTAAATGGGATGGAAAACGCAGGTAGCGCGCTGAGAGGTCCGAATACGGAAATCCTGGTTCTCACACATCATTAGATATTCCTAGCATTTCGGCCAATCCATTTGCTTGATTTACGTCACATGTACTTACCTAGAAACCCAGTCTAAACCAGAGACCAATTAATTCAAGTGCGAGAACAATACATATGTTAATTTAAAATTTCAATACTGTATTTAGAAATGTTTTCTAAATACAGTAAACTGTATTTAGAAAACATTTCTAAATACAGTACACTGTATTTAGAAATCATTTCCCAATACAATTTTCTGTCGCTATAGAAACCAGTTCCAAATACAACAGATTTTTTTACCTAACAACGCTTCACACTGATATAAGCGACTACATGCGATACATATATTACAAGTAAAATAGACTAACAAGCAACCAAACTTACGTTTGTGCAATTTAAGTTATTCGACGACAGACAGAAACCTACGAAAAGCACTAAAACAGTGATGTTGCTTGCAGACTGATTGAAGTAATGACTAATGAAGTTTAAACATCCATCCACCTTTCATAATATTATGAAGTACATACATATAAAAGTATACAAGACAGTCACCTCACGCTATGTTTTCTCCGGTATCGACCATTAACATCTGTCTTCTTTAGTTTGTAAAGTTCTACATTATTCCAATTGTCATCTATATTTTCTCTGCTCAATATCAGTCCTGGCTATCAGTCCTGGCTAAATTGACCCTGCTATTCAACATAATCTAATGTATGTTATCCAATAAATCCAACGTCTTGCGAACCAAAACTCCTGCATGGCTGTTTTAAAACAAAATTTCCCCTTGTCTCTGCAAGCGCTTGATGACGGACTGGTCTGTTGTGATTGCCCTCATTGCAATGAATATCTAATGATGTGTGAGAAGCTATTTCAAATCCTCGTTAGTGTTCTAGACTTGGTTGCCAAATCCCATGTGCCGTTAACAATAGCTCGGCTGCGCCTCGCTATTGTTAACGGCACATAGGATTTAGAAACCACGTCTAGAACACTAACTCGGATTTGAAATATTACTTCATAAGCGGTCGGATAGTTCCTGTATCCGCCCGCTCAGAGCGGAATCTGCCGTTTGGGACCGTAAGTTTTATAAACAAAATGACAGTCATTATATGCAACAAGATGGATTATAATTTCAGAACTACTCATTGTTGAAATATATCGTGCAGGTATTGTTGTTAGAAATTTTATAAGCTCTCATTTGATGGTTCGAGTTTCCACGTTTTGTGAAAGTTTTGAAAATGTCCAAAACGTTCGTAACATTGTCCATAATAATATAACATTTACTTCTCACAAGTATTAGAATTAATTTCAGATGATTTTTTATTCAACTACTTAACGTACGATCTTGAGCAATATGTCAAACAAAACCAATTGAAAAATACTATTTGGGGTAGAAAGTTCAGGATTCTAGCTCAACGGAAAGTATTTTAAAAATGGGGGAATGTCTGCCATTTTCGTTTAGTTCACAAGAAAGATGGGTCGAGTTTTCACAGAACGTTCACACAACATTTATGGCCATATCAGAAGAAGTACGAAGGTCTTCCCACAATGCATTGCGCTTGAACCATATCAATTTCGCACCAGAAATGCTTCACTTCATTATGAACCTTAGAGGAGTGAACATGATTTGAAAAATAGTGCTTCGAAGTTTGTGGCGTTTAGATTCCAAACGCCACAAACTTCTTTAGAACACTTTGATAGTTTGGTTTGGGACTCACATGAATTTATTTATTTATTTTGTAACCTAGCAATACTTCGACGTTTATTATTTCGCCTGATTTGCCGCTATTCACGAATTTACATCTGATTTTCTGGTCCAGCTGGCTGCTCGTCGCTCGAGGATCAGATATTATCAACATTGCTGTCTCATCATGTCTGTCGCGCTACTGTAAAAAGAACGCTAAAGAGATTTATTTCTTATCTTTTATATCATAATCTTGTTTTGTTTTAATCGTAGATTACCAATTATCCGTTTCCTTTTTGGCTATTTATAAATCATGGTCCACACTATTTCCTTTACGTAATGAGTTCAAAGCACTCAAAGTAAGTTCCTTTAAGTCTAAGCACGCAAACCTTTTAGTGAGTTGTAAGGAGTTGTTTCAGACCTTTAGCGGAGATTTGGAGATAATTTAGTCCCGGAGTCAAGAATAGACGTAATGTATCAGTCAATTCCAATTGTGCCCATCCCCCCAGCCAACACCCGGGCATTAGACATTTTGGAGAAAAAAATGACCATGTCCCCACCCCAGGGAAAGACATAGTGTGCCAAGGCTCCACCCCTGGGCAACAAATTCAGGTGTAAACCCCAAACGGAAACACAGATAAATCGCTTCAAATCAACTCGAGCACACAAATAGAAGACAACGCATCATGAACTCAAAAAATTGTCGTATTTTAGCTCATTTAACGTCCGATTTACTTGGAAGTTTGAAACCTTATATTTCAAATATATTTCCGTTAAAATGCCCGCACGGCGCCCGCCACAACTTGAGCTCGGACTGCCTGTGGTGCGAATTAATTGCATAGCAAGTGATTAACATATATTTCTTCGTTTCTGCCAGAGCGCCAGAGTGCCAGTTTGGCCAGAGTAACATATATTTCTTCGTTTCTGCCAGAGCGGCCAGAGTGCCAGTTATTTGGCCAGAGTAACATATTTCTTCGTTTCTGCCAAAGCGGCGAATGTTCCAAATCCAGACCCGGGTTATGTGCTTCTGGCGATAGCCCTACCCCCGGGATTTGCAAAAATGGCCGAGAGTTGTTAGACGATAGAGAAACGACTGTGTATGAGTTAGTTATAGTGCGTAAAAACAGAGAGCAGTTACCTCAGCATTTATGAATATTATAGTTTTAAAACCTGCTTGAGAGTCATTTGCGTTTGTTGTAAAATAAGTTATAAAAGGAAGTAAATTTCAAAAGTGACAATCTTCCTCAGTTGGGAACTCTGTTATAATACTTAGCTCTTTTTATACAAATAAATGAAAAAAACAATCTTATTTACATCATGTAGTAATGATTTTGAAAATTTTAGTAAAAAGTTAGCATGTAACAACAAGCCACCTCGTGCAGCCAGTGTCAGCCTGCGCCGCAGACGACTAAACCCCGGTATAGTACTATCCCGGGGTTTAGTCGTCTGCGGCGCAGGCTACCAGTGTCATGCAGGTTTGAAATATTTTTAATGCATTTGAAAATTGCAAATGTTTTAAATTTTCCAGCAAAAAAGTGAATCTATATATAAATATAAATTTCAGGCTGTGTATATGTTCTTTATAAACATAGGAAAAGAGAACTGTAAGGGATTTAACACTAAATGTTTTTGAACTCTTGCACGTATTTCCAAGCTGGGTGGCAAATCCCCATTAACAAAAGGATTACCATTCATTGTTTGGTCCACTAAACGTCGGTCCTTTGAAGTTGCCACACAACATGGCGACTTTGACGTCACCTGCAAGAGTCCAATAGCCTGATTTTTTATGCCCTGTTTATAGTAGCCTGGTTGCAATGTGCAACTTTTTCATGACACGTTTTTGTTCGAGTGCTGTGCCAAAATTCTTTTTTGCTCTTTTATAGTAACTTTTTTTCAAGAGTAAAGTTAAACAGTTTTCTATTTAAAATATTCTACTTCAATTAAAGCTATATTTTGAGCAGAGGTTAATCCAGGCCCCAATATACAAGATCACACTCTTCCCAATAATAAGATATACTGATTATATCTCTTTCAAATCTCGTTTATAGTTTGTTATCTAGGTCATCGTTATACGCACTATTGGTTTACAAGAGAAAAATGAATTCATAAAATAACCTAGAAGAAACAAGCCAAAGCGCTTCCCATAAGATTTCAAATTATTCCAAATCGCAAATCGCCAATATGCAAACGCTACCACATAGGAGCACATAATGATATGACTAGAATTTGCAACCTTAGCTCTCCATCTCAGCCTCAGTGGCTCAATGGTTAGAGCCATAGGCGTACGGGCACAAATTTATAGGGGGGGGGGGGGGGGGACATTTTGCCCGACTGAAACGAAAATTGCCTGACGTTTGATATAAAAAACCACCTTTTTCTTATTTTCATCCTATTTTTAAATTTTTTTCCCTATATTTTTTCCCGACTTAGGTTGAAAATTTGCCCGACTTAGCAACCGATTTCCATTGGGGAAGCTATCCCCCCCCCCCCCCCCCCCTCCCGCCTCCTACGCCCATAGTTAGAGCGTCTAACCGGTCATTAGAAGGTTGCAGGTTTGAACCCTGTCTGAATGGGGTCTCAAAAATCTTTTCTGAGTAATTGAGCTTGACGAACGTCCAACGAACCTCTGTTATATATATTAAACCAAGCTCGCAACGTACCACATGCACTACATGTATACATACAACTTATCATGTCACTTTAACAACATCTCATATGCAAACGCTATCACTTAGGAGCACATATGAATATGAATTTGCAACGTTAGCTCTCTATCTGAGTGAGCCTCAGTGGCTCAATGGTTAGAGTGTCTAACCGGTCATTTGAAGGTTGCAGCCTGCAGGTTTGGGGTCTCAGAAATCTTTTCTGAGTAATTGAGCTTGACAAAGGTCCACCGAACGTCTGTTACGCAAGCTGCAAGTCAGCACAAAGTTTAACCTGCATAGGATTTTAGCCAATCGCACGTTCTTGAAATGTTTTTGTTTTTAATAATTAAAAATACTTACAGTTTTTTAATATAATTTATGCTAATCGAGTAATAAGACATGTGGCATATGCAATTACCAAACACAGCATGGTATAATTACACAGTGATGTAATAACGTGTCGAATATTAAGCCTGTTTTTACTCTATAGATTAACGAAATGTATTTGTATAACGTTGAACAACTGACAAATACACGTTGGACCTCCATTTATTGGTCCGATGTTTATATTTATCTCTACGGCTCTAACACGCAACCAGTACTTTATTACCAAAAATCTGGGATAATAAAACAACTAGTTTTATTGACATACATTTAGTATTCAGTAACAAGTATAATCAACGTTATATTGCATGTGCTCTTTAGAATTGCATGTTAATTAATACAAGTCCGTATATGCGAATATTTCTGATCAAAATTGCCACAACAATCGTGCGGTGACTGATGTTGACCTTTCCAGTTATATTTAAGATTACCCATAAGGGGAAGACGTTCCGGCAAGCCGTGTAAGCTATAAGATATAATTAATGTCCAGGCTAGTTATATTCAAAATAGTTTAATTGGTTTTCTGAAAATTAGACTTTTCTTTTTCAGCTGTCCCGCTTTCATATCTAAATGACATGATTACTGGAACAGACATTTTTAGATTCTATGAACTTGTCCAAACTCATTTTCCGTGTATATGCATGTCCAAATCTGGTACATGTGGATGAAATTTCACAGCTGTTAACAAATACAATATACGTCGTCTTTTTTGTGCAAAAGTAAATAATTAGTGTGGCAGAATCGGCAAGTACAACTTACCGTGCTTTATAAATTAATTATACAACTCGGCTCCACCTTATTGCATGCACCTTGCACAACTTCAATATAATTATAAATGTTTATGTAAGTTATAGTTTTCTGAGAACGGAACTTATTGCTCGACGCTGTATCCCGCAAAGAATCAACGTAACTGTCTCCATGGTATATATATAGGCCGGTCGTCATCGTTAATACTGCTATATATATGAATTCTGCTTCATCATCAGCACAAAGGGACATTTTCGGCATAGTTATTTTATAAAATAAAACTGTGTATATATACTACATCACATTTCGTCTTTTTCTGCACCGGTTAGCTTAATTCATCTTTATATGCATGGTCGTCATGAAAGAAGTAAACTCGACAAGTGAACATCTTCACTCCTCAGCACTCTCCATTGCAGTCATCGTTTTTGGATGTTTGTGCATCATTCTCGGTATCATTGGAAATCTGGGAGTTATTATTTACAATGTCTTCATGAACCACTCAAAAACACCGACGACTTATTTTGTAGTGAGTTTAGCTATTGGCGATATACTGGTCTGCGCTACATTCTTTCCTGCATGGATTATCGACTATACACACAAACTAGTTGACACAGAATACGGGCGGATGTTGTTTTGTAAAATTTGGATAACCTGTTCAGGAACAAGTATAGCATTGTCAGTAACAAACCTCTTGGCTATCACTATTGATCGATATATCTTTATATTACGACCGTTAAGATATTTAATGATCATGACATGGCCAAGAACTTATCTAATACTGATTGTGGGTTGGTTTCTCGCAATTATTAACGCCAACGTTCTATTTTTTTATACGAACGACTCTTCAGAATTACATTATTGCAAAACACATTTCTTGGTGGGCACTATATATTTTGTCTTCAACTTTTCCCTCCCGACTGCTGCATTGCTGGTCTTCAATTATAAAATCTTTAAAGTGGCTTCTAACCAAAGACGAAAAATTTCAACGAGACTGTCAAGTGTCAACTCGGTGGCAAGTAACTCGGGTACATCCGTCACATCCTCGCTTGATTCAAAGATGACGTCGTCGTGTCGAAGTGGGAGAATGCGCCAACAAATTAAAATCATCAAAACATATGCCATTGTCATCGGCGTTTTCTTTCTATTTTCCGTCATTCCGACCACAATTCTCGCATTCGTGAATTTTTTTTATTGTGGCGAAACTAATTGTGTACCGTTTCATTTGCAAGTTGTCACACAAATGCTCATTGGTGTTAACTCCGTTTTGAATCCTTTCATTTACGGCATCCGACAGAAAGAATACAGGAATGGTTTTCGTCAATTGTTCTCTAAACTTTGTAACACGTGTAGCTACTGAACAATAGCATAAAACTTATATACATTTGTAGTGCAATAATATAAACAGTTCGTCTATAGGTTAGTAAGAGTGCATGTCTATAAACTATGTCTACATACAGTCCCAGTTGAGAAAGCCGATGGTAGCGGAGACCTTCGGTTCGATTCTTGGTTGGGACAGATAGATTTTTCATATTATTACTATTGCATTAAATCCTCTCTTAAGTTTATCGGAATTATAAGAGATATATCAAAATTTGCGAAATGTGTTTCTAATGACCACGAAGTCCGACTGAGTGCATGCATGCATGACTATAAAATCTAGCAATTGTTAATTAAACCTTTCAGCTTCAGCGGTAGAAACACTGTATATATATATATATATATATATATATATATATATATATATATATATATATATATATATATATATATATATATAAATAAATAAATAAATAAATAAATAAACAAATAAATAAATAAGTAAAATAAAAATAAAATTCAAGTGTTGATTTTCTTGTATAATTCTTCAGGATTTTATTGAAGAAATACCAAATGGTTTTCCGTGTTTGGATACTCTGATCGAAACACGCGGGAAATTGCGAGACTGGAGAAAAGCGTAACAAAACACGAGCCGTAGGCGAGTGTTTTTAGCTTTTCGAAAGTCGAGCAATTTCCCAAGTGTTTGGATAAGAGTTTCCAAACACGGAAAAAAAACATTTGGTATTTCTTTTATAAAATAATCACAAGTGAATATGATATACTGTCCGACATTTTCAAAAAATCTTTTGGGCGGGAATTTTCCGAGGCTCGATTTCCAGCCCGAAATAAGGCTGGAAACCGAGCCTAGAATTTTCCGTGTTTGGATACTCTGATCCAAACACGGCAATTGACCAATCAGGGCTCGCGTAGTATACATATTATTTTATAAAATTCTTTACCAACTAAGAATTATAATATTATGATACAAAGGAACCTTGTAAAGTTTGAGATAAAAAAGCGTCAAGTGTGTTTAAAGCGTTATAATAACTGCATTTAGTATCTACTCTACCGCCTTATCAACCTCGTACCTAGGCTTTTCGCTCCGGTATGGGCTGGTCACGTGCCTCCCAGAATCTGGATATACTAAGGGGGGGGGGGGGGGGGTCGTTTACACGTTCGTGTTTTGTTTTTATCATGTCCTGCTTCCTTCCCTGCTCACTGAGAGATATTTATACCTGCAGAGGCAATCATGTCGAAAGCTCGTCAATCATTCCTTGTTCTTTATTACTTAACATGCTGCTGCACTTCCCGTTTTAACATGCATCTAAATCACAAATCGCCGACGATCGGCGACATATGAAAACCAGGCTTTAATGAACCGAAACTATACCACAAGACAATACCTACTTACCATCCCCTCCCTAATAACGGTAACCATACCAGGGTTTTCGCTCGACGAGTTCGCGAGCGAAAAGCCTGGGTACGAGGTTGCGGCCTGATATACAAGTCATAAGCTAGAACCCAGTCCTCTAATGTTACATCCTTTCTTCTATAATAATTTTTTTTCTTTGTCGAGCGAAAACAGTCGCATTGTAAAATAGCAGACTCAAGTTCTTGTAAGTTCAGTAACCCAAGTAAATATACTCTCAGTTTCAATTAAAAAAACAATACTTATCTAATGAGTTCGTCATATACTTCCAAGTTCCTAGTTAAATATACCAAACAAATTTATATAGTTCAATGACGTACCCAAGCTATTTTTGTTCATTTTTTTTCAAATGCAGGAAAACTAATTTCCAGTACCAGCAAACTTTAACGTTTTCTTGCTGTTTCTTACTTCATAGTGAAATCTCTAAACCGTTCCGGCGGCTTAATTCTTCTCCCTGAGCGGGTTCTTCGTACGTCCTCTGCCTGGTCTTCTTGTCTTTGTTCGACTCTCTCCGGATCCTCAAGAGGATGATGCTGATCTACTTCTTGACTTCGATCGCTCGGCCCCGAGGCGGAAATCATCTGCTCCGTCACAATCTGTGCTTCCTGATCATCCTGCACCTGTTGTGAACCTCGTTGCCGATCCTCTGGTTCATTGGTCTTTCGAAGATGTCGTCTATTTCCACGATACACGCCACCGCCATCTTCAGTGATCACCTCATATGACCGAATTCCCACTTTGCGCTGTATTCTGCCTTTCCGAGCTCCAGTTCCGTCTTGACGACTAGGAGTAATTCTTACCGTTTCCCCTCTTTTTAGCTCAGCTAAGTCTTTCGTGACTCGATCATAATACCGCTTCTCTCTCACTTGACGTGCCTTGATCTTCTTAGCTACGTTATTTACCACTTTTGGGCGTAGAAGAGACTTGGTCGTTGGCAACAGCGACTATGCACGTCTGCTCATTAGCCGTTGCACCGGGTTGCTCTCTATAGGGAGTGAGTTGGAGTATTCCGATAATTTAATAACGCTATAGGTAGGAATCACTACCGGTTTTCTTCGCCTTCTTCATAAGCTGTTTAGCATCCCTGATCGCTCTTTCCACTTTGTCATTGCTCTGAGGGTACCCTGAGGATGATGTGACATGTTCAAACTTGCACAGATTTCCAAAGTTCCTGAACTCTTCAGATGCAAACTGAGGGCCATTATCGGTCATTAATACGTCTGGAATCCCAAATCTTGCAAAATGGGCCTTCAACTTTCGTATCACGGAGTGATTTCGTGCCTTCCAACAGATCAATTTCCCGATAACTCGAATAGTAATCAACCGTTAGCCGATACTCACGGTGATTGAATGACAAGAGATCCACTCCAACTTTGGACCAAGGCCTTTCTGGAACATCGTGGGGATGCAATGACCCTCTTGACTGCTTGCTCTCGTATGTCCGACAAGTCTCGCACTGTTGAATATATTCCTTCACTTCGCTGCTCATTCCAGGCCAATATAGACATTCTCTCGCTCTTCTTAAACAACTCTCAATTCCCATATGTGCGGAATGAAGACGTTGGATCATCTCTCGCCGCAATATTTTCGGTATGACAGCTCGTTGTCCCTGAAACAGCAGCCAATCTTGAGTAGTCAGTTCATCTCGCATGGTCCCATAAGGCATGCATGACCTAGCTTCTTCTTTTCTGGCCAGCCACTCTTTACTTCGATCACCATTTGCAGCTCACTGTCGGTTACTGTGTGGGCTTTAATATCATCCAATCTGGCCGCTGAGATTGACAAATATTCTGTCATGTTGACCGTCTCCACTTCTCGCTCAAACGCTGTCATATCTCCAGACGAACCATGGGCTCTGCTTAAAGTATCCGCCAATTCCATTTGTTTTCCCCTTCGGCAAACGACTTTCACCTCAGACTTGAATTCGCAGGAGCATACGCTGTAATCGCTTGGGTGCCTTGTGCAGCTCCTTTTTCACAATCACTTCCAAGGGCTTATGATCCAATTGCACAGTCACCGTCCGCTCATACGTATACTGATGGAATTTCTCTAGACCATACACCACCGCCAACAGCTCTTTCTCAATCTGTGCATATATTTTCTCTGCTTCGGAGAACGCACGACTTGCATAGGCTATCGGTTGACCACCTCGAATTAACAACGTCGGTAGGTTTTGGCATCTCTAAAACGGCCTTAATCTTTCCTGGGTCGGGCTTCAAACCTCCGTCCGTTAGCAAGTGTCCAATGAACGGAACTTCCTTTTCCTTAAGCTTTACTTTCTCTTTATTCAATTTCACATTGCGCTCCCGACATCTTTGCACGAGTGCACGTACTTTCTCATCATGATCCAAGACTGCCTCCTCGTCACCCTTTGGCTATAACTCCTGGCAGGCCTTCCACCACTTGCTGACGTCTTTGAAATTCCTCCGGGGCAGATGACAATCTGAACGGTAATCTCAACCACAAAAATCTTCCAAAAGGCGTGTTGAAGGTTGTAAGGAAACTGCTTTCGTCATCTAATTCAATATACCAAAATCCGTTACTGAACACTCTAGCTCTGGTAATCTCCGGCAGTGCTTCATCAATTGTAGGGATTGGATAGTGGCTCCTCTTCAACACTTGGTTAAGATCTTTCGGATCTATGCAGATTCGTAAATTGCCATTCGCTTTCCGCACCACGACCATACTCGATACCCAAGGCGTTGGTCTGGTCACTTCCTTCAGAATACCCAACTGTTGAAGTCGAGATAATTCGTCTTTCAGCTGTTTCTTGAGTGCCACAGGAACTCGTCTCGGTGGATGAATCACGGGCTTGGCAGTTGGGTCGATTTCCCAGGTGTGTTTTCCATCAAATTTTCCCGTACCAATAACCTCTCTCTCTCTCTCTCTCTCTCTCTCTCTCTCTCTCTCTCTCTCTCTCTCTCTCTCTCTCTCTCTCTCTCTCTCTCTCTCTCTCTCTCTCCCTCTCCCTCTCTCCCCTGTGCGGACGTGTCTACATGTGCTCCGTGCTCAAGACAATTTTTCAAAGTCTACAATGAGTTCTACAAAGTTTAATAAAGCTTTATCATATGATAGTTCTTTAAACTATTATTTATGGAAAGAAGATGTTTTATCCTTGCGAGAATTTGTTGGTGAAATAATTCCCGACGAGTTTCAACCGAGCGACTCTGAGATCAACGAAGACAAGCTCCACAAAATGTTTTCTTTTAAACTAAAAGATTGCACTGTCAAGTTCTACAGTTCTACTAACAAGATTGTTATTCAAGGCGCTGGTAGCTCTAAGCTGACAGAAATATTATCGCATTACGTCGAGCAATTCGCTGAAACAACGATGACAGATGCTATCGAGATTGGAGAAGAAGGCAATGTCGACGACAATGGCGGCGACGATGTAGTTATTCTACCATCCAGTACCTCTCTCTTTTCAAATTCCGTTGAATTAACTGTTGCTGGCGAAGCGGAAAACATATCTTGTCAATGCCAGTGCGGCGTCTTAAGTTTAAAACTTCAAAACATCCAGCAAGATATTAAACAAATGAAGGAAGATATAAAAGCGACTTCAAAAGCAAATTCAAATCCTATTATGCAATCTGATAACGCCGAATTGGTCAAAGAAAACGAAAAGCTTCGGAAGGAACTTCACTCGCTTAACAACACTAACTCTAAACTTGAAAGTATCATTCAAAATCTTAAGAGTGATAAAGCGAGTTTGATTGCTTCTCTGCGAATTCTTCAAGAAGATTCTGGTGAGATCAGTGATGCTGAACCGGCTAAATGTGGTGGAAATCATCATTCGGCCGAACAACCTTCTAAAACAAAAAAGCCTCGTAAAGCTAAACGTAACCGTACTAATGCAAGTAAATCATCCTTGAGCAACGAAAACAAAGTTGAAGATTCGGATAACAATGAGGTTCCCAACCAAAGGAAACGGGTAGTTATCTTGGGTGATTCGACAGTGAAAGGACTGAAATGGTGGAAGATGTCTTCCAACAAGAATGGGCCTAGAGTTAATGTGCATTCATTTCCTGGATGTACTATCGAGGATATGGAGAGTTATGTGCTTCCAACGATAAGAAAAGACCCCGACGAAATAATACTACACGTTGGCACGAACGACCTTAAATCACAACCGAATCCACAGCGTTTAGCCGGGCAAGTTATCAATTTGGCCGATAATATCACACAAAATTGTAAATCCAAGGTTACGATTTCAGGACTATTACCAAGGACTGATGATAAAAACTTATCCGTTAAGGTTCCAAAGGTAAACAAAATACTTAAAACTTTTGCTAGTAACCGAGGATGGTCATATATTGATCATACAAACATTGACCAAAACTCCTTAAACTTAAGTGGCTTACACCTTAATCAACAAGGTTCGACAAATCTATCTAAAAACTTCTTAACTTATATTAATGAATCATATTGATTAGATGTGGATGACAATTTTATTGGTAGAATTGAGCCTGAGTCTAAATCTTTACTACCAAAAATCCGAGGATTTAAAATGGCTAGTTTGAATATCGCAAGCTTAGTTTTGCATATTGATGAACTGCGAGTTATGCTTGATGATCAGTGTTTAGATATCCTCTGTTTAAATGAGACCAGGCTCGATTCGACAATATCTGATGAACAGGTTTATATCTATGGTTACAAGATTATTCGAAGAGATCGGAATAGAAATGGAGGTGGTGTATGTATATATGTCCGATCAAGTTTAAATTATATCGTAAGGCACGACCTCCCTATTGATAATTATGAGATTCTGAGCATTAATATTTCTAAACCTAACAGTAGTCCTTTTAATGTGACAGCTTTATACAGACCTCCTGCATGTGATGATAATTTTTTCTCAACTATGGAGAACATTGTTCGTTTACTTGACAATGAATCAATAGAATTTTTTCTCTTAGGTGATTTAAACTGTAATTATCTCTCAAAGGACTACTGTGGTCATTTAACTCGACTAAAACTTATTGGCCAGGTATATCAGCTGTCTCAATTAATAACAGATCCTACGAGAATAACTCCTACATCTAAAACTCTCATTGATGTCATACTTACAAATGACTCATCACGAGTTGTTATGTCTGGAGTTTCTCATATTGCTATCAGTGACCACAGTTTAGTTTATACAATTCGTAAAATTGCAATTCCTACTAAAAATACGCACAAATACATCACAACTCGAGATTTCAAAAATTTCAACTCTGATAAATTTAAGGCCGATTTAAAAGCTATGCCTTGGAATAGTATTGGTAATTGTGAATCTCCTGAAGACATGTTAGATATTTGGTTACACCTATTTACAACAGTCGCTGATGTACATGTGCCGGTGAGAATTAGAAGAGTTAGAAATAAAAGATCTCCTTGGCTTTCTAATCACATTAGGGCTTTAATTATTAAACGAAATAATCTAAAAAAACAAGCCGTTATTACTAATAGCCCTGAAATATGGAATGAATTTAAAAAAGCTAGAAATTTTGCTAATAACGAAATAAGGCAGGCGAAAGCAAATTACTATCATTCACAAATTCAGGGAAATGCTGGTAATGCTAAGGCAATTTGGAAAACAATTAACCAATTGACGCATCGCAAAAAGACGTGTAACACTTCAATTAATGAAATCAAAATTGACGGGAAATCATTTACCGAACCAATTAATCTTTGTGAAGTTTTGAACGACCATTTCATTCACATAGGACCTAATTTGGCTTCAACAATACCCGATAGTGAACATAGTTTCCAGAGTTATTTAACACCAACAAAATCTGCCTTTTGTTTAGAACCAACATCAGAGAATATTGTTTTAAATCTGTTAAAGCGTTTACCTATTCATAAAGCAACTGGTTTGGATAACATTTCGAGCAGGCTTCTTAAGGAATCAGCTTCTATTGTTTGTGGCTCGCTAACACTAATTATAAATAAGTCGATTGAAACCGGTATTTTTCCATCTCATTGGAAAATTGCTAAGGTTTTTCCGCTATTTAAATCTGGCGATACAACTAATCAACAGAATTACCGGCCAATATCCATTTTACCAGCAATTTCTAAATTATGTGAAAGGATAGTCTATGATCAACTTTATGAATATCTTATTGAAAACAATTTATTGAATAAATATCAGTCTGGATTTCGCTCGCTTCACTCAACCGTTACAGCCCTGCTTGACGCAACTAATGAATGGTATTTGAATATTGATAAAGGTAATTTGAATCTTATCACATTTTTGGATTTAGCAAAGGCTTTTGACACGGTGTCACATGAAATATTATTAGAAAAACTGAAGTTCTATGGCATTTATGGAATGACTCTTGATTGGTTTTCATCATATTTATCAAACAGAAAACAATGCTGTTTAGTAGAAGGTTGTACTTCTAAACTTCAAGAAGTTCAATGTGGGGTTCCACAAGGGTCTATTTTAGGACCTCTACTTTTCCTACTTTTTATTAATGACTTACCGACATGTCTGCAATACACAAAAGCTCGTATGTACGCAGATGATACATCACTAAGTGTTTCATCCAAATCGACTACAGAACTTCAAAATAAAGTTAAAGGTGACTTAATAAATGTCGACAAATGGCTACAAGCGAATAAATTAAGTTTAAATGTCACTAAAACTGAGTACATGTTTATTGGTACACAGTTTAAATTGGACAATTTGGGTCCAGTCTTTCCTATATTAATTGGTGATAAACCTATCAAAAGAGTCGAGTCTGCTAAATGCCTTGGAATTTATTTGGATGAAACTTTGACCTGGAACGAACAAATCGATTACTTGTTTACAAAGATTTGTCGTTCCATAAATGGTCTAAAGCAAGCACGTAAATTTGTTCCACGCAGAACATTACTTACTATTTATAATTCGCTTATCCAGCCTTATTTCGATTATTGCGACACTGTTTGGGGAAATTTGAACAAAGGTCTCTCTACTCGTTTGCAAAAGCTCCAAAATCGCGCTGCTCGTATAATAACCAATCAAGGTTATGACGTTAGATCGGCTGATATTTTAAAGGAGCTGAAATGGGATAATCTAACCATTAGAAGGGACAAACATTTGTGCCTTATGGTTTACAATGCTCTGAACAAAAATGCACCCAGCTATTTGAGTGACTTATTTACTAAGCGTTCGGAACAGGGTCCCTATAAGAATAAATTAAGAGAGAATCGTCATAATTTATTAACAACTCGAATTCCACAAACAGAATGTTACAAAGGCAGTTTCTCATACAGAGGTGTTCAGTTATGGAACTCTCTTCCTTCTGAACTGAAAACACCTCAATCTAAATCAGAATTTAAAAAGAAGTTATTCCTTTGAAATTGTCATCCATATATGTATATATTGTATATAGTTAGTATCTTTTGTAAATTAGTATTTATTTGTAAAATAACAAAAATATTGTATTTTTAACTTATGTACGGCTTTCATGGAAAGAAGTTTTTATACTTATGAAACTACCGTACTGAAATAATTCATTCATTCATTCATTCTCTCCCTTTCTTTCTTTCTTTCTTTCTTTCTTTCTTTCTTTCTTTCTTTCTTTCTTTCTTTCTTTCTTTCTTTCTTTCTTTCTTTCTTTCTTTCTTTCTTTCTTTCTTTCTTTCTTTCTTTCTTTCTTTCTTTCTTTCGCAAGTTCCGAGGCTCGATACACTTCTATGCATTTGTTGAGATCTAAATTTGCATCTTTGAGTAAATTCTCTCTTAAATTATCATCACCGAAATTCCACAAACAATGCGGTCTCGCACCAACGAATCTATAAGCTGGCCGAAATTACATGTGGCTGCTAACATTTTTAACTCGGTAACGAACTTCTCCACCGACTCTTCTGACCCTTGTACTATTGTTCTACCGTCTCATTCTTTCTTGGATTGCAATAGTCTTCAAGACCCTTTAATACTTCCTCTACCTCTCCAGGTCTGTGGTAAATCATTAGAATCAAAGTTCACTTGTCCCGGCGGTTTAAGCTGTGTCATCCTCACTTGATTTCCCTGAGATGATTCAGCAACGCTATTATTTGTCGCCATCGTTATCGCTAACCTTTGACTTTGCCGTTAACTTCAAAGTCAACTTCTCATGAGCTCACTCCTAACACCCCGACGGTCGCAGATCATCGCCGATCATGTCGAATAAGAACGAAGCACAGGATGTGAACACTGGATTGCTATAATAACTGGAAAGTTGATGTAAACACTTGCCAGTATTTTTAAATTAATCAATTTCTAAAGACATGCAGAGAAACGAGTTAAAATTATATTCTTGATTTTAAAATATTACATATATACGAACTCTGCCGCAGTAGCTAGCTGCGCTGCAAAGGGTCAATGTAAATACATTTGACAAACTAGTTGAACAACACATGTATAGGATTACAGTTTTTATTATACATGTATATCAAAAACAGTAACAAAAACAGTGTGAACTGGTAAACGAATGTTAATATAAGCTAGCACTATCAAATTACTAAAGTTCCATTCTTAGTATTTCGGAACTGCCGGTCCAAATTCTTAGTATTTCGGAACTGCTGGTTAATCAGTATGCAGTATTACAGTATATCTTGCCGAATTGCGACGTTGTTTCGAAAATTCCACGCGTAATTGTAAGTCTCCAACAATTCATTCTCCATATCTTCCGCAGCCCCTCTGTCATTACCGCATGTTTTCACACGAACCCACAGTTCGTATCCTCCTTCCAGGGCCTTGTTGATCAAATCTTCTTTGTGTGATCCACTGGTGCAATACTCGAGAACCCTAGCTCTCAAGGCTCCGCGTTTTGCCCTACATGTGCTCCCAACATAGACCACCTTTAGCTGCCGATTATCAACTGGTACCGCTTTCCATTCATAAATACCACACTGTGCCATTTCGTCAGGAAGAACTATTCTAATATTTCCGCAAATCACACCTGTTTGGCCATCGCCACGAGATTCATAGTGTTGACCAATCATGTCGTCAGGGTCTTCGGCGGGAACAATCGCTCTCACCCACCTAGACCACCCGTCCACGGGAAGACGAGAATTTTCTCGTAACAGTCGTGCCATCTTATACTTGAAAGGAGATTGTATAAAGATATAAATGCACAACTTACTACTCCAGATAGTTGTGATAGTGAAACTAAATTAGAATACTGCGCTAGTCACATGGTAATGATAGTATCCATATATGGTCAAGAGAATAATAAATCACGTTGCATTATGGTTGGGATTCAAATACGATTAAGGTGCTCCGATCTCTGATTGGCTACTAAAAATAGACCTGATGGGTTAGGATTGCGTTCTTAGATATACAAATATTCGCATCGTTCTTACTTTTGAAGGAGGAATTATGCCTTTATTTTGTTAAATATGGATACAAGAAGGTTTTCCTTTCGTCAGATAAGTTCTAGTCGCCATATCAAAGCTTCAAAATTGTTATAAATAATTGCTCTTTGTTTCCATATTATTGAAGTGTAACGTATATGTTACAGTTAATTCGATTTGTAATCATATATTAAATAATAATACTAGGAATGGATTATGACGTATGATTGATTTTGAGAGTGTGATTAAGACAGATAACGTGAGACGAGATGAGACTGTGACCGCACGAATGTTGATTAAAACTTAGAAATTATTGTTACTCCTGTGTGTTCTGGACCAACGTTACATTGGTGGCAGCGGTGGGATCTACACCGGTTTATTTTGATTGTCGATAGAAATGGATCCGAGCAACGAAACCGAACAGCAAGCGGTGGCCGTACCGGCAGAAACGAAGCTCGCGGTTGGCGCTATCCGAGCTCCGAAACCATTTACAATGGGTTCTAATTTCGAGCTTTGGTTAAAGCGCTGGCAAACTTACGCGAAATGTGTGAGAATTCCAGAAGACTCCAAGGCAGGTGCCCTTGTTTTATCGCTCGATGACAACGCATTCCAAGCAATTGATCAGCTAGGGCTAGATATCGAAAAGGATAGCTATGACGAAGTCAAAGCAAAACTCCTGAATCACTTCGCGTCGAAAGCAACAGAGCCCGAATTAAGATTCAAGCTCAACCAACGTAAACAAGAACCGGGAGAAACGTTAGAAACTTTTGCGGGTATTTTACTTGACCTAGCAAAACGAGGCCATCGTGGATTGGAACCCAAACATCAAGACGAATTTGCAGGGATACAAGACGAGAAAACGCAAGAACGCCTCCTCGTTGACTCCCCCTCGAGTTTGGATGATGCTGTTAAACTTGCCAGACGACTTACGGCAGTGCATAAAACGCAACAGAAAATGCGAGAAGGAACGAGAGCCAAAGTTCACGCCGTGGGAGATCAACGCTCGATAATAGGTGATGACAGCTCAAGCGCCAGAGTTCACGCCGTGGGAGACCAACGTTCGATAATAGGTGATGACAGCTCAAGCGCCAGAGTTCACGCTGTGGGAGACCGACAAACAAGCATCGATGATAGATTCGAAGCAGTCAAGAAAGGCAACACAAGCGAAATGGCCGCCGCCCTTCGCGCTAACACCGAGGTACTAACGCGTCTTGTTGAGAAAACTCAACGCACCGACACCCCGACACCTACGGAAACCGGAAGACAGAGAGGACGGAGGTCAAACCCAATAACGTGTTGGAGCTGTGGTCAACTGGGGCACATGCGAAACTCGTGTCCAGAGTGGAACTCCAACATTACCCAAGATAGGCCGTCGGGAAACGAGAGTCAGCTGCCGCCGCGGACCGGGCGTCAGCGGTACAACCATTAGGTCCCCAAAACAAATTTCCTGTCAACGTTAGCGCCGCAACACAATCAGCAGTCTTCGTGAGTGGTTTACTGAACAACGCAGAAACCCCAATGTTGGTTGATACAGGATCTGCAGTCACTTTGGTTAAAGATACTGGGGTCAGCTCAAGTGAGATTTCGGGTAGGCGGTCTGGATGTGATGCAAAATACTTTGATTACTGAAGAAGTAACCCAAGACTGTTTGCTAGGAGCTGACTTTCTAACCGAGAACGGTTGTTTAATTGACTTGAAAACAGGCTCTCTCCACGCGGGTAAACATACCGTCGCTCTCCGATACCAAACCAGACCACCTTGTGTTTGCCGTGTCGTCCTAGAAGACACAGTAGTGGTGCGACCTAACGCAGAAATGGTTCTTCCAGCCATTGTACAGAGAGATGGAGACAATAGCACTGATTTTCCTGGCGTTTTCGAAGTGAAGGACGGTTTCGAATCAAAACACCAAGTCTTGGCAGCGAGAATTGTGGCACGCTAACTCAGCTTGTAGACGACAGCTTGTAGCAAGCTAACTCAGCTTGTAGACGACTTTGAAGATATATTTTCCACAGGTGACGGCGATTTGGGGCGAACCAATAAAGTGTACCACAAGATCAGTACTGGAGATGCTTTTCCAATCCGTCAACGAGCTCGTCGAGTAGCACTCCACCAAAGGTCCGAAGTCAGTCGCATGGTGGATGAGATGCAGCAGCAAGGAGATCGTTCAACCATCCCAATCACCATGGGCATCACCAATTGTTCTCGTGCAGAAGAAAGGTGGGACGACGAGATTCTGCGTCGACTATCGACGTCTAAACAACGTCACGCGTAAAGACTCCTTCCCTTTGCTCCGTGTGGATGACATTCTGGATTCCCTTGGAGAAGCGTGTTGGTTCTCAACGCTAGATCTGGCGAGTGGCTACTGGCAAGTGGAGCTTGATCCCAAGATCGAGAGAAGTCTGCATTCGTTACACCTCAAGGGTTGTACGAATTTCGAGTAATGCCCTTTGGGTTGTGTAACGCCCCGAGCATCTTTCAACGCCTGATGGGGTTGGTGTTAGCCGGACTTACGTGGGAATCGTGTTTGGCTTATTTAGATGATGTCATGGTCTTTGGACGAACATTTGACGAGCATCTGGAACGCTTACAATCTGTGTTCGAGAGATTTCGTGGGGCGGGGCTTAAGCTGAAACCAAAGAAGTGTCGTCTGTGTCGGCGCGAAGTAACCTTTTTGGGGTATGTGGTCAAACAAGATGGGGTGGCTGCCGACCCCGAGAAAACCGAAAGAGTTGCTTCCTGGCCAGTCCCTACGAACCCGGCTGATTTGCGAAGCTTTTTGGGTTTTGCGTCATATTACAGACGATTCATTAAAGATTTCGCCAAAATCGCTAGTCCATTACATCGTCTTACCGAAAAGAAGACCGAATATCGATGGAGCGAAGAAGCTGACGATGCTTTCAGAGAATTGAAGCGGTGACTAGTTTCCGCGCCCATCCTAGCACTCAGACCCATTCATCCTCGACACCGACGCTAGTGATCGTGGTGTTGGTGCAGTTCTGTCCCAGATACAAGACGGTAAAGAGAGAGTGATTGGCTATGGAAGCAGGACATTGACCAAAGCAGAAAGAAATTACTGCGTGACTCGCCGGGTAATGCTCGCGGTGGTTACCTTTACTCGTCATTTCCGATGCTATTTACTTGGACGGCCTTTTGTTGTTCGAACAGATCACGCGGCGCTGCAGTGGTTACAACGGTTCAAGGAGCCCGAGGGACAGGTGGCTCGGGTGGAGCAACTGCGAGAGTATCATTTTCAAGCCGAACACCGACCGGGAACAAGACACAGCAACGCTGATGCCCTGTCGAGACAACCTTGTGATCAATGTGGTGACCCACATAACGTTGATGCCGTCCATATGTCACTGCCAGAGGGTGGGGCTTCCGGGGAGTCTTCCGATGATGGGACACTAACGCCCATACTAACAACCATACAATCAGCTCAGGAAGGAGATCCACAACTAGGACCTATTCGACGTCGTTTACTGGCAGGGAAGGACCGCCCTACTGTTGAAGAAATGTCCGGCTCTGGACTGAGAAATCGTGGCTATTGGGCTCAGTGGGATCAGTTGTTCCTGGAAAACGGTGTGGTTCATCGACACTGGGAAGATAGAAATGGGAAGAGAATCCTAAAGCAAATGGTGGTACCACGAGAACTTGTTCCTGTCGTTATCAAAGAATTGCATGATGGAGTAGCAGGAGGGCATCTTGGCGTGACGAAAACCGTGGGAAAGACAAGAGAACGGTTTTATTGGATAGGGTTGAGGGAAGACATCGAACTGTGGTGCCGTCAGTGTCCTGAATGCGCTAAACGTAAATCTCCAGCAAGACCAAACCGAGCATCGTTGGTGCCTGTTCGTACCGGGCTTCTAATGGAGAGGGTGGCACTAGATATTGTTGGTCCGTTACCTATTACCCAACATGGAAACAAGTATATACTCGTGGTTTCTGACTACTTCACTAGATGGCCCGAAGCCTACCCTCTTGCGAACCAAGAAGCTGAATCCATAGCACGAGTGCTAGTCAACGAATGGATTTGTCGGTTCGGAGTCCCAATGCACATTCACTCCGACCAGGGACGTAATTTTGAGTCAAAGATCTTTAAGAAAATGTACAATCTTCTTGGCATGGAAAAGACTCGCACCACCCCCTACCACCCGCAGTCAGATGGACTCGTGGAGCGCTTCAACCGGACACTAATTGGGATGCTGAGCATACGCGTTGCAGAGGATGAGACTTCTTGGGATGATCATCTCCCCGCCACTATGTTGGCCTACCGTTCTAGTGTGCAAGAATCCACTGGTTACACGCCATTCCACTTGATGTTTGGGAAAGAGATTCGACTCTCCGTCGATTTGATGTTTGGTAGAGATCCTGACCCGATGAAGGAGACCACCGAGTATGTTGTACAACTCAAACAACACCTGGAGGAAGCCTATGAGCAAGTACGGAAAAGGACGGGGTTTGCACAAGGTCGGCAGAAAGACCGGTACGATCAACGAGCAGTTGGTGGCCAATACAATGTTGGAGACCGAGTCTGGCTTCACAATCCAGCCGTCAAGAGGGGT
Source organism: Corallium rubrum (assembly GCA_964035015.1). NCBI lineage: Eukaryota > Metazoa > Cnidaria > Anthozoa > Scleralcyonacea > Coralliidae > Corallium > Corallium rubrum. The sequence goes on from OZ035998.1 coordinate 10,757,059, forward strand.
TTAAAACCAAAGTTCCATCGTTCCTTGGCTGACCCTTTTGTCGTGGTAAAACGCATAACATGCAGATGTGGTGTATCGTATCCAGCGCGAGGGGACAAGAGCTCGTTCAGTGGTTCACTTTAACCGGTTAAAACCTTGTGATACTCCACCCTCTATACCTGGTGAGAGAGAATCCTTATTGGAGACTAACCACGACACATCAGCTCAGAGCGACAACGAATTGGAAGATGAGAGCAACGATGATGTGGTGCAGTTACCAGATCCGGATGATGGGGTGCAGGTACCAAACCCAGATGATGTGGTGCAGTTGCCAGCACAAACAGAACCGCCTGAAATAGCTGCAGGTGAAGCAAATGAACAACACGAAGAAGTGAACCGAGTTCGACAACGCCGGGTAATCCGACCTCCTCACTGGCACGCTGATTACGAAGTGGATACTAGCCAGTACTGTGAAAGGAATTTTACGTGAGGACACGGGACCGTCGGGACGTGTCTCTAATTAAGGGGGGAGCAATGTAACGTACATGTACAGTTAATTGGATTTGTAATAATATATTAAATAATATTACTAGGAATGGATTATGACGTATGATTGATTTTGAGAGTGTGATTAAGACAGATAACGTGAGACGAGATGAGACTGTGACCGCACGAATGTTGATTAAAACTTAGAAATTATAGTTACTCTTGTGTGTTCTGGACCAACGTTACAGAAGTATTGAACTCCAGTGTTGGGAGCTTTTACTTGTGAAATAGGCGATACAGCCGATACTACATGGATGATTTATATATTGAGATGTTATATATTGTTAATGTAATGAAGTGAAAAGAATTGCGGACTTCTGGCTGCGAAATAAAAGCAGTTTTAAATCGAAATATTAAAGCGTCTAACTTTAAAATATAAATATCGTACCATCTGTGGTGAAATTTAACACCGAAAATCCGCGTTTCAAGCCAAGGTATTAGTTTTGAGATTCTAATACCTTGAGGTCTAAGCGTCGCTAAAGTCACTAAGGACGTTGTGCGCGTCAGGTACATTGCGCGGTGCGGTACTGCGGAATACTAAACTTTTTAGTGCTTAGCTACCAGATAATTGAAATCAAACAATTCATTCCATAAGAGGAAGACGTTCCGGCAAGCCGTGTATGAAAAGCTATAAGGTAAACTAATGTCCAGGCTAGTTATATTCAAAATTGGTTTTATAAAAATTAGACTTTTCTTTTTCAGCTGTTTCCGCTTTCATATCTAAATGATATATAATATTACTGAAAAAGACATTTTTAGATTTCTTTTAAGTGAAGTTATCCAAACTCATTGTCTGTATATGTCCATTCTGGTACATGTGGATGAAATTTCACAGCCGTTAACAAATACAGTAAACGTCGTCTTTTTTGTGCAAAACTAAATAATTGTGGCAGAATCGGCAAGTACAACTTACTGTGCTTTATAAATTAATTACACAACTCGGCTCCACCTTATTGTATGCACCTTGCACAACTTAAATATAATTATAAATGTTTATGTAAGTTATAGTTTTCTGACAACGGAAATTATTGCCCGACGCTGTATCCCGCAAAGAATCAATTAACGTCATTAACGTCAAAGAATCAATTAACGTCGTTAATACTGTATATATATGAATTCTTCCTCATCATCACCACAAAGGGACATTTTAGGCATAGTTATTTTATAAAATAAAACTGTGTATATATACTACGTCAAATTTCGTCTTTTTCTGCACCGGTTAGCTTAAGTCATCTTTATATGCATGGTCGTCATGAAAGAAGTAAACTCGACAAGTGAACATCTTCACTCCTCAGCACTCTCCATTGCGGTCATCGCTTTTGGATGTTTGTGCATCATTCTCGGCATCATTGGAAATCTGGGAGTTATTATTTACAATGTCTTCATGAACCACTCAAAAACACCGACGACTTATTTTGTAGTGAGTTTAGCTATTGGCGATATACTGGTCTGCGCAACATTCTTTCCTGCATGGATTATCGACTATACACACAAACTAGTTGACACAGAAAACGGGCGGATTTTGTTTTGTAAAATTTGGATAACCTGTTCAGGAACAAGTATGGCATTGTCAGTAACAAACCTCTTGGCTATCACTATTGATCGATATATCTTTATATTACGACCGTTAAGATATCCAATGATCATGACATGGCCAAGAACTTATCTAATACTGATTGTGGGTTGGTTTCTCGCAATTATTAACGCCAACGTTCTATTTTTTTACACGAACGACTCTTCAGAATTACATTATTGCAAAACACATTTCTTGGTGGGCACTATAATTTTTGTCTTCAACTTTTCCCTCCCGACTGCTGCATTGCTGGTCTTCAATTATAAAATCTTTAAAGTGGCTTCTAACCAAAGACGAAAAATTTCAACGAGACTGTCAAGTGTCAACTCGGTGGCAAGTAACTCGGGAACACCGGCTACATCCTCGCTTGATTCAAAGATGACGTTGTCGTGTCGAAGTGGGAGAATGCGCCAACAAATTAAAATCATCAAAATATATGCTATTGTCATTGGCGTTTTCTTTCTATTTTCCGCCATTCCGACCACAATTCTCACATTCGTGAATTTTTTTTATTGTGGCGAAACTAATTGTGTACCGTTCCATTTGCAAGTTGTCGCAGAAATGCTCATGGGTGCTAACTCCGTTTTGAATCCTTTCATTTACGGCATTCGACAGAAAGAATACAGGAATGGTTTTCGTCAATGGTTCTCTAAACTTTGTAACACGTGAAGCTATATTGAACATTAGCATAAAACTTATATACATTTGTAGCGCAATAATATAAATTGTTCGTCGGTAGGTTAGTAAGACTGTCTATAGTCTACACTATGTCTACAGTCTCAGTTGAGAAAGCTGATAGTAGCGAAGACCTTCGGTTCGATTCTTGGTTGGGACAGATAGATTTTTCATATTATTATACTATACTATTGCATTAAATCCTCTCTTAAGTTCAAATATATATCAGAATTATATAAGAGATATATCAAAATTCATGAAACTGTGTTTCTAATGACTAAGAAGTCCGACTGAATGCATGCATGTACGCATGACTATAAAATCTAGAAATTATCAATTAAACCTTTCAGCTTCAGCTGCACTCACGACCGTCTCCAGGTAGAAATACTGCATATATAAATAAATAAATAAATAAATAAATAAATAAATAAATAAATAAATAAATAAATAAATAAATAAATAAAATAAAAATAAAATTCAAGTGTTGATTTTCTTGTATAATTCTCCACGACTTTATAATTCTTTACCAACCAAGAATTATAATATTATGATACAAAAGAACATTGCAAATTTGAGATAAAAAAGCTTCAAGTGGGGATGTAGACACTTCTGGTGCAGTTCCAAGTGGTAAAAGCACTAGACTAGTCTAGATACCTCTAAAGGAGTTTCAGGAGATACTCCTCTGGAAACTGATGTTGAAACATAGGATTTCAAAATGCCATTGATATTTTTTATTCATTTTAAGTACTGAAGACATTTTCAACAATTCTGAAGCTGACATAACTGTCACATCAACCAGAATTATGTTATGTTACCCATAATATATAATACATGCACGCTATTGGCATATTGCTTATTGTAACCTAAAATGTGAAAAATATCTGCTAGTGCATCTTATTCTTTATGTGTATATGTTGCATTCACTTTTCCAGTTGTATTGCATGCTGACAATCATAATTCGGTGTAACTTTATTATCAAAGATCAACTAATATTCTAGATATTAAATCAAGTGTTATTATTAATCTTTTTTTTCTATTTTCTGTTTTAAGCTGCTCAGAACAAACATAATAATGTAAGAACAGCAAAGTCATTAATTTTTTAGTTGACTTTTTTTAATTAAACTGATGTCAGTAAGAATGACTGATGTTGTGCACTTTTACTGTTCTTGCAGAAATCAGGGGTTGCAGCCACGCCAAACTGAGTGCCAAAAGTGCAAGAGAAATCTAGGGAATCTAAGCTGCGCATTTGGGCGTAGACTTGCTCCAAGTCCGCCTCTTAGCGCTAGTTTTTGCGGGCGAGCGGAAAAGCGGGAGAAAAGAGGCGGACTTGTTTCGCTTGCAGGTTTTTGAATCTAATTAAATATTCTGGCGGGAAATCGCTGAAATGTACATCGCCCTGTTTTGACGTGTTTCGGGTTGTCGTACATGCAATGGAAAGTGGTTCTACCCCTACTAAAACGTTTTCAAGAATCTGTTTAACTCAAACTTCCAAAGATAGCACTTGCATAGCAATTTAGCCTGAATATAATTACTTCCCGAATTACGTCACCGGTCGGAAAATTCACCGGTGAATTTTGGCGCGCAGCAGGTGGGAAAAGTCCTTTTCAACGAGGAACCGAAAGGTCAAAAATGTCGAAAGGTCAAAAATGTTTGAAAAAGACTTTGAGAAAGTCTAATTTGGGCGATGAGTTCTTGAAAAGCCATTTCTTGCATTTTGGTAAGAAAATTTTAGAGAATTTCAAAAATTATAAAACATCATATACTGTAGTTAGGCATACACAAAGACAGCACATTTCAGGATGTACATATATATACATTTTTTAAATAATATTTTTCATATTAATCAGTGGCGTAACTCCTATAGGCGCTGCCCGGCAATCAAGAATACAATTTTTAGGCAATGCAAGTCCTTTATATTTATACAAAACAGTTAATTAAAAATTATAATGTTCTACAAAAAATCTCTTATGTTCAATCCATTTGGGACAAATGAGTTCAATTTGTATGCCCAAAAACCTCTATTTGTTGGTTCATTAACGTTTGTCTTATCTATTATTTTTACAATAATATCTTCAATACCTCTACGTCTTTCTTCATAAAAAAGTGCATACAAATGCTCTCCTGGTATTCCCTGTTGGCCTTTTCCATATCTAATTATACTGCTCTTGTGATTATTAAACTGTTACGAAAATATGTAATAGTACTTCCAACTAATTCTTTTTACAATGTTTACACAAAATGAGGTAAACCAGACCTTCCGAATCACAATCAAAAGAATAATTAATTCTAAATTTTCGATTACCATTTTCAAATTCACAACCCTCCTCAACAAAAGCACAAATCTTACATCGTGATTTACCACATTTTTTCATACCTCTTCTATCGAGTACCCCATCTTTAAGTTTGGACCTAACCAATTCATCTTTAACATTCCTAGGTCTTCTAAAGGCAACAATTAAGGCTTTTCACCAAAAATCCTTTTCATGTCATCCGACGCATATAAAATTTGCCAAAGCGAATTAACTATTTTACCAATCCCCGATAACGCTGGGTGAAAATTAACCACTAAAGGAATTCTATTAGAATTCTCTTTCCTCTTATTTCTAGTATCTTGACAAAGGAGATCTTCTCTTTTTTTCGCTTTGGCTCTTAATAATTGCTCATCTACTAAACCCTTCTTAAAACCTCTCTTAAGGTGGCTCGATACCCTAAAAAAGCCCATTTTCATCCCTGTTTTTCAAACTTTTATAATTTGAATTAAGCAAATATATTTTGCTAATAGCCATGAATGTTTCCCTAAAATTCACTTCCAATAACATTTGGGTTCACCCACTAAATTCCAAAGCAGCCACCCCCCTGATAGTAACCACACCCAATGTCAACTCTCGAAAAGTATGTGTTACAGGAAACATGATATCTCCTAAAGTATAAGGATTGAAGACTTAATTTTTTACACAGAGTAATATTAATAGGAGATCTGTGCAATGAACCACTTTCAAGTATGTAGGGCTAGTATGTTTTGAGAAATTAGTTCACAAAGTTATAACATTACTTTTTCCCTGAAAGCACTTTGAAAAAACTCTATATAATATGCATAGGTTGTCCAAGACATCTCATTTTGGTTCATTGCACAGCTGAGAGGTACATAAATACATGGTGAAAATTGCAGATCAATATCTCATATAGTTTTTAAGAAATCATGTTTCTTAGGTCGAATGGGACCATAAAATCAAGAATTTGGGAAATCAAGTTCAAAGTTGAAGACTGTTTTTCCAATGGACGTGCAGTTGAAATTACACATTTAGAAGTCCCCACCCCCATAAACAGCTCCCTCTCTTTCTTCCAATTCATCATTGTATCCTTTCTTGGCATGTCTCAGCTTCCTTCTCCTTGTTTTTGCTAGTTCTGAACTCTTTCTGCGGGAATGACGCAGCCTTGTGCTGTCTAGCTTGCTGCAAGCCCTTGTTGTATTTGCTCCAGGGCATATGTGAAGGTTTTCCAAGATCTTCAGAATGGATTTTGCACCATCATTGAAGTGACAAACTGCAAGGGAAGTTGCTAGTTCAACTGTAAGAAGTGCTGAATGGGTCTCTTTAGTGGCCCTTTGCCAAATTAGTGCATTGAATGCCTCATTTTGGTTCTGAGTACCTCCATGCAAGCAGCTTGTTAGTAAAGTTTCATTGCTCAAAGCAGTAAAAGCAGGGAGGATGGCTTTTGAAATTGCCTTGGGAAGTGGGTGGCTATGAGTGTACTCAGAAGTTCCTTTTGCAAGATCTCTCTGAAAGCCACACCAAGAATCTTCACCAACAGGACAAAGGTTATGCAACGGTTGACCATCAGTTGACTGTGTGTGATTCCAAATGGCCATGACAGCATCTTTCATAGCAGTGATACTTGCTGAATTGTCTCTTATGGCTCTACCATAGTAGACTTGAAGTTTGTCAATCACTTTATCAGTGAGCCTTCCCCTGCCACCAATACTCTTCCCATCTTCTAGCTTGTTCTTATCTGAGCGCTTCTTGAGGGAACGGAGGCGAGAACCCATTCTCTTTTGGACATGGCCAACACATTCAAGTTTGGCAATAACATTATCACCATAAACTGACTCTTCAGTCAGTAAGGTAAAAGCCTTACTGTCACCATCTCCTAGAAATTCAGTGTACCTCAAGGAATACTTCTCAATGGATCGCTGAAATATAGCGAGTACTCCAGCAGAATCCATTGCAGCAGATGAGCCAGTAAAATTAGCACCACACAAATGTTGATGTCCCTCCCACCACTCATCAAATTCATTTGTTCCCTGCTTTCCTTTCCAGTTCACACATCCTCTGCACTCCTTCGACATTATTTCAATGTCAATGACTTTGCCAGTTACCAATGACAGTGATGTAACCACTCCATAAGCAGAAGAGAATCCTCTCCTTCTCCAGGTACCATCTGCTGAAATCCCAATATTATAAATTTCATCTTCTTCGGGTTCATAATATTGTTTAGTTTCTTCAGCAGCAATTTCCATACTTTTTTTAGCTGCCATTTCTGCAGCAGTTTTACAAGCCCTGACATGATCTTGGTAAGAGCTCTCATTCATTGGTGGCAACATGTTTACAACACCAGCGAATTTCACGAGACCTTGATGGCCAACTCCAATATTTCTAGCTGCAAGTACAGCCCTTCTATTAACTTCAAATGCTTGCCCTTTGTTTGTTCTTGGAGAGGTGTAGAAACTGTTGGAAAATTTGCAATTTCTGGCAGTGCACCTAAGTGTTATAACTAAAGCAAATCCCATCTTACCTTCTTTGTCTTCTTCCATTATGACATGGCCAGACTTGCAAGTGGGACACCATAACGAATGGAAAACAGAGGCAAGGGTTGAGAGATGCACCAAACGAAACCCCTCAGCTTCTTCAGTGTCCTCATCACATAAATTACTGTCCGAAGAATCACTAGGTGGTGATTGTAATTTCCTCTCGGAGGCAGATAAAGATGGATTAGGGGTTTCATCGCCTTCATCACTACTCGATTCTTCACTGACTTCTTCGCACGTTTCAGCTTTCTCTGGATTTCTGACTTGAAATTGTTGTAAACTTTTACTATCCGTATACTGATTTCCTCCAAACCTTCTCTTCTTACTTCTCGATTTTCTAAATTTCTTCTTTGGAGGCATATTTAGGAAAATATACTCGCTTGTGATAAAGTTGTAAACACTGTCCGACTCTCTGCTTCACTATTCTGACTAGGTAACCAAGCCTCGATGTTTAGCTAGTTAACAGGCCTCCACACATGTTTAGAGGTACTCATGCTTGATTTCAACTTAAAATCAGCAAAATAACTGGAGATTTCTCAATAAAAAGTGTGTAAATAAAAACAGTTTCCATGGAAACGAACATCACAAGAACAATAAAACATTTTGTAGGACTGTTATTTCAAATAAAAACCTGAAAAATGCATTTTTTCTTTATTTCCCCTGAATGTATAATAATTGAAGATACTAAAATTGATAATACTAGAAAAATAATTTTTTGTCAAATTTTAGGGTATCGAGCCACCTTAACAAAATGGCCCCTAAGATCTTTAAGTCTTTCCTCAAACACTTCATCAGAATCACAAATACGTCTCATTCTCAAAGCCTGACCATAAGGAATTCCCCTCTTTACATGCGCCGGATGACATGACCTACTGTCTAAATATTGATGTGTGTTTGTAGGCTTCGAATAAACATCAGTTACAATTCTACTATTTCTAATCTCCGCCAAAACATCTAAATAAGACAATTTACTTTCTGACCATTCCCATGGGTACTTAATGGTTTCATGATAGCTATCACCCTGTGACCCTAATAAATACTTTATAAGGGTCTGCTCGCAGGGTGAATAGCTATTAACATACTCAAAAGATTCAAGTAAGGCTAAGCAGCCCCAGTCCAACATTTTACACTCTAATTGAGACATAAAGATACATGTCTTGGCAAATGACAGAGCAAACTTAGTTCCAATGGCCGTACCTAGTTTTTGCTCATATACTTTATTATCAAATTCAAAAAAATTATTCTCTAAAATCAATCTGGCCAAATCTACCAAGTCCTCATTAGGAAGCTTTTTCCCTTCGAAATTGGCTATAGCTACTCTCGTATTCTTCTAAAACTTCTTTCAAATTCTTAAGGCCTTTTTCATGAGGAATATGAGGATAAAGCCCAATTATGTCTCATTTAGAGTGTAAAATGTTGGAGGGCTGTCGTCTTAGTCCTTGGTTTTGGTGGAGGTTTTTGGATGATGTTTTCTTTATTTGGCTACATGGGAAAGAAAATTGAAAAATTTTGATGGAGATTAAAAATTACAGAATTGTTAAGTTACATGTATACTGATAGTCTGCCATATATGATATGGCAGGGGGGGGGGAGAAAATAAGGTGGTAAATGTGTTGTACGGGACATAAGTGATAAGGTATTTATTGTATAAATCGTACACACTGTTAAGTTTATTTTTCTCTCTTCACACTTTATTTCTTTGTTCAGAATACACTTTTCTCTGCCCCCATGTAGCAAGTTCAGCTTAAATGTTGGGGTTTTTTAAATTAAGGCCCAAAAAGTCACATATCGAAAAAATGAAAACAGCAGTACCTTCCATTTTAAAGAGTTCCTGCCAGGAGTTTTTATGTTTGTTTCAACATTCAGAAAAAATCATTAATAAATTTTGTAAATAGATGTATTGAAGCAACAAAAAAGCCCACTAGCAAAAATAATTCACAATTTTTTAATTTCATCATGCATGTCCATCTTTTCATGGAATCGCCCTACTGATGTTTATTTGAAGCCTACAGATACACATCAATATTTAGACAGTAGGTCATGTCATCCAGTGCATGTAAAGAGGGGAATTCCTTATGGTCAGGCTTTAAGAATGAGACGTAATTTGTGATTGTGATGAAGTGTTTGAGGAAAGACTTAAAGATCTTAGGGGCCATTTTGTTCAGAGAGGTTTTAAGAAGGGTTTAGTAGATGAGCAATTATTAAGAGCCAAAGCGAAAAAAAGAGAAGATCTCCTTTGTCAAGATACAAGAAGTAAGAGGAAAGAGAATGCTAATAGAATTCCTTTAGTAGTTAATTTTCATCCAGCCTTATCGGGGATTGGTAAAATAGTTAATTCGCTTTGGCAAATTTTACATGTGTCGGATGACATGAAAAGGATTTTTGGTGAAAAGCCTATTGACTATTGTTGCCTTTAGAAGACCTAGGAATCTTAAAGATGAATAATTATAGGTCCAAACTTAAAGATGGGATACTCGATAGAAGAGGTATGGAAAAATGTGGTAAATCACGATGTAAGGTTTGTGCTTTTGTTGAGGAGGTTTGTGCTTTTGTTGAGGAGGCTTGTGAATTTGAAAATGGTAATCGAAAATTTAGAATTAATTATTCTTTTGATTGTGATTCGGGAGGTGTGGTTTACCTCATTTTGTGTAAACGTTGTAAAAAGAATTATGTTTTGTAAAAGGTTTAATAATCACAAGAGCAGTATAATTAGATATAGGAATTAGGCCAACAGGGAATACTGGGAGTATTTGTATGAGCCTTGTTATGAAGAAGGACATAGAGGTATTATTGAAGATATTATTGTAAAAATAATAGATAAGACAAACGTTAATGAACCAACAAATAGAGAAGGTTTTTGGGTGTACAAATTGAACTCATTTGTCCCAAATGGATTGAACATAAGAGATTTTTTGTAGAACATTATAATTTTTAATTAACTGTCTTTTATAAATAGAGGACTTGCATTGCCTAAAAATTGTATTCTTGAAAAAGGGGCTTGCCCCGAAATGTTGAAAATAAAGTTTTATTAAAAGTTTAAAAGTTTATTATAATTTTTATTGCACTGTTGTTACATAAACTAGAATAAAATAAAGACTAGTTAAGAACATTAGGATTGCAATAGAAGAGCCAGTAAATATATGTTTGTAAGTAATAAGTCCATACCATGACATGATCAAACCAGCAGTCAAAAGAGGTATTAGTAAACGAGTCAGATCTAAGTCTTCTTCATTTTCTTCAGCATTAAGTGTAGATTGCTGTGGAGGATCTGTGATCACGCAGTGAACAACAGTGTTATCCTGTACTCCATATGTTGTCAAGGGGTCATTATCATTTCTCAGTAATTGTCCTCCAAATACAAATCTTACTCTTTTTCCAGCATCCAATTCATTGGAAAAAGCCAATCTGCAAATATTTGGTATTACAGTAAAATAAAACACAAATCATATGTAATTGATGTACAGTACATGTACTTGTAAACTTGTCAATATTACTAGTAATATTATACACTCTCAGTAGATTCACTCTGCATGGGACTGATACAGTATTTTTAAACTACTGTACTGTACAATTAAAATTTATCTGTATTTCATATCTGATAAATATCTGATTATAAAAATGCTTGATTGCATTTGTACCAAAATTATACAAAAATGTTGGCACAAATAAGGATAATGAACCCAATCAAGCACTTCTTCTACACAGAGAACATGGTGGTTAGATTTTTATTAATTTCTCATCCAAATTCTAACCAAATTCAACCAAAATTGAAATGCTTGGTCCTTGATCTATGATCAATCTTTCAAGAAACTTTCATAAAAATATGTGCAGTATTTTGTGAGATATCCTAGTGACAGACAGACACACAAACAGAGGTGAAAACATAAACTCCTGGTGGAGGTACCAATAATAATAATGGAAACTTTATTAATGAATTTTTTTCTAGACAAACAACCGTAAATCTCGCTCATTGAGGTAATTTACGATCAGCTACTTGAATAAAAAAAATAAAAAATAAATAAATAAATAAATAAATAAATAATAATAATAATAATAATAATAATAATAAATACTGTAATTAAATATATATATATATATATATATATATATATATATATATATATATATATAAAGACACTTTAAATATATACCTTTTCAATTCTAAAACCGTTAAATTTTTTGAAACATTGAAGGATCTTATATTTTCATTGTGTTTAACTCTAACCAACATAATCTCTTCTTGGCTTTGTTCTGACTGCTCTTGTTCCAAATTTGAATTATTTCCAGAACGTCTTCTCACATTTCCTCCGGATGACGTGAAAGATGCGCCATTCTCGGTCCCTACCTGGACATCATGTCCATCTCTGACGACAGTTTGATCTTCATTGTTTTTTCTTTCATCCACGTTATCATTCACATTTGACGAAGAAAGATCAGCATTAATACTAGGCTCAGACTGAGTGCCATCAATAATGTCAGGGATTACTTCATTCTGTCCGTGACTTCTTTCATTAAAGAAAGTCAAGAATATAGTTATTAGACCCAGCAGTACAGTTACAGTAAAAGCAAATAAGACCTCATTAGATACTCCTTCGATCAAATCCATAATTAAAAACCCAAATTTTAAAACCCTTTCGTCGTTTTAAAGTAGAACAAAAGCAACATTGAGTCATTGACAAAACATTGACCAAATATTGCCATATTGGTGCGATGAACCGCTGACAGGCTATATGGCGGGTGCCAGTGGGTGGTGCCTTCTTTCTTTCCACAACTTCGATCATCGGAACAATTATCGCAAAATCTGCACTCGAAGATATTAGAGAACAGGACATCAAGGTACAGAGTAAGAGTTTGTAGATTTATGGCGTATTTAGTAATACAAAAGTCATGTAGTTGGTTGCTGTTGCTCCTCTGGAAAGCATTGAACATCAAAATAGGTTGAAAATATTTTGTCGTTTCCGGTATTGATATGCTAGTTGCTAGTATGGATACCCAGATTCACCCATCATCTTTAACTAAATAAGCAATGCATTGATAAATCTAGGTTTCAACATTCAAGCCATGTGTTTATGCCGGAGAAGGGAGTATTAAAGTTTCAATTTAAGTTGTAACGTTCAAACATGAAATTTAATATTAAAAGTTTAAAACTATATTAAAATTAAATTATATTAAAAGTTTAAAACTATATTAAAATTAAAATATTAAATTATATTTAAACCACTCCAATTATATTCATGACATTTGTTGTTATAATAGAAACCAGAAAGTTTAGCAAACAGTACTGTACTTCTCATACATTTATATGCAGTGTAGCTAATATCTGCCAGTTAATCCATAGGAAGTGCAGGCTAACACCCCCCACCTCCCACCCCCACCCCTCCTAAAAGAAAGAAAAGGGTGGAATCAAACAACAAAATTCAGCGATCAACATCTGTGCAACCAACTTGCTGTGCAGCGCCCGGAAATGTCATGTAACCAGAAATATAACGGACCACACTGTTAGCCTGGGCTTCTTGTGGTCCAATCAGATTTGAGCAGTGAGGTTCCTTACATGACATTTCCAGGTGCTGCACATTCTTTCTTTTAGGAGGGGTAGTGGGGGGGGGGGGGTAGTGGGGGGTGTTAGCCTGGGCTTCCTGTGATTAATCTACCCTGGGAGGCGTGGGATCCCAAGCCTTCCAGAGAGCTTGCTTGCAGGCTACCCTGCAGCTGGCCCCAGAGGTTTTTGAGAAGTGGTCTTGGAGAGGAGGTCTGTGCACCACAGTAGTTTCTTGTCCCACCTGTTTTTGTTGCCATCTTTTTATTTATTTTTAATAATATGGATGGCAACTAAAACTGTTGAAAAATACAATAAAACAAAACCTTCATTCTATCAATTTTAAAAAGCAGCAAAGCCAATCTTGTACCAAATTGCCTTCATCATGCGCACAAATGGAGGCTTTGGGATAATCCATCAATCAAAACACTTCCTGGTGATGGATTATCCCAGAGCCTTTGTTTGTGTGTGTGGCAAAGGATCTGCCATCTGGGTATGAGATTGCAGCAAAGCTGGTTGCCATTATTACCTAGTTTAACCCTTGACTACCAGGGGTCTTCCTTTGATGAGTAAAATCATCTGGTGTTAGCCAGAGTAAAATACTAAAGGTGTGTGTCTATATGCCCACTTGCGAGTCAAGGGGTACCAAGGGAGGAAGAAGGCCTGTATCAATTAGGGGGGGGGGGGCTGGGGAGGACATAGGAGGTTATAGAATTAGTTAACTTTTTATGTAATCAAATCTTTACCTGTCTTGTGAAATCTTCACTTGTGGTCAAGTTGTTGGAGGAAAATTATGAGTATGATTAATTTATAATTGTGTGAATTCTGTTTAGCATGAATGTAGATCATGAAATAAAGTTACTTGTCCGTGAAATTAAGAGACTTGGCTCTCCAGGAGCAGATGGTAAAATATCAGTGAAATTTGGAACATTATTCTCAGATGATAAATGTGCCAACCTATTTGAAGGTAAAGCTTTAGCCCACTATACAGGTCTGACTAGATATCAGAAGGTTGTAGGTTAGGGGTTCAGATGCATGCAGAAACAAAAAAAATTCTGTGGCTACATTACTAGGTTTTTATATTAATTTCAAAATAAAAATGTAAAAGAGCAAACTACAGTACCACATTCACAAGTGTAGAATTATAATTTAATAGTTTGTAGTAACAGCTGCGTGCATACACTTGTTTACTTCCTGTGTTTAATCCCTATAATTATTAGCCAAACTGGATGTTCTCTTGCATGCTACTTTACAATATAACGTCATTACAAATTTCATTACATGAACATTTTTTTACAAAATTAAAAATACCAAAATTTACAGCATAAGTTATTAACATTAACAGAAATAGGAAATTAAGAAAACAAAATAACAAATGCATGTACATAACAAAACATCGTACAGTCTTTGAAATAATACGATATAAAGTTGATAGAAATGGATAAAATAAAATATTTCAAAAGAAATGAATGATTATATATACTGTATAATGAAAATTTAAAAAAATTACCAATACAGGTATTTTACCAAAATTACCAAAAATTACCAAAGTAATTACCACAAATTTTTAATTACCAAAATTTTCCGAAAACGTTGAAAAATTACCAAAAGTAATTTAAATTACTACATCTGGTCACACTGTCGCTAAAGCCTGGTTCTCACTTGTCGTAAGAATCGCAGCAATGTTATGCTGGCCGATGTCATTGAGTGCTGCCAGTCTAGACTGCTTGATTTGCATATACACAGCAGTCGATCAAGACACAATACAATATTATTCTATTATTCTATTGTGTCTTGACTGTTGTAGAAATGCAAATCACACAGTCTAGACTGATAGCACTCTACGCCATCGGCCACGATAACATTGCTGCGATTCTTACGACAAGTGTGAACTAGGCTTTAGCATGATACCCAATGTTATTTATACAATCCCCTGGTCATGATCTATTAGAGAACAGACACATGGACACGTCAGATCACGTCAGCTGACTTGCCTTTTTCCTTCTTCATGCCCCCAAATCCAGCAAGAGTTTCAATAAAAACCTTGTAAATTTTTGTATTGTATGAGACAAATAGACTGCGTCTCATGGGCCACTTTTTTGTTATTACCACGTGTGACGTCATCTGTGCATCTATAACTGAACAGACAATGGCAAAATGGAAGATTTCCTATTTGTTATTTAAATGTTTTTAGGCAAACCATTACTTTTCTCACATTTCCTGTATTGCTATCCCTATATTAAGTAATTTCCCCATAGTGTTTGTTTGAAATGGTACATTAAGATAAGAACCATTGAAGATGTTATATAACCAAGTACTGGGATTGTCCCTTCTGGACTCGATTTGATTGCTTCCAAAAAGCCAGAGCTTCTTAGTGCCTAATAACTAATAGTGGCACTTTCTTTAAATAAAGTTTGAATAAAATCAATGAATACTGTATATACTCCATCATACTGTACGTCATTGTTATTTACCCGCGACTCCACGGGTCGAGTATTTCTTTTCAATTTTCTCAGCGCGAAAAATAAAAGCCTAATAGGTGTAAACATGAAGCGAAACGAACAACCTCAAAAGTAAGAACTAAGGTGAGCAGCGACATCTGATCAAGGCAAACGTAGAACTAAAAACAGATATAAGAAAACAAAACAAAACAAAAGCCATGTAATAAAAGGCTTATTAGTATTTCTTTTCAATTTTCTCAGGTAGATGCACTGTGTTCTTGAAAAGGTCTATTTACATATTGAATGTCCATGTGTACTCTGTTTTTATTTTCAGCTCTTGTTGGAACACTCAAAGCTGCTAAAAAGAGGAAGATCGTAACTTACAGTGGGGAACTATTATTGCAAGGAGTTCATGATGCAGTAGATGTTGTTTTGTTAGTTGATGAAGCGTAGTGATTAAGAAAAATTTAGAACATTCCAAAAATATTAGTAGGAATATTTCTCTTCTAAATAATCTGTTCCTATATAAATTGACTCATTATGAATTATCAATTTTATTAAGAAAAAAATGTTTGTATGCTTGAAATGTTTGAGAAAAGGAAGATTATGCACCTTCTGTAGACCTTTTCGACAAAACCGTGCATCGTATAGATATAATCAGGACAAAATTGAAAAGATTGACGCGTGATCGAAACGCGTGACCCGCGACTCCACGGGTCGAGTATTTCTTTTCAATTTTCTCACGATAGATGCACTGTGTTCTTGAAAAGGTCTATATTTACATATACAGATATAAGTTCTATACTTAATAAAATGACGCAAAACGCAAGGATTTGGGTATACGAGATTGACGCAAATTCGACAGAGTTCATTATATATTTCTTATATGGCTGGGTTTGTTTTCGGGTCATTACGCCGAACAGCGCACGCTGATTGGTTGCTGACAGGTCCAGAAAAAGCCGTGATGTCCTCTCGATATTTCTCGGCACTGCATGACCTGCAAGTTTTGGCGGGAAAATTACTTTGTTGATTTGAATGAAAATGAAAGCGAATTAGATGTATTCGTTGGAAAATTTTGAACAATAATACGTCCTGAAACATCAGTGTTCCTTTTTATAAAAACTTCTTATTTAAAAGCGCGAAAAATAAAAGCCTAATAGGTGTAAACATGAAGCGAAACAAACAAGCTCAAAAGTAAGAACTAATTAGGTGAACAGCGACATCTGATCAAGACAAACGTAGACTGAACAGATAAGAAAACAAACCAAAAGCATGTAATAAAAGGCTTATTAACCTCGTTTTCTTGGTCTGTACGGGAAAGTATTTGACCTCGGTTTCTTTCGCACAGACTCGCGCCTTCGTCACTCCGTCTGTATCGAAACCTCAGGCAAATACTTTCTCGTACAGACTGAGAAAACGAAGTTAATAAGCCTTTAATCCAACACGGGTGAGTAGTATTCTTCCTCTAATTTACGAGGCGATTCACGTGATTGATTAGGATCTTACTGTGGTTTTAAAACTCGCATAAACTAAATTTACAAAGAAGAATTGGTTTAGTTTAGTTAGATGTAAACAAATCTAAACGTTAATAATTCAAATCTCCTTTTCCTGCCGAGGAAAGAATTTCGTGACACGAGTCGGGCTCGTGTAATCAGCACCTTAATCATGGGAACCTCGCTATTTCAAAAACGAAAACCTTTCCCTATAGTTATTTCCAACAAGAGTTTGACCTCCCTCCTTTTGTTTTACAGTAAAATTTACTCCGCTGTCTCGGAACCCTCAAAATCTTGACTATTTTTACCGATCCCTGCGATTTTCCGCATTTGACGTCGGATGATTTCCTTTGAGTCTTTACCGGTGACAAAACCTGTTAGAAGTTAAACTTTGCAAAATCTTTTTATAATAATATGTATACATTGGTCAAGTCTTATTCTGTTGTCTTAATAACTTACAAACCGTTTCAAATCTAGCATGAAGATCACCTGTGTTGATCTGTGTTTTTTCTGGCACTGTATCTTTCGCTAAATGGTTGATAAACTCGTTAAATTTTGTGTACATGCTTTCAAGAAGCTTTAAATAATTTTCTGTCTTTCTATTGAAATAGTGCTCTTCGTACGGCCATCGGCCTATCATTGATTTGTCCTGAATAGCCAATGTTTCTTCGAACCAGTCCAATAAAAAATCCAGAGCATAATGCGTTGGGAGTTCTTCTACCAACTGAAAAAGATTATAGAATATAGATATAATTCAAAAGTTGCATGTATACAGTGCTTTATATGAGAGAAATAAACTCCAATACACACGTAAAAATCTCACAGCTTGTCAACAAGATGTTGCGGAACAAGCTTGTAACAAGCCTGGGAACAAGTTGTAACAATGCTGTTGGCTTATCACGCTGTAGCAAGCTTGTTGACAACAACCTTGTAGCAAGTTGTTGAGCTGCAGAGCGGTAACAAGTTGTTGGAACAGCCAGGATCAGGCTTGTTGTCAACAAGCCATATCAGACTTGTTTGAACAACTTGTAACAAGTCTGTTGAAGTCATCAAGCTTGTCACAAGCTGTTCCAACAAGCTCGTTACAGATTGTTTTAACAAGTCTGGAACAAGATCGCTGTGACAACTTGTGGCAGACCAACCTCGTCCCCAGGGCCATTTGTGGGGGCTGGGCCAAGATGGCGGCCAAAAACAAAATGGCGGGAACAAATGGCCCTGGCACAGGCTGCAAAAAATGAGTCATATTTTGACTCATTTTTGACTCGGCCCAGTCTTCACGAAGTTTATCGCGCCTAGTCAGGCTCAAATTATTTTCTGAATATTTAGTTCAGCTTGACTGACCCAAACTGAAAACAATCAAAACATTCATTTCCAAACACATTGTCGAATTATTAAAATAAATTCACTTTTAATAAATATCCGTAAATCCTTATTATTTATCGTTTGCTTCACCGTTGTACCAAATTCGAAAGAAACTGGATTGCCGTTGTCTGACTGGGCCGCCTTGTTTTCGTAAGTTTTCGGTGGATTCAATTCTCGTTTCGTCGAGAACTCTTGTTTGAAAAAAAACCCTGCTTCTTAATGGCCAAATATGTAAATTCTGCCCTGTGGTGTACTTTCCTTTCGCAGCCAAAATACTTTTTGACTTTGTTCACCAAGTCTTTCGTTCGCCCGGTTTAGAAAACACACTGAATTGCCGTCCCATCACTCCCATGGACTTCGTTGTATGGTAGCCAGGGCACAGAGACGACACGACCCATCATTACATATTCTTCCGCCTTTTTCACGGGTGTTTCGCCAGCTTTCCTCACATTTTCATTCATTTCGAAGTTGTTTTTTAACAGCCGGCAATTCTGAATATAATTCGAGCCCAAAAAAACAAATGCCCGCGAGTTAGCCTGCCGCCCGCCTTGTTTCCACCAATCAGAACACCTAAAACATCCAAAGTTATCTCGACCAATCAAATGTGGTGATAGCTCAGCCTGTGCCAGGGCCATTTGTTCTTGGCCGCCATCTTGTCCCAGCCCCCACAAATGGCCCTGGGGACGAGGTTGGTGGCAGACTTGTCACCAATCTCGTACCCAGAGCCTGCGATCCTTTTGGTCAGTACCAAGGAACGGAGGCTCTGGGAAACTCCGATGAAACTCGGCACCTGATTGGTTAGTTCAATCAATCTCGACCCAGCAATAAATAACAGTGAAAACTAAAATTCTGTGCACGTTGCTAACCTGTTTAATTGATTTATCAAAGTTCTGTAACACATAATTATAAATGACAAACCCAATATACAATTGAACACATGAAATAATTCAAAACAGTGAAAATCCCGATAATTTATAATTTAAAACTATTATTATTGTCGCTTTGTCGCCAAACAACATCTGTCGTCTGATTCGTCTCGTATTTATTCGCAGTTTCGTCTCAGAACTTTAAAAATAACATTAGAGAATGCAAGGTCGATATAATTTAGCCAAAATTCCTAACAGAAAGTACAATTCCTTACCTGAGCAGCTGAGCCGGGCCGATCACGGCCGACGCGGACAAATAAAACCTACGGTTCAAATCGTCCGGTCAACGATTAGGAGAAAAGCAAAGAATGGCCATTCTTACACGAAATGCTTTGTCGAGAGCCTTGTAAAACATGTTGGTTTTATTCATCAGTAAACAAATAAAAAAATATTTCCCTGGTCTTCGGACTAACGAACGATCATCAACATGACAGTTACAAATTTATATGAGGAACTGGGAACCAGAGGACTGGGACCAAAGACCCCGATTTGGGGACTTTTTCATCGGAGTTTCCCAGAGTCTCCGTTCCTTGGTACTGACCAAAAGGATCGCAGGCTCTGGGTACGAGATTGACTTGTCACAACAAGGAAGATTCAGCCTTCACAACAACTTAAAAATAGCATGTGAAAACCGGTTTGAACCAGTCGATTAAATCATGGATGGCGTGGATGGATTATGAAGAGAAAATTTGAACAAGACATTGGCTCATTAACGGCTTTTTGCTGGCGATGTTGTTTACACGAAGTTGTCGTCAAAATATGGCAGAGAAATCACGGTCTTTTGAAGCGCTAAAAACTCATTCTCGGTTTGGATTTCTGTTTGGAGATAATTTTTCAGTGGTTGCAAATATCAAGCACAATTGAAATGGGAAAACAACAAGACTTTGCTCAGTGGACGGTTCATCGACAGCAAACCGGAAAAACAATATTATACACCAAGATCCTTGTCAACGTATATCAAAGAGGTTAGTTTTCGTTGGTGTTTTGTTATTTCCTTGTTTCAAACCTGGCATGCTTTTTAGCAGAGTTTGTTTTATAGATCTCGCCTGTTAAATTGTTTTATTAGGGCTACATAATTAAACACGAACTGCGAGTTTATTGCACTGCTTCAAAAACAAACCATTTTGTATTTATAGACGTAAACAACTTAACATTTTCAAGATTGACCTTGTGTGGGCATGCAGATAAAATCCAGCCGAGAATTTTATCAAACGGCAAACGTGTCTCTATAGCACATATAAAGACATTAATTTAAACGCAATTCTGTATGTTTTGGTTCGTAAATTTTATATCAATGATTTTTAAAGCCGCCATGCATGTATTCGTTTTGTTGTTTAGCTATTAAAATGAACATGCATGATAAAAATGTATTATAGAAGTGGAAAGTTGAGTTATTTATGAGTCGTGGCTTTAAATTTAATATAAAAACACTTTGACAATAATGTTATAAACTCTTTAATGTATTGCCAGCCCGAAACCCGACGGGTAAATTAAAATCATCTGGCGTGAAACTTTCCCACAACAACGATACGTCGATTGTTATTTTTTTAAACTCCCTGTCACCGTTTTTATAGTCTGAAGAATGTTTTAAACGATTTGACTTGTGTTTGTTTGTATGATTTACATAATGTACTGTTTATACTCATCATGAATGAATCTTTATATGTTCGTAGATGTTTTCTGACTAAAATTAAACCTGGAGATGACAAACATGCTACAGAGCGGAATGAAGATTGGTGGTGACAGTTTGTCTGAAGAACATCAAAATAAACTTTAGGAATATTCCTTTATGAATGGATTTTGCATAGGATAGCTTGTTGTTTTTTACTATTATATTTAAACATTATCTGCCCCTGGCAAACCCATGCAGGGCAGTCTGTAAAATTACTTATCTCAAGGCTAAATTCAAACGTATTCCGAAGTAACATTATTTGATCAAAATGTTTTAGCTTTCCTTTTTGTGAATATCTTTATAGCGCCGCACAGACGACCAAGTTTTCCTTGACTACACACACGAACAATTTTCCTGGTTCAAAAGCTGGCATGACCAGCTTTTGAACAAGGCTTCTTGTCAAGGAAAAACTTGTCAATTTGTGTCGTACACACGAACAAATAAAACTTGTCGAGGAAAAACTAACCAAGGAAAACTTGGTCGTCTGTGCGGCGCTTAAAATACATTAAATAAATTTTTGCATTGTATTCTTTGTTATGAAAGTTTTGTATTAAATCTGCCGCCACGCTGGACAAAAGTAAGCGGGAAAATAATAAAACACGTTTGTGACAACATTGTTGAAACAGCTTGTTACGGCTCAAATTCAACAGGCTTGTTTCAACCTTGTTGACACAGACTTGTTACGCGATGTTCACACAGGCTTGTTACGGCTTGATTCAACAAGCTTGTTACAAGCTTGTTATCAACAACGTTGTTACGACCTTGTTCCAACAAGCTTGTTACAAGGCTGCCAACAACTTGTTATCGGCTTGTCACAACAACTGGGAACAAGCAGTGCGAACACAAGTTGATATCGGCTTGTTGGAACAATCTTGTAACAAGTCTGCTGCAGACTTGTTACAACTTGTGCGTTTTTACGCGTGTAGGACTTAAGCCTGCTTTATATAACCATAGGCAGCCCATAACTACAGGTTGTTTTTATTATTTTCTTGCTACGGTCTGCTCGGCGACCATCTTGGAACTTGAGATGAATACTCGCCCCGTTTCCCCTTCTTGCCGCGGCGTCGCGCGCGAAACGCGTAAGCAGCATAGCTGTCTATAATAATTGATAAGGTAGGAAAGCATTTTAATTTTTGACTACAACATGCCTCAACAAATCCGAAAATTGTTTGAAAACAACGAGGAGGACAACCACAAACATAACAACACTTTGAATACTGATAATTTTACTAAGTAGTTACAAATTACTGGCTTTCAAAACAGTCCGGAAAGACATGAAATAAACGAAAGTCTACGGGGTTTTATCCAAAATTTTGTTTGTCCAGATGCGGGATGCCCATTGCCTATTGCTCGTCATACGAAAACGAAAGCTCATTGGCTATCAAAAACGCCAAAATCATAACATCATTTGCCGAACAGGGGGGTGGAGGTACAAGCCATAAAAATTGTCGAAATATTAAGCAATAGACCAAATTAATATTGCGTGTTTTTTGCGTGTCCGGAAAGACTTCTTGAATTTATATTTACAAGTCTACTTCATTATACTTTACTATATAAAACACATACTGGGGAAAACGATGTAGGAAAAAGAAAAGCAAAGAAGTGATTTAAGTGCGGTAAGGAAACATAAATACTTTTTTTTTTCTGAGAGGAAATAAACATTTTTAAAAGTACCTTGATTTTACTGCTTCCTTCGCGTCGGCGGAAAATGGCTTCCTTCATCGCTTCGGCGAAAAATAAATTTAATTATACATTCCCTCGGGAAACAGGATGCTAAAGATGGAAAGAAAGAAAGAAAGCAAACATATTTTGCAAGAATGGCCACTCTTTTGTTTGGTATAACTGTTCGTGTACTTGTTCTTGGTTTAAATTATTTTTTGTTTTGTGTTTGAAGTGTACTTTTTTAATAATAGACATATCCGACGACAGTCGCTGAATGCCAGCAAAGTTTCACTTTCTTCAATTAATATATCTCATACAATTGTTTTAAAAAGGCTGCATGAACGGTTAAAAACCACTGAAGTTTAATACGTTTGTTAAAAAGAAACAACTTGAAAACATGACCCAAAGAATGCTATTAATATAAATACGAGATTTATTATAAACCAACAACAACAAGAGGAAGACCTTTAACTGCTGCTCTTTATAATAATCGGTACCAGAAATTTCGCCGTCTTGAATGCTTATTTGAAATCGTTTCATTTTCATTTGAAAAGGCTTACGAAAAATGACAACTATTTTTAAATATATAAAAACAGCTGTAAAAGTTAATGTTTTATTTCAATACAGGCACACACACTGCCAAAAGGAAACATGCATGCACTATAAAAGCTCCAAATTAATTGTTTTTGTCAGTCGTGTTAAAAAAAAACCGTGTTAAAAATGACTCAAAAAACCTACCTGTATACAAAAGCAAATAACTTGTTAAAGGCGAATTTGTTCCATTTCTTGATCATATAGACATAAAAATCCTTTTTCGATTCGACTATGAGCAGCCTCCAAACTCTAGTACCGCGAGGCGCGAAAAGAAAGCATATAGTTTCCATAGGCATGAACATGCACAAACTATCAGAAGGACAAATGCAAATCAGACCATTGTATTAAAGCTATAAAATTAAAAGAAGCAAATCAAAAGGACTATACAAAAAGCCGGAACAACTGTCACTTCGTTTAAATCGAATGGCAGAGACGACCAAAACTCTGCAACCAACACAAAAGCAGCAATGTATGTTATCTGAAATAGACATGATTCAAAACAATACTTCATACCTTGTCAGTAAAATCTGCTTTTGGGCAATCGTAGTAGAGCAAAAATAAACATTATGCCGAACCAAACGTACGTGCTTGTCAAAAGTCAGTTGTTCGAACTTCGAAATATACCATGCAGCCTGGTAACCTGGCAAAACAGGTTTGACAAGTTATGACAAGATAGGCCAATGAGAGGTGGTATAAATGACAAGTATTCATTTCCTGTGAAAATAAATTTTACCGCTGAGAATTTGTTTCCTTTTTTATTTATGAATATTATAACATATACGTGGGGTCATTATCGTGTGATCATGTGCATCACTATTAATACTAATAACAAGACGCCTGCTCAGGCGTTCACTCGGGCTACTGATGGCTGAGATGTCGGACAACACATCAACCTAAGTCGATCAAAGGCAAAGCTGTCAAAAAGAATGAACTCGATCGAAAATGGAAGCAAGCGACAACTCGCCATTTTGACTTGAAGTTTCGCAATGCTTTGTGGGGCCAAATCGTGGACCTCCCCCCCCCCCATGGAAGTGAATACTTGTCATTTATACCACCTCTCATTGGCCTATCTTGTCACAACTTGTCAAACCTGTTTTGCCAGGTTACCAGGCTGCATGGTATATTTCGAAGTTCGAACAACTGACTTTTGACAAGCACGTAACGTTTGGTTCGGCATAATGTTTATTTTTGCTCTACTACGATTGCCCAAAAGCAGATTTTACTGACAAGGTATGAAGTATTGTTTTGAATCATGTCTATTTCAGATAACATACATTGCTGCTTTTGTGTTGGTTGCAGAGTTTTGGTCGTCTCTGCCATTCGATTTAAACGAAGTGACAGTTGTTCCGGCTTTTTGTATAGTCCTTTTGATTTGCTTCTTTTAATTTTATAGCTTTAATACAATGGTCTGATTTGCATTTGTCCTTCTGATAGTTTGTGCATGTTCATGCCTATGGAAACTATATGCTTTCTTTTCGCCTCGCGGTACTAGAGTTTGGAGGCTGCTCATAGTCGAATCGAAAAAGGATTTTTATGTCTATATGATCAAGAAATGGAACAAATTCGCCTTTAACAAGTTATTTGCTTTTGTATACAGGTAGGTTTTTTGAGTCATTTTTAACACGGTTTTTTTTTAACACGACTGACAAAAACAATTAATTTGGAGCTTTTATAGTGCATGCATGTTTCCTTTTGGCAGTGTGTGTGCCTGTATTGAAATAAAACATTAACTTTTACAGCTGTTTTTATATATTTAAAAATAGTTGTCATTTTTCGTAAGCCTTTTCAAATGAAAATGAAACGATTTCAAATAAGCATTCAAGACGGCGAAATTTCTGGTACCGATTATTATAAAGAGCAGCAGTTAAAGGTCTTCCTCTTGTTGTTGTTGGTTTATAATAAATCTCGTATTTATATTAATAGCATTCTTTGGGTCATGTTTTCAAGTTGTTTCTTTTTAACAAACGTATTAAACTTCAGTGGTTTTTAACCGTTCATGCAGCCTTTTTAAAACAATTGTATGAGATATATTAATTGAAGAAAGTGAAACTTTGCTGGCATTCAGCGACTGTCGTCGGATATGTCTATTATTAAAAAAGTACACTTCAAACACAAAACAAAAAATAATTTAAACCAAGAACAAGTACACGAACAGTTATACCAAACAAAAGAGTGGCCATTCTTGCAAAATATGTTTGCTTTCTTTCTTTCTTTCCATCTTTAGCATCCTGTTTCCCGAGGGAATGTATAATTAAATTTATTTTTCGCCGAAGCGATGAAGGAAGCCATTTTCCGCCGACGCGAAGGAAGCAGTAAAATCAAGGTACTTTTAAAAATGTTTATTTCCTCTCAGAAAAAAAAGATATTTATGTTTACTTACCGCACTTAAATCACTTCTTTGCTTTTCTTTTTCCTTACATCGTTTTCCCCAGTATGTGTTTTTTTATAGTAAAGTATAATGAAGTAGACTTGTAAATATAAATTCAAGAAGTCTTTCCGGACACGCAAAAAACACGCAATATTAATTTGGTCTATTGCTTAATATTTCGACAATTTTTATGGCTTGTACCTCCACCCCCCTGTTCGGCAAATGATGTTATGATTTTGGCATTTTTGATAGCCAATGAGCTTTCGTTTTCGTATGACGAGCAATAGGCAATGGGCATCCCGCATCTGGACAGACAAAATTTTGGATAAAACCCCGTAGACTTTCGTTTATTTCATGTCTTTCCGGACTGTTTTGAAAGCCAGTAATTTGTAACTACTTAGTAAAATTATCAGTATTCAAAGTGTTGTTATGTTTGTGGTTGTCCTCCTCGTTGTTTTCAAACAATTTTCGGATTTGTTGAGGCATGTTGTAGTCAAAAATTAAAATGCTTTCCTACCTTATCAATTATTATAGACAGCTATGCTGCTTACGCGTTTCGCGCGCGACGCCGCGGCAAGAAGGGGAAACGGGGAGAGTATTCATCTCAAGTTCCAAGATGGTCGCCGAGCAGACCGTAGCAAGAAAATAATAAAAACAACCTGTAGTTATGGGCTGCCTATGATATAACACGATCGAGTTGGTTTCCTTTGTTTTTTCGAGGGTTTTGTATGATAAGAAAACTTGTCAAGAACGCAAGAACGATAAAGAATCATGGCTGTTTTACATACTATAGTGGGTATCAAATGGACTAAGTAATAGATAAATCCCGAGAACGAGGGATTTATGCTATATAAAGACCCGAGGACGCGCAGCGTCCGAGGGCTTTATATCGCATAAATCCCGACGTTCGAGGGATTTATCTGACTTAATTTATTATTGAGAAGGTTTTCCAACAAAGTTTTGTCTTTTTTCTACCTTGGACAAAGATTTTCCTAGTTTTTTTCTTCATTTCTTATCTAATTAGTATTCAAGGGCTTTATGCGATATAAAGCCCTCGAAAGAACAAAGAAAACCGACTCAATAATAAATTAATAGTATACTTATATCACGATTGAGTCGATTTTCTTTGATGTACCGCGGGATATATACAGGTTATATCCCGTGAATAAATAATTAGATAAAACTTGTGGATATAACTCAAAAAATCTTGATCGAAACTCTTCGAAATTGACGAAACCTTGTTCGAAAACCTCCTCAAGGAAAATCTTTGTCCAAGGTAGAAAAAAAGACATAACTTTGTTGGAAAACCTCCTCAATCATGAAATAAGTCAGATAAAACCCTCGAACGTCGGGATGTATCAGGGGTGGCGCTAGAGGGGGGCAGGGGGGGGGGGGCTACAGCCCCCCTGTCGGGGAACCTTAGCCCCTCCGTCGGGGAAAATTATTACATTTGTCGGGGAACAAAATAGAAGGAAAAAATGGCTTAAATTAAAAATTAAACTGGTAAAAGATCTTGTTTTTCTTAATGCGCAATAATAAACGCATCGTATAACAACATATCTAATTTGAAAGTGAGAATATAGGAAATCTAGAAACCAATGCCGTAGTCATTTTGCGCAAAACTTACTAAGAAGCTAAGAAACAGTTAAATATTAATAAGTTTGTAATCGGATATTCGAATTACACTGTCAACTACAATGTGTTATTCAATTGAGTAGGCTAATATTTCATTCTCAATGACTCACTTCTCATGGCGAAAGCTGTTCGTGGTGTCTCTAATAATTATCTGCCCAAATTATAAAAGACCTTCAACATTAGCCCCCTTGTCGGGGACCTTAGTTCCTGCGTCTGTATATAGCATACATCCCTCGTTCTCGGGATTTATCTCTTAGATACAAACAAAATCACAACATAGGGGGGGGGGTCTAGGACGGACTGATTTTGGGTCGGTTGTAGTGTTTTCACTATAGATCGTTTTCATGAGTCCAGCTTGAGATTCAGCTCACGCCGACCTAATCTCAGGTCGCCTGCTAGACCGAACTGATGCGCTTTCACGTCGCAAACCCAATACGTTGTTTCAAATGAGATTGGTGTCAAATCCACATAAAATAATGATTCTCTGGCGGTCACGAACTGCAAGGCATTCAATTGACACAAATCTTTGAGTAACAGCGAAACCAAGCCCATATAGTTTCAAGTCTGGCCGAAATGCGAAATTCAGGTCGGTCCGAGTTCAGGCCGGCCTCATGTAAACAACCCCATACAATTATAACATATACTGTATATGGATCGTTTTCACTCACATGATCGGTGGCCCCGTTCACGTTGGGGTGGTGAAACAATACGAAATGTTTGAATAAGAATAGAGTTAAATTCCCATAGGATAAAGATTGTGCACCAATATGACCGCTATTTCATTGTTTCTGTGCACCAATATGGCCGCCGTGACGTCAGATGAAAACCAAGAATAGATCTTGAATTTAATATTGGTATTACAACTCGACAAAATCGTTATACATTACTACACAGCTAATTCTTGGATTTTAATCACACGACTTTTTTTTATCGAAAGAAAAAACTTAAAACAGTAAATTTTTAAAAACGTAAATTTCCAAAAATAATTTTGATATATTATAGCAACATGGGTGAAAGTTTGGAAGAATGAGAAATCGCAATTTCCACTGGTATTTCGAGTCTCGCAATCTTACATCCGTTTTCAAAATTACGCGACCAGAAATATTGCAGTCGACATGTGAGTTTTATGGCAATTCAAAATACTTCACTATAACTTACTTTGTCATCGTATTCAACATTCCCATGAATTGTATTGTTATATGGTTAAATAATTCGTCATTCGGTCAGCATTAACGTCCTCATTTCATTGTATGACAGACTCAGTTCTTACTGATGTCCGCCATTTTGTGACAACAAATTGTTCGCGTAATTTTAAAAACAGGTGTAAAAGGGAAAATCAATCTGGTATGGTGTGAACATGCAGGGTCTTGGCATGGAGATCACAATCCAAGTACTGGACATTTCTACTCCATACATAAGTATAAATACTTGCAGAAAAAATACCTTGGAATATATATCTTGCAAGTTCAGATTTTGTGAAGACGAACTTGTGAACAGGAAAATCATTACGAGGTTCCTTATTAAACTACCAACATTTTTTTGGCTGTGGATGACGTCAGTAATAGAGTTGATAGCACAGAGAATATCACTTGTGATGACTTGACACTTGTTTTTCAAAAGACGCAGTGTGTGAACAAAATTTCTGATTTGGTTCTAAAAAGTAGGATAAGGATAATAGGAATTGGTAAGATGCTCTCGTTTTTACTCTGGAACACGACTAGGACAAGGAAATTTAGTAAACATTCATAAACCCAGGCCTAAGAATGCTACTTGCAGACCATTTGGAATAAATAGGCATCATGTGCGCACCATCTTGAATGATGATGCCAAATGTATGTGTGATTACGGATGACGTCACAGCGTGTAAAGAACAAAAAAGTACGACACGAGACGAAGTCGAGTGGCTTGACTGTTGTTCTTTAGACTTTTTGTTACGTCTGCTGTGCTTTAGTATTATATAGTACATACACACACGAGAGAATGTAATCTATTTGTTTTATACAATAAAAATTCAAGTGGTTTATTGACGGATTTTTGGCACAAGAAAAAAGTTTAAAAAACAAGTCTGCTGACGTGATCTGACGTGGATTTGACGCACGCACGCACGTATTTTGACAGCGTTTTGTATAACGAATGGCAGCATGACTTCTAGGTGTTTTGATCATCTGAATTTCGATGTTCCAGTTTGGATTAATTTAGTATACTCATACAGTATTAGTTAATATTAAAACAGCTCGATTGTTTCCGGTATTTTCGCAAGCTAAAGCCGGGCGCACACGCTACGATTTTAGTCGGCCAATTTTTATTGGTCAACTAAATTTTGGCTTTTGATTAAATCGTTACGTGTGCGGTGTCATTACTGAGCAATGTTTATTGGCCGATTTTTATTGGACAATATCAAACTGGTTTGATATTTTCCGATTAAAATCGGTCAAAATATCTCATGCCGTGTGTGGCGATTACCATTCTTTATCGTACACAGATCACTTATTATTCTTCCTGACGTTATTTGGCTTGATGATCGTAAAAATGGTGGCACCAGTTGCTAAAGATGTGAGCTTTAACATGAAAATGGCACACTTGCATGGTACTGACACCGATTTTTATCGGTTGACCAGCCGATAAAAACCGGCCGACTAAAATCGTAGCGTGCGCCCAAGGATTAAGAATAAACTCGCTAGTGGGTCTGGTTAACGTATAAACTGGGCGGTAAGCAACCTCGTACCCAAGGCTCTTTACTCGGCGATTGCATTCTGGTAAACTCTGTTTCTGATTAGAGTTATATTTTTTGTTGGGGTTAATACGAAAATCCCAGATATCCATCTTGAATGAGGCTTGCATGGTTACACAAAAAATAAAGCGAACTGAAAATATTCATTCTGCATGGCACAATGGGCTCTGTCTACCAAGGAGCATAGTTCGTTGGTTAAAAATGTAGGATTGCAAAGAATTGACCTTTTCACCAATAGCAGCGCCATCTTGAATTCGCAGTACATTGTGGTCTATCCAGGATAAAAAGCTCAATTAAAAGGGCGTAGTGTTGAGACACAATGAGGATTTTTTTTCTTTATAAATACTTTCGTGGCAACAATGCCTAAATATAATCGTCGTGATATTGGTAAAAGCAACAATTCTTGGACGTACAGTGTAAGGATAGATTCATGACAAATGTATCCTCATACGTCCAAGCATTATTACTCTTACTAATATTACAACGTTCATATTTAGACAATGTTGCCACGAAAGTATTTATAAAGAAAAAATTACCTCATTGTGTCTCAACACTACGCAATCACCCTTTTAATGGAGCTTGTTACCATGGATAGACCACAATGCATGGTGATTTTTGATTAACTTATTCATGCATGGCTTCCCTCGACGTTTCCTTTTTGACGAGTAAGATTCAAGTCAGTGCCCGACAATAACAATGCGCATGCATGAGAGGGTCTTCCTTTGACGAGTAAAATTAAAATCGTCTGGCGTTAGACAGAGTAAAAAATAAAAAGTTCCAAAAGGCACCGATGGGAATGAAAGGTTAAAAGAAAAATCGATTGGTCTACCAAACCTTAACATTGCTGTCAAACTCCGTTCCTCCTCCATGATGCCACAACTCAATTGCCAGACTAGAATCTACAAACTAAAATCAAATATATTCTATATACATTAAACAGTATGTATGTTAGATATAAGAATAATGATATACCATATACCAAAGATAGCCGCATCAGATCATATATCACTTTGCCAGCATGTCTTTTGAAGTCAGACCGATATACTGAGATTTCCGGCATATCGGGATTTTCCAATACGTTGAGATTTTCAATATACCGATACTAATGAATATAAACTATAAATTTAGCGGTATATACAAATAACGAATATTTTTTATATGTCTTATCCTGAACATATCGCTATTTTTACAATCAATTATAAGGACAGCATAACAACATTCCTAAAATGTTATTTAAGGACACATAAAAAGAATTACTTGTTTAGCGTCCACCCATTTCAACTTTTCCACGGAGGGAGGGAGGTTTTTTCATTATGTATGTGTTTTTTTTTATTTTGCCAAACAGGGGCACCGCGCTGTCATCTACGACGACAGGGAACGACAGGGTGTTTCAGAAAATGCGTGGAACATCTGGGGGCTGGGTACGAGAACGCGTCCGAGGTCTGGGTAAGTCAACACCGCTGCCAAACGTTTTGCGCATGTGCGACGTTCGAGCTCGTCCTCGGAAAAGGAGCGGGAAAACACTGAAATATTTGGACTGGTCCGAGAGTCCGACACAAAAGTTAAAAGTATAAGCATACTACCAAAAGGATAAGGTAGGTAATTTGTGCATGGCTTCCTTGTCAATATTGTAACATATTCTGAATTTACCCCTTCGTAATTTTCTTTACCCTTTTTTAAAACACAAATGAATGGTCGAGTCTTACTTAGTCTTCACTGTCTGGTTGTTGTCGCCACGGCTAGTTCCCACTTCTCTTGCAATGCTTATTCAGCGAATTCACGCATGCGCAAACGTTTGGCAGCGGTGTTGGGTGAGTCTGGGTATGGGTCCGACGGTGTCGTCATGCACTCGTCAGGACATGAAGTTCGTCGGCGATTGCAAAGCGCAAATAACCATTTTGAATACTACAGGTAAAACGTTGTTTTGAGAGTTTTTACACTAAATTTGAAGGGTTTATTGAAAAATAAACAAATGTTCCTCAGAGATCCCGAGATTCCACGTTTTTCCGACGTCTGATTGGTTGCTATGAGTTGCGTATGATGAATCAAAAGAGGCAGAATGGGAAATGCATCATATAGTATTATACCTGTTCAGATTCCACGACTATTGTCCAAGAACATTTCTGCAATAGTTCTGGAAAACCTTGTAAAATGAGCCATACATAGTAGGACTCACACCTAAGAACAGTTTCAAAAGTAAATATACAGTAAATTAATAGTGGCTTAAATTAACAAACCAATTTAAAATCATAAAAAACCCCATCTAAACATCAATAGTAATCAGGGACGTAGGAAGTTGAAGTGTGTGTGTGGGAGGGGGAGTGTCACAGCTTGAAAAGGGCACATAGATGAGACACATTTTATCACTTTTTGGTCAAAAAGAGATAAGAAAAGCACTTTTTGTCGTAGCCTGCGTAGCGGCCAACTTGCGCGAGCGAGGGAGGAAATGTTGGTCTCCCCCCTTCCTCTAAGCTCCCCTTCCCCTAATAAGCTCAATTATACATTACAATTATTTAAAAGTAGACAGTGGCCAACTCGAAAGCTTTAGCAACTTTGGCTTCTGTGCACTTTCCAAATTAATATTCCTCTATTTAATGTGTATATAAATTTACTTTAATATTTCCTTGATGTATATTATTATTATTATTAAATAACTAGTGTGAAATAAATGAATTGGAATTTCCTCGATCGACGATTTTTTGTCCTTTCCCCAACCCCTTCCCCTTCAGATTGGGCAGCTACGCAGGCTATTTTTGTCGCAAAAAGGGCACTTTACGAAAAAGTTGGGGGAAACGTGCCCCAATTATATGTTAGTATATATACATTATATACGCGGTGTCGACATACCACTATGCAGTATATTTCAGAATAAAGTCATTAAAGTGATGATATAGGAAAACAAAAGAAATCTGAGAAATCAATACCTGGATTCTCTTCTTCCTTGACATATTCCGTTTATGCAATTCTCAATTGTCTTTGTATGATGAAGAAATGCATTCGGTGGCATATCTAACAATGGTGAAGAAATAAGGAATTTAAAGTCACTGATGTCAAAGTCTGTGTGGCTAACGAGCAAAATACGTATATGCAAGTACTGACAAGTCCCGCTATGCGGATGTAAAAATCATGCTTTTATCAATATCGCCACTATACACATTGCTTCATTGGTGTTACTGTTATTCCCATAGAAATCATATAAATATTAGAGGGGGCATCTTATCTTAATTTCAGTCAACCGCGGGTAACCAATTGAACGCCGTCATCTTGGATTTTTTTGGAGGAAAACATTAGGTGCATTGGTTGGCAAAGGACTGGGTCTAGTACATTTGCCAACCAAATGACTGAAATATC
The DNA here is from genome assembly GCA_964035015.1 of Corallium rubrum. Classification (NCBI taxonomy): domain Eukaryota; kingdom Metazoa; phylum Cnidaria; class Anthozoa; order Scleralcyonacea; family Coralliidae; genus Corallium; species Corallium rubrum. The sequence goes on from OZ035998.1 coordinate 10,790,407, forward strand.
ATAGGTAATGGCGGCTGCCATGTGGTTACCAAATTTTCCCGCCAACGCCCCCTCTAGTATTTATATGATCTCTATGGTTATACCCGTAAAGGTGAGGTATAATACGGGCAAAAAATTTTCTTCAACTTTCAACGCAACTTTGTTGCGTTGCAAGTTGGGTACTTTAAACATTGTCATGCAACAATGATTTTGTTGAAAAAAAAATTTGTTGAAAAAAGTAGACTTCAGTTCTACTTGCTGCAACTTTCGACTTGCAACAATTAGAATCAGTGGTAATACGTGCCCAACGCTTTTCAACTGCAACCTGCAACGCAACAATGTTGCAGTAATTTGTTGCTCGTATTACTTCATCTTAAAGGTATGGAGCGGCGGCAAAACGAGGTTTAATGGATGCATGGTAACAGCAAAAGCGTGACATATCTAAACTGGTGTGTCATTACTAAACATATAGGCTTGGTTAGATAACAATATAAAAATAGTTTCTTGGGTTTAAAAAAAGATAAATAATAAGATGTTTTTAAAACCTTTTAAATGTTTGAGCTTCTATACGCAGATGATATGTATATATATATATATATATATATATATATATATATATATATATATATATATATATATACCTGTCCAGGAAACATTCAGGAAATTGACAGTGTCTGATAACTGAGTACTCCAAACGTTGGCGTAACTGATATGACAAAAGGGATTGACAGGCTATATACAAAAAAAAACAAGACAAGATGTGTAGAAATATAGCGATATAGAGCGTTTTCACTCACGTGATCGGTGGCCCATTGGGGTGGTGAAACAATACGAAATATTTGAATAAGAAAGAGCTAATTCCCATACCGTACACCAATATGGCCGCCATTTCATTGTTTTGGTACACCAATATGGCCGCCGTGACGTCAGATGAAAACGCTCTATTGTTTCCGTGCTTTCACCGTACTTCAAAAACTCATTAATAATTCATGCCAGAAAACACAAAGATCCTTCTGATTTACATAAACTTGTCTTTACAAACTCTCGGTTTGGACAACGTTGTTTCCTAAAATTACTACGCCAATGAACTTACCAAAAAGGGTATTTTTAGACTATTCAGAACATTCGCAGTACGTGCATGTTTTACTCGGCTATTAGCCTGCGAACAGGCTTTTGTGGAGGGAGAGACGTGATCGGTGGCCCCATTGGAGCAGTGAAACAATATGAAATATTTGAATAAGAATAGAGCTAAATTCTCATGGGATAAAGACGTACACCAATATGGCCGCCATTTCATTGTTTTGGTACACCAATATATATTGGCCGCCGTGACGTCAGATGAAAACGATCTGGACGATTTCGGAACCGGTCTCGAATCAGTATACGCCTACGGTTCCGCCTGTTTACACGGAAACAAATTTGAAACCGTTCTCGAATTAGTACGCTTCGCCTGTTTACACGGCGAAATAGGACAAATTCGAGACTGGTCTCGAATTCGTCCGGTACCGTGTAAACGTAGCCTTAGGTGGGTTGGGGGTGGGGGGTTGGTTTTCAATTTCTTTAATATTCAGGATAATCCTGAATTCTAGGTCATTTGACAATTCAGGATAATCCTGAATTCTAGATGAGAGGATATGCTGGCGTTCGTGGGCGTACGCAGAGTATGACTCAAGACAATACATTCCCCTGAAGGCTTTTGCAGAGTTGGAAAAAGTATTCAACCTTCCTCCGGATGATTTTTTAAGTTTAGATAACCTTCCTCAAAATATATAGCGAGAATTTTGTGTTTTGCAACGTTCATAAATACTGCGTGCCTTTTACAGTACCTTGGTTTTCTAGGTTTCCCCATATATGTAAGCTTTGGCATACTACAATATTTATTTTTTATTTATTTTTATTATACTTCGCCATTAGTAAATAAACATACAAAATACAAATCTGGCAGGGATACCACTACAGCTTACGCCAATTACAGTGGGCCCGTGTAAAATAGAAAATAATAAATGGATTGTATTTACATAAATATGCAGATTAACTGGTGAGAAGAAAAAAAAAGGAAAAGAAAAAGAAAAAGAAAAAAAAAAAAAAGAAAAAGAAAAAGAAAAAAGAAAAAAGAAAAAAGAAAAAAGAAAAAAGAAAAAAGAAAAAAGAAAAAAGAAAAAAGAAAAAAAGAAAAAAGAAAAAGGAAAAAGAAAAAGAAAAGGAAAAAGAAAAAAGAAAAAGATAAAGAAAAAGAAAAAGAAAAGTAGTAGCAAATCAATACTGACAACAAGTTAGGGATTTCTCAAGGTGACGCGCCGAGTTACATTTTAGGTAGATTGATTTCCATGTCCGGGGGTCGTCTTGGTTATAGATTGTGTGAAGAGCGTTGTAGTAGTGTTCAGGTAGGGCTTTCTTAAATGAATTAAAAGTTAGAGTTTTTAGCCTTAAAAAGTCTGGTAATGCATTCCAAGTTCTGGTTACTCTGACCATAAAAAAGGATCGTTCGTAAGTTACTGTTCTACGTCGGTAAGGAACAAAACTTATGACATTGATATTGCTGACAGATCTGGTTTGCCGTACAGGTAATTTTACTGCTGGTAACATTTCCGGTCTACTATAAACAAGGCCAGTGTCGTGCCAGTACGACACTGGAAGAAGTCCTGTTAGCTTGAGTCTATCTATGTAGGACGCTTCACATCGAAAGGGTAGGTTAAGAAAGATTTTAGATGCGCGCCTCTGGACTCTCTCTACACGTTTTAACAACTCAATTGATTGTGGTGCCCAAACCTGAGTAGCGTAGCCGAGATGAGGTCTGACAAGAGCCAAGTACAACGTACGGCGAGTTCCAATATTTTTTTGGGGTTTTTTTTTGTTTTTTTAATGGCTACTAATAACTGACCGCTGCCGACTGACAGCCTACTAACTACCCTCGACTGCTGCGAAGATACAGACATCACAGCAGACATCAGCGTACATGTCTCACACATGTAACTGCTGCCACTGCCAGTGCTGCATAATTGTTTGTTAGCCAATGTTTTGCTGCAAATCGCTTTTCTTCTCGACACCTTGCTTGGTCAGAATGTGTTGTTTCACGTGTTTTCACTTTAAACCTTCCTCACTAAAGTAAACCTTCTTCCGGGTGGTACCCGCATCCCCGCAGCTTTTTTCCAACTCTGGGCTTTTGCAGGCCAGGCCGCAACACCAAAATGAGAGCCAACTCGCAGGCCACCCAAAATATTGACTGACATCCATGGCATAATTTTAAGGAAGAATAATAGGAATAAACCTCTTCTGACAAGAATCAAAACATGGTCAAACAAATAATAAGCTATATATCACACTAGTCGTGTAGACAAAAAAAATCAAGGAAGTTCCTGTGACACCCCCCGTCTTCCACCTGAAATCAGAGTATAGGATGGCTATGTTTTGTAACACACTATACCTTGTTTTGTCGTTGACATTCATTAATGCGATCAAGTAAAGTTCCAATAAATTTCATGACGCGAAGATCTCCTTCTGTTTCCAAAATAATACGTCTTCAAAAAAAGAAGGAACCACGTTTCTGTTTTAAATTTGATATATAATTAAACAGTCACCAGAAAAGCCAGAATTTGAAAATAGTAAGAGAAACAATTAGAACTTGAGGGAATCGTCGCTTGAAAAACGCTTCCGAATTTGTTTGGAGATGTGCAAACGTGGTCTAAAAAGTCAACTTACTGTAATATTCCAAAAGCAATACAAAATAGAGAAATATTTTCACTCAGAGCTTTTGGCTATAAAATATGAAAAAAATGTTTATAATCAACGTTGAACGTTAGGCATAGAATCAAAGCTAGAAATTCTCAAGTAAGGTATCAATGGACCATTTGCACGTTGGCGTATATACGATGGCGACTACCAAAATGCTTTGCCAGGATTCTAGGGTTTCGGCCAAGGGCCAAGGGACGAACCATTATTTTTCGGGGAGGGGGGGGGGGGATGAAAGATATGGAAAAAAATTGTTTGCAGATGCTGATAAGATCAAATAAATTGTTTGCAAACATAATAAGTAAAAAACAAAATGTTTGCAGAGCAATGATGAAAGCCCCATGATTTAATATTTGTTACCAACTTATCTCCGTTCATCAGTAGCGTAGCCAAGGGAGAGGGGGTGGTCGCCCCCCAATGGTCTCGAAGACCGTTCTCGTGAAAGGTTTAAATCCGTAAACTTGTAGGGGGGGAGGTTACATTGTTTTAAGGCCAAGTGTAATGTGTTATATATTTATTTAGCAGGCATGCTATAAATTACAATATTAAGGTCTATACAAAATGCCTCCAACTTGTTTTTACATTTACGACTTGTTTATAAATAAATCTAAAGATATTCTGCGTGTATCATACTATGTTCTGGTTTGATTTCAACAAAGTTATATAATTTATGGCTTTTGGATTACTCTTAAACACTTGCCTCAAAATGCAGGAAATAGCGTTTCAGAGACCCTAGATGAATCCAAAATTTTCCGGGGGGCAAAATTTCTCCCGGACCCCCCTAGGAGATCGAGCTTCTTGCCCCCCGCCCCAAACTCAACATAAGACCCTGTGGTAGCAAGCCACGTACTGTCTGTGTTTTGTACTGTACTGGTCAGGAAACCTTGTTAAAGATGATTATTATACAGTCACTATATATACCATCCACATATCTAAGACACCTGATATATGCTCTAAAAAAGGTGATGAAATCATTTAAATGTATCTCTTATAGTTAAAAAAAATAGTTTGCAAATGAAGACTGCTGAAAAAAATAGTTTGCGGAGGTACAAGCAATGAAAAAATTGTTTGTCTTGAAACATTTTTCATCCCCTCCCCCCCCCCCCCCCCCCCCCACCCCCTCCAGAAAAATAATGGTTCGTCCCTAAGGACCCGTCCAATCCTTTCGTGGCTTTTCCAAAATATGTCATCAAATTTGTCAATCTTTTCGATACCACAATATACACCCTAGCCCTAATCAGAAATCTGGTTTACACTCTAGCTTTTTGGAAAAACGTATTTGACGACATGTTTTGGAAAAGCCGCGAAAGGCCTGGACGGATCCCTTCGAGTTATCCCTTTTAGCTGAAACCCTAGAATACTGGCAAAGCATTCTGGTAGTTGTAGGCACCCAAAGCCATCTCACGTCATCGTCTATTGTGACGCGGATGAAACATTACAGTATATATAGACCATGATAAGAAAATGAAATACCAGGGTGCATCATTTTTATGCCAATCACGTAAAGCCCTTTCTTTTTTGAAACATCGTCAAAAGAAGAAAAATGGAAATAGTTATGGGATGTGACGCCTACCCAGGGATATATATGATAACATTTCCTGACTCAACACAGGAATGCAAGAAAATTAGAGGACAGAGCAGATTACTTTTTAACATGAGAATTTTTAATGATTATGTTGTTCTAACACACTTTCAGTATCAGATCGCATCTTTCTGGTTAGACATCACTTGCGATATAAACTATATGTTTTCAAAAAAGGAGAAAAATCCTTGCAATATGAATATACAATTTTAAATCAGATACATATTGCATTCTTTCTCTGCAGATTTCATACACCGTAATTGTCTAAAAAACCCTACAAATTTGCATCTTTGAGTGTTAGGGGGTGTTTACATGAGGCCAGCATGAACTCGGACCGGCTTGAATTTTGCATTTCGGTTTTTGTTTATATGAGGCTGGCCTTGAAACTATATTAAGGCCTGGCCAAACGCTTTCAACATTTCATTCAATATTGTTCAACATTGTTGAGGTTTGGCCACCCCTGTTGAATGATGTTGAACGTTGTTGAATGGTGTTGAATGATGTTGAACGTTGTTGAACGTTGTTGAATGGTGCATGTTGAATGATGTTGAACGAAATTTGAACATGTTCAAATTTTCGTTCAACACGCGTTCAACATTTCTATTGTTCTCAAAATGTTGAAAGGTGTTGAACGCATTTGGCCACAATTTATTCAACTTTGTTGAACAGAGACATGCGCCATGCGGGATATTGTCGATTCCAGCTTTTGTGGTTGCCCGCGTTCAATTAATTGTCATTCATGAATGTTGAACGATGTTGAATTCATTTGGCCACTCGTGCTTTCAACATTATTCAACATCGTTCAACAATGTTGAATGATGTTGAATGCGATGTTGAAAGCGTTTGTTTTCTCTGTTGCTTCAAGATTTGTGTCAATTGAATGCCTTAAGCCTGTTTTCCACGAGGCGGAACTTTGGGCGCGGAGCGGAAATGTTCTTTGTCTTGTGATTTCTCGGGTGGAACGAATTAGAAAAGACAAAGAAAAATTCCGCTACGCGCGCAAAATTCCGCCTAGTGGAAAACCGGCTTTAAGGCTGATTTCCAGTCAGTGGAATATTGCGAGCGGGCGGAATTTTTCTTTGTCTTGTGAGCACCCGAGAGGAACTAATCTAATTCAGAGCACAAAAGACAAAGAAAAATTCCGCCGGCTCGCAAAATTCCACTGACTAGAAATCAGCCTTTACAGCTCGTGATCGCCGGAGAATCAATATTTTATGTGGATTTGACACCAATCTCATTTAAAACAACGTATTGGGTTTGAGACGTGAAAGTGCTTCAGTTCGGTCTAGCAGGCGACCTGAGATTAGGCCCGCGTGAACTAAATCGCAGGCCGGACTCATGAAAACGATCTGAAGTCAGTCCGGCCTGAGTTCGGGCCGGCCTCATGTAGACACCTTAATGTAAATGATCCAGTTGTCGTTTTTAAGATCTACGACGCGGAAAGCCGCACGACGACACGGCATCCAAATGTTAAAATGCAAAATGAATTGGAGCATTTAAATTAATGAATCTACGGTGTATTGACTACCATATCTGATGTTTCAAGCTTGTTGTATAATCTTCGAGATGCAATGCATGCGGCTCCAATTCTCCTAAAACGATTCAATAGGATCAGAGCTGAGGTCAACCATAAAGAACAGTATCCAGCTCTCATGTAGTGTACCCTGAAGACGTGAAAATACTTAGAGTATAGCGTTGTTTACAGAAGAAGGACGGTGTTGAAAATACTCCCGGAAATACAAGTTATTCATTCTTTTTTCTTTTTCATTAATATTTTTATTCTTTTCTTTTGAAGGCCGCGTCGTAAATCTTAAGGTCCCTCCTAATTACAAGAAAACATGATAAATAAAATTACTGTTAAGTAGTAAAATAATTTGGCAAGCTAAAGATATAATTATATCAATGTAAAAAACCTACCAGATCTCTCAAAGTAACGATTTTTCGCATCTCATGGCGAGACATGAAGATTCTTTCCGTACAAAAAATTTCCAGTAAACCTAAAATCTAGAGGAACAAAAATATTCAAACTAATTTTAAATCGTTGGTCATTAATTAAATCAATAACGACTGCATAATATTCAATTCTTGGTTTTCATCTGATCTCACGGCGGCCATATTGGTGTACCGAAACAATAAAATAGCAGCCATATTGGTAAACAATCTTGATCCTATGGAAATTTAAATCTATTCTTATTCAACATTTCGTATTGTTTTACCACCCAGCCACCGATCACGTGAGTGAAAACGATCCATAATTTAAGCAAACCTGATGTAGTCCTTCAAGCAGTGAAAAAATTATGGTGTCCCCCATATGTTACTCAAAACAGAAATACTGCCCAGTAATATATATATATATATATATATATATATATATATATATATATATATATATATATAATTATATATTTTTTGTTTTAACGTAAGAAGTTTGTGCGAGGCAGGCATCCAGGAAAATCGAAAACGTCGCCGCTCAAAGTACTCAGCATGTCCAAATTAACTTCAATGTTGGAAATATGTTGAATGATGAGAAACATGAATATTGGCGGTAATATGACGCCATAGCAGAATCGTTTCCTGCCTGTTTTTTCTCTGGTGCCTAGGTAATCCAGGCCTCGAATTTGACCAAAACCAATGACGACTTTTGATTTTCAGACTAAGTGACTACTTCAATATATTCACACTCAAAACTGTTAACAAACAAATTAAATATTTTAGCTTTCTTTGCCTTTTCTCCGCACTTTGGCTTCGCCAGGTACAAACACTCCACTATTTTGTCATATTCTGTTATATTTTCGCATTATCAGTCTTCCTCCGAAGTGTTCTTCGGAGGAAGACTGATAATGTGAAAATATAACAGAGAGGCAACATATTCTTGAATGGTGAAATCAAAGTAGTGTGCTAAGTGTTAATCTGACTGGCTAATTTTTCACATCTTATTACTGATTTGTTATTTTGATATGATTGGCTATTTTTTTGTCACATGGTATTATCTTTCTTATATAAGTTCGTTGTTTGTTTACACTCTTTACGTTTCTCTCTGACGAAGGGCCTTCGCTCGAAACGTTAGACTTCTACGTTGAAATAAAAGTAGTGTGCTGCGTAGGCAGTGTTGAAATACAAATCGAAATATAGTAAGGTCTGAGTACAGGGGCGGATCTAGACTGTTGCAACTGTTGCAAATGCAACAGTCAAAATGTCCGGAAAAACGAAAAACGACATCAAAAGATAATAAGAATAATTCAATTTGCAAAATTACCTAACGGTTTATAACTCGAAAGCTCAGCCTCGGCCCTCCAGTCTTCGCTTCGAGCAAAATCCGGGAAAATTCTAACCCGCAATTGGGTGAGATTGTCATCACCCAGAAAACCCGCAATATACAATATTTCCGGCCGATCCCCCCCCCCCCCCCCCCATCTCCTTGTGCAACATCCTTGTGCAACAGGCCTGGTCCGCTGTTGCACCAGATCAGTCTGAAGTCGTTTGTGCAACAGTTGAGCTAAATATAGTCCGTGAAACAGGCTATATTTAGCATTTGTGCAACAGCTAAGGGTAGCTGTCCAATCAAAACACTAGACTGTGCAACAGTTGCAACAGATTGCGAAATCTGCTTAGCTTCTCAGATGATGTTATTGAGTACGCTTCATTCGACCTACTCGGCTTCTTTCAAGAATAAATGGCTTCTAACGATGTACGTGTTACAACCGCTGTTGAATATATTGAATGGAATTTATTCTCGAGAGGAAACAGACTGTAAACTTATCGCTCTCAAGCGCGAGTGCGAGCGTAATATTTCAAAAGGATGCGGAAAGAATCTTGGTGAAGATCTACGCTGTACTTTGTGCAGGAATCGCGCGCCTCGAATCACTACGCAGTGAGGTAAGCCTTAGCAGCTTAGCTTATGAATAATATTCTATAAATTAATATTATATTATACTGTATGCTAATGAGTCCTCACTCAGTGTATCATGGGAATCAGCTCTCCGCTGTTCAGTTTCAATATTTACTGCAGTCAGTGAGTCAAGTCTGACAGTCACTTTCCATATTAAATACATTTGAGTTTAGACTAGTCTCTTTCTCTCGTTTATGCTTTGTAGAGTATAGTATTACTAAGCGCTTCTTGGTTGTATTTATGTTAAATTGTGTATCTAATTACAATACGTTATCTTAAATATATACAAAACGGTCTTCCAAGATGGCTTTAACTTGCTCTCAGAATGCGGGAAATGCGTTTTTAGAGGTCCTAATTTTCAAAATTTTCCGGGGGGGGGCATGCCCCCGTACCCCCCTAGATGGAGTGAACCACGACATGCGTGCAACAGTCAAATATTTTCCTAGATCCGCCCCTGGAGTACTGTCGAACCTTACCATATATATCGATTAGACTTCTACGTTCCCCATTACCAGAAATTTGGGACATTTTGCGTCCGCGTTCGTAGCCAGCGATTACTCCCATGATAATGTATATAGTAAATATTTTGCGAAAATGCAAACGGCTGCTTCGAACAAAGATCGAAGCAGCGTAAATAAATCGATGTTGGGAAAAGGCTGTGTATTTCGGTAAGCGAACATTTTTTGTTATAACTCTTTACAGGAATCGAGCTCCGCAACCGATAAGTCTATGTCCCTAGTAGGAGAAATTTTAAGATTTAGGATTTTACTGTATTGTTCCTTATATACGATTTGGCCGCCATGTCTACGCCATCTTGTCCCAAATTTCTGATAATGCTGTTTCAGCAGTAATAGTAAATCCAACCTTACTATATTTCAATTTATATTCTTGAATACCTCATTCTCAAAATAAGTGCCATGACGCTTCCAAAATCCAAGTCTCGCATCATATGAAAGAGGTACGCCTATAAAATATGAAAACAATGGCAAACATAAATAACAACTTAAAAACCTATTTAAACCTACAATTGAACATGGATGCTATATAGGGACGTGGTTTGAATATATAAACCAGACACAGTGCTAAAAAGCGGTGCCCTGTGGCGTTCAAAATATCGCGTCACTAACGAACGAACGAACGAACGAACGAACGAACGAACGAACGAACGAACGAACGAACGAACGAACGAACGAACGAACGAACGAACGAACGAACGAACGAACGAACGAACGAACGAACGAACGAACGAACGAACGAACGAACGAACACACGGAATATAAAGCGTTTGAAAGTTAGCTGCGCCCGCAAGCCAACTTTCAGGGCACCGCAATTTTAACTTTTCGTGGTGGAAACAAGATTTTACTCATTCGCGTTTTATTCTATAGTTTCCATGCAAAAAGCGATAAATGACGTCATCGAGATCTTCACTAGTGACGGTATGAAAAATATGTCACCGGATATTTTCTAGCAAAACATTTACATCTATATAATAAAACATAACATGACATGTCCTTTCAATTTTGTCAATTACTCAGTCGACGCATTCAGTCAACGCATGTAATATTGTGACTATTGCAGCTTATTGTATTTAAAAAAAAAATATGCTCAATATTTTCAATAGCAATCTGGCAAGATACTTTTTCACAGTGGTAAAATTCACAGCTTTATAGTATGTACGGTCTAGTAAAAACCATGTTCTATAAATGAACGCTAAAAATCATTTCCGGAGGAGAGATCTTTGCTACCTCGTACCCAAGGTCTAATCGAGCGAAGATAAAACCTTGGGTACGAGGTTGAGGTCTTTGCACGCTTTTTGGCTGCACGCATGCAGCATACAGTTAACATGCTTACAAACTAAGATAAGAATCCATTTACCAATAACATCAAAAGTATTATACTGCCCGTCAATTACGCCGACCAATATACTAGAAGTTTCATGATAAGTTGTACGTATACATGTAGTGCATGTGGTACGTTTGCGAGCTAGTAGTTTACCTTTAGACACGCCTAAATAGCAGTCTTTACAATTTTCCTCAAAAGCGCTAAGGAAATATGGAGACAAACCATCCTCGACTTGAATTATGCTTGCTGAATCTGAATGACTAAACAAAATTATAATAAAATAAGCCACTTCAAGTTGAACTTTCTGCATTTCTCGTTCTAACTTTCACTCACGTCTCCATATAACAATAAATTACCAAATCGAGTGAAGAGATTGTTTTGTTTTAACAATTATTTTGAGGTTAAAGTGTCTATGAAGGGAAAAACTCGTTGGCATGCATTAATGCCTTTTTGCCTTAATGACCTCGACTGTGTACATCCTGAATATACACCTGTAATTCACCAGGAGCATTCGCTGAAAATTTGAAGAGAATCTGGCGTATAGTTCTCGAGTTATGAACTCTTAAAATTTGCCATATAGCTAGTTCATTTTTGTAGAAATTTAATTTGGGTTTCTCGGTAACAATGCCTTATGACGTACGCAGATGACATCATTTATGCTAAAATCCATTGTTCTTATGCATAATTTGTCCATTGACGTACGCCATACGACATTGGTACCGATAACCCAAATTTCTCCAGAAATGAAATAGCCATGGCAAACTTTGGTAGTTCATAGCTCAAAGACTATATGCTTGTCATGCTCATCTGTTCACTAAAACAAACAAAAAATGCCAACCAGTTTTTTACTTCATAGACAATTTAATAACAGAGAGAAACTATATTGGATTACAAACGCTATTCAAATAATAATAATAATAATAATAATAATAATAATAATAATAATAATAATAATAATAATAATAATAATAATAATAATAATAGAGTAAAGGTACGCTGAGTATAGTATTTGTATATTAAGCTACTGTTACACGATTTTTCAACGATGCAACCTGCAACAAATGTAGCCTGAATGTTGCAGGTTGCAAATAAATTCGCACTGTGTAACACCCCGTAGCAACTTGTGATTTTGTTATTTTTGCCGTGTTGCAAGTTGCAAGAAAAGTTGGATAGGTTCTACTTTTTGCTGCAACTTGCAACAAACTTCGCAAGTTGCTGAACGTGTAACAGCCTTCCTGCAAGTTGCGAGTTTTTCTTCCATGGGTAAATTTGTTGCAAGTTCAGTCCAAGAAAAATCGCATCGTGTAACAACACCTTTAGATTTGAACATTTATACGATATTACAATACAATACAATACAATACAATACAATATTTATTTATTGTCGATGGACGTGGGGAGTGGTTGCCCATTCTCCCGAGCGAGAGGCTCGTGTTACAAACGCTCGACCATTAAAATAAATATAAATAAATAGATTACAATATATGTTCTGGTCCGTCAAGCCCCGTAGCTGAGGCCCTTCTCCAGCAGTTAACCAACTCAGATCGTAAACAAAGCAATTTATTTGTAAATCTTCAAGCGTAAAGGTAAAAAAGAATGCTCTTCGTAGCGTGTCTAACAACAACGAAAATCGCTCCCCCTGATTAGCCAAATGAGCCAATCAGGAGAAGGAATGCGTGCAAAAGCGCGCGAAATAGTAATTGGTGCGCGTAACATAAGCCTATAATACATACAAGGGCCGTAAGGGCCAGTACACTCCTCGCCTGGTGCAAGCACCACTATAATAAGTGTCTCTAATGTCAACAGTTCTTTCTGCAGTAGGCAGAAATAGTGTTACTCGGTGGGAGATAACTCTTCCACGGTGCGCAGCACGATAAGTTCTGTTACCGGTCTAAGGTAACGCTTCTTACAATCCTCTTTGGCCACTTCCACCTGCGCCTTTCTGACCTTCTTATCTTTGCTTGCGATAGCCTTCGTCACTCTAGCTAGTGGCCAGAGGTTCCTAGGGACTTGCTGATCGCGCATCAAAACCAAGTCGCCTTCCTAGACATCCGGCAACTCGTTCCGCCATTTCCGGCGCGGCTGAAGCAAGGGAAGGAATTCCCTTTTCCATCGCGCCCAGAAGGTGTTCGCGAGATGCTGTACCTGCCTCCATTGCGATGTATACATGTCCTTTTGGGTGAACTTTCCGGGCGGTGCGAGGGCCGGTGTCGTTTTCATGGACAAGATGCTTGCTGGGGTAAGGATTTCAGGAGCAGACGGATCGTTTGAGACCGGGACTAGTGGACGATTATTGATAATCGCCGCGATTTCTGCCATTAAGGTTGACAGAACGTCGTGGGTGAGATGTCGTGTACGCAGATCTGCAAACATCGAGTTCAAGATATTCCTAGCGATGCCTATCATTCTTTCCCAAACTCCTCCAGCGTGGGAGGCATGTGGTGGATTGAACACCCACTGGCAACCGTTACTGTCGAGGTAGGTCGTCATGTCTTCCTGACTCATCTCTGCAAGCGCGGCTTCTAATTCGTTCCGGGCACCGACAAAGTTCGTTCCACAGTCGCAGCGTAGTTGCTTCACTGGTCCACGGATCGCCATGAACCTTCTCAAAGCGTTAATGAAACTAGAGGTGTCAAGAGATTCGATCATCTCAATATGAACTGCCCTGATGGCTAGGCAGGTGAAGATTACTGCCCAGCGCTTGCTTTGAGCGGCTCCCCCCCCCCTGGTGCGACGGGTGACCACGGACCATGGTCCGAACACGTCCATTCCAACATTTGTGAATGGTGGTGCTGGGGTTACTCTTTCGGGTGGCAGGTCGGCCATCAGTTGTACTTGGAACTTCCCTCGGAGTCGTCGGCACCGAAGGCATTGACGGATGATCTTCCCGACCAAACGTTTCCCACCGACGATCCAGTACCCCTTGGATCGGAGCTTGCCTTGGGTAAAGTGACGGCCTTGGTGCTTGACTTCGATGTGTGCGTGTTCCACGAGCAAGCTGGTCGCGTGGTGCGATGCTGGTAGGATAAGTGGGTGCCGTTCGTCGTTGGTCCCTGTGGCATGTTCAAGGCGGCCCCCGACGCGCAACAGTCCTTCGGAATCGAGTTGAGGGTTGAGCTTGAGAAGAGGACTGTACGCTGGTAATTGCTTGCGGCGTTTGATGCATTCGATTGTGTCCCCAAAGGCTTCCTCTTGAATGTTAGCGATGACCAACATTTCCGCTTGGGTACGGATTTCTCCAGGGTCCGTTGTCGCAGGGGTATCTGAATCGGCACTTCTCGATCGGCGAGATCGTATGGCTGCTATTACTCGTGATAGTCCTTTCACTAGCGATGACCATTTGGAGAATCGTGAAAAGCGATCTGCACCGAGTCTGCTGATCGTGTGCACTCCGGTTTTCTTGGCGACGACCTCTTTTCTGACTTTTGGGTCGTCTGCAGCGCAGACATGGGCGTCGTGACTACCTTGGATGGCTTCTGACGTAGCGGAGCTTCGCAGGAACGTCGGACCGTTAATCCATAGGGAGTCTTGCAAAGCGTTTGCGTCGACTGATCGGGTGCCCAGGTCTGCTGGATTCAGGTCAGTGGGCACGTGACACCATTGATCGGGCTGCGAAGACTTTCGGATCCGTTGCACCCGATTACCGACGTAGATGTAGAATCGCCGCGTTTGATTGGCTATATATCCCAACACAACCTTGCTGTCGGAATAGTACGAGACTAGGTCCAATTTCACGACTTGCTCTTCCTGAATAAGATCGGCGAGTTCTACGGCAAGGACAGCGGAGCAGAGTTCAAGGCGGGGTATTGTCGTTGCGTGTGCCGGAGCCAACTTGGCTTTTCCCATCACGAATGAGATATGGACCGTTCCGTCTAGCTGAATGACTTTTAGGTAAGCGACAGCAGCGATGGCTTGCGTTGATGCGTCGCAGAACACGTGAAGCTCGACGCGTTGGGCCTTCTCGAGTGAGGACGTGGAGTACGCTCGGGGTACCTGAACTTGCTGCAAGGTAGCTAAGGATCCCAACCACTTGTTCCATGCTGGCTTCTCTTCCTCTGGGAATGGTTCGTCCCACTGCTCTAACTGGCGTTCCTTCAGGTGGCTCGACATCGCTCTGAGCAAGAATTTCCCCCGAATCGTCACTGGGGTCGCCAGGCCTAGTGGGTCGTAAAGACTGTTCGTCACAGATAACACGCCTCGCTTGGTAAACGGCCTTGTCTCGAGGTCGACACGGAACGCGAAACAGTCCGAGCTCAAATCCCAACATACACCAAGCGATCGTTGTACTGGGATGGTATCTTTGCTCATGTCGAGGTTCTGCAGGTTGGTCGACCTATCTGTCGAAAACGCTTCAGAAACCTGCGCTTCGTTCGATGCGATTTTATGTAGCCGCAAGTTGGCGGTTGCCAACATGGCTTGGGTACGTTGCATCAGGTCAATGGCTTGCTGGGTGTCCTCCGTAGATGTCAGACCATCGTCGACGTAAAAGTTCTTGTCGACGAACTCTTTGGCGTCTTGCCCATACTCGTACTGGTCTTCTACTGCAGTTTTCTTCAGACCGAAGGTGGCTACCGCCGGCGAAGATGTGTTGCCAAACAAATGTACTTTCATACGGTAGTCGATGACATCGTCACTTGGATCATTGTTCCGGAACCACAGGAAACGTAGAAAGTCTCTGTGTTCCTCGTTGACAAAGAATGAATAGAACATTTGTTCCACATCAGCTGTGACCGCCACTGGATTTTGCCGGAATCGCAGTAGAACACCCAAGAGGCTGTTGGTGAGGTCGGGGCCGGACAGCAGGAGCTTGTTAAGCGACACCCCGCTCGTCTCGGCAGCTGCGTCGAACACTACTCTTACCTTCCCTGGCTTCTGCGGGTGGTACACGCCGAAGTGGGGAAGGTACCAATGAGGCTTGTCGTCTTTCAGATCGTCAGCGGGAACGGGTTCGGCAAGGTTCTTATCGAGCACTCCTTGCATGAACGCGAGATAGTGCTGTTTCATTTCTGGTTTCCATTCAAGAAGTCGACACGTACTCTTGAGGCGTTTGGCAGCGGCTGGGCGGCTTTCTGGGAGTTTCTCGACTTGCTGTTTGAACGGCAATGGCGTTGTCCAGTTGCCAGCAGCGTTCTTTACCATGGTTTCTTCCATTAGACCGAGGAATTGACGATCCTCGATCGAGAGGCCTGGCTTGTCGTCATCCTTGGTTACGGCGAAGACAGTTTTTGCTAAGCCGTCTTCGAATCTTCCTTCGACGAAGGTTTCCTTTCTGTAGCCGACTGGAGCCAACCGGGCGTTGATGGCGTTTGGACACGGCTCGAATAGGGAGGGTCGACCGTTGGGCAGCAGCTGCATCCTTTAGGCGGAAACGTTACTCGGTTGATGTGCCCCGTCTATACATGCTTCGCCTATGATGACCCAATCGAGGTCAAGGCGCTGGGCCCAAGGCGAATTTCCTCTACCGTTCTTCGATTCATGCACCTTATGAAACTGTGGTGCGTCTCTGCCAACTAAAACAAGAATTTCGACATCGTCCTCTAGCGCAGGGATGTTGTCAACGATTGGGCGGAGGTGAGGATGTGATAGGGCCACCTCGGGCGTGACGATTTCATCCTTGTTGTCGGGAATGGCGTTGCACTCTACCAGATTCGTCAGCAAATGAGATTTGCTGCCGTCCAACGATTCAATGACCACGCCCTTGGCCACTCGTCCTTCCACTTCGCTCTGGCCTGCGCAGGTTTGTAGAGAATATGCAATTGTCTCTCCTTGCAAGTTCAACTTGTCGAACAACGTAGACTTGGCCAAGGAACAGTTGCTTTGATCGTCGATGACTACGTAAGCTCGAACTTTACTTTCAGGTTGTTCGGTGGTGTAAATGTTAGCCAGGCATATCTTCGAGCAAGATTTTCCACCTGGAAACTGTCTACAAACTGCGGTACACTTCGAAATTACGTCAATCGCCATGATTCAGAGCCTCTTCCGCTGGTGCTAACTGTGTGGCGTCCTCTCGCACCTTCTCTCCTCGTTCAGGTGATAAGCCTACGTGTAGCGCCGATAGATGTCTCTCGCTGTTGCATTCCGAGCACTTGACTGCGGATCTATAGTCTTTAGCCATGTGCTGCGTGGACGCAAGGCACCGATAACAGACTCCGTGTTGCTTCAACAGACTTTTCCTTTCGGCGATCGGTTTGGCCCGAAAGGCGCGGCACTGGGTCAAAGAGTGCGGTTTCCGGTGGAGAAGGCACCAGTTGGTGGGATCTGATGGTGGGGCTCCTCGGCTGAGGTGGTTGACATCGGGTATGTCAGTCTTGTAGGCTCGTCGCGGTTTGGCTCGACTTCTTACTTCTATCTGCTCGCCTTCCATGGTGGTAAGGGATAAGTTTGGGTCGTTCTTCTCTCGGGAGATTTCTTCGATGAAGTTGACGAACTCACCGAAGCAGGGATAATGCACATCATGGGTTTTCATATAGCGGAAGGCATGCTTCTGCCATCTGCCCTGCACGTTTCGAGGTAGCTTGGTGACAATTGGTTTCAGGTAAATAGGTTCGTCGAGAACTCTGAGTCCTGACAAAACACCGTCCTTTTTAGCACAGTCTAGTTCTAATAGTAGATCAGCTAGCTCCTGTAACTTCTTATTGTCACCATAGTTGATTTTAGTGAAGCTCGATAGCCTGTCCAGATGCGCTTTCACCAAGACTGCGTTGCCACCATACCTCTCGTCTAGCTTCCTCCAAAGTTCTGCAGTTCCTTTGTCTGGATTGGCAATGTACGCGTTCCGAAGTCGTTGTACCAGCTGTTTAGAGGTGCGAGTTGTGTACTCAATCAGAAGAGACAGTTCCTCACTGGGAGAGATGGTGACATTCTTGATCATATTGTTGAATTAAGCTTTCCATGTATGATAGTTCATGGGATTGTCATCAAACTTCTCGATCTTGTTGGCGATGAGTTCTCTTCGAGCCATGAAATCTACGTAGGACCTCATGCCGTCTGCGTCGCTGGATGGTGGTGACCTTCTGTCGGAACCGTGGAATTCTGGGGCAGAAGGGTTCAATGTGGTGGAAGGTGCTGCTTGGCGTGTCCGAGACTGGTGGATAGTAGGTGTCATTTCCGTGGGATCTCGCACTACTGGTTCGTGAGTCGTGGACCTTTGCTGGGGAGCTGGGAACATGGGAGCGGGGTTGCTTCCAGGTTGGGTTGGTTCTGGATGTTGCTCGGAGATGAAGTCAGCAACCTTTTGACTCGAACTCACCTCCGGCAACTCGAACGCTTGCAGATCATCATGCTTGGTCCCAATGCAGAGTTCGTCATCAATGGCGTTAGCCTTTGCGATAGCAACTGCAGCTTCTTCCTCCAGACGCAAACTCTCTATGTGAGCTTGTTCCTCGTTCCTGCGTCGCGCTAGTGCCATCTCTTCTTGTTGAATACGCAAGATGGACTGCGACTCAGCAAGGGACCTGTGTTTCTGCATCTCGGCTCTCTTGATAGCTGCAGCTGCTTCTGCACGGGCCTGTGCACGCACTGCTGAAGAGGAAACTGTGGATGCCCGCGAACCTGACCTGATCGATCCTATTTCCATGAGGACTTCTCGTTTGCGCTAGTCCTCCAAGTCAGATATAGCCGATTGGAGAAACTGCTTACGGCTAGCCATCATATTGTTCACTGACTCTCTCTCCTGATTGGTTTCTGTTGTGTTGGCGCGTGCGAGGAAATCCATGTACGACAGGCATACTGTTTCGTATTCATGAAAGGTAGCACGTGCATCCTTCATCGCAACACGAATGGCTTCCACTGTCTCTGTATGGTCACGATATTTTGTGATGACAGCTACTACTCTGTCCCATAGTTTTTCTAATTTAATAGAATCGTTTTGCATTCTGTTCTCCAACGATTTCAATGACGGTTTTGCACTTCTTTTAGGCCGTACCGCTGACCCGTTCTCCGATTGCTCGCCGTCGCATTCGTCTTCGGCAGTGATGCCGCCCCCCTGATATATATCTTCGTCGATTGCGGGGCTTTCGACGTTAATTTCAGTGTTTCTTTCGCTCAATGTCGCTTCGGCGAAGGTTCCTTGTCCCCCAGTACCTTGATGTTGCTGTGGCTAGTTGTCTAGGGCTTCGTTGTCTGGGGAAACGTTGACATCAACTAGCGCTTCGGCCATTTCACGAGTGTCGTTCCCGACGTGTTTGAAGCTCCAAACCACGTTTTCGTCGAAGAATTTCTTCTTTTTTACTGTTCTGGTCCGTCAAGCCCCGTAGATGAGGCCCTTCTCCAGCAGTTAACCAACTCAGATCGTAAACAAAGCAATTTATTTGTGAATCTTCAAGCGTAAAGGTAAAAAAGAATGCTCTTCGTAGCGTGTCTAATAACAACGAAAATCGCTCCCCCCTGATTAGCCAAATGAGCCAATCAGGAGAAGGAATGCGTGCAAAAGCGCGCGAAATAGTAATTGGTGCGCGTAACATAAGCCTATAATACATACAAGGGCCGTAAGGGCCAGTACAATATATTACAGTGAAAGTACATTGTTAAAAACAATTTTTACGGCAATTATTACAGCAATGACATTGCCCTTGGGACATATGAGAGTTCATGTCTTTTAGTATACGCGAAGTTATTTTTTTAGTTATTAACCTGATTGTAGGTTAGCGAGGAAATAGTAGGTTGGCCAAAACCTGATGTTAGGTCATAAAGATGTGTTTTCAAGACTTTATGAGTTTCTTCAAGAAATATGTTTTCTTTACCCCATCAGTCTGGTTTTAGACCAGGTGATAGCACGGTATATCAACTTACTCTTATTGTTCATAAGATTTATGAAGCTTTAGAAGAAGGGAAAGATGTACGCATGTTTTTCTTAATTTAAGTAAAGCGTTTGATAGAGTGTGGCATAAGGGGGTGCTTTTTAAATTAGAAAGAGTTGAAGTTAAGGATCCCATGTTAAGCTGGTTTAGGAGTTACTTGTCAAATAGACAACAAAGAGTAGTCATTGATGGACAGTGCTCGAGCTGGGTGAACATTGAAGCTGGGGTACCTCAGGGTTCTGTTCTCGGGCCATTACTTTTCTTAATATATATCAATGATATAAACTTAAATATTTTATCCGGCGATACGCGGATGACACATCATTACTTGATATAATTGATGATCCACTCTATTGTTTCCACAAAATTAAATAACGATCAACATAATATCAACCAATGGTGTAGTCAATGCATGTTAATGACCATGAATCTCAATAAATGTAGAAGCATTACTTATTCTTCTAAGATAAATAGACTAGTTCATTCAGTATTATATTTAAATGGAGAAGGGATAAGAGAAGTTGGATCACATACACATTTGGGGTTAACACTTTCTTCAACATTTTCTTGGAAAAATCATATTTTTAACATGTACGCAAATGTCAGTAATGCATTAAATGTACTAAAGACTTTAAAGTATAAACTTAATAGAGCCGCGCTTAATAGTCTTTATAAAAGTGATCTAAAACTGATGGAACATGCTGATGTCATATGGGATGGATGGATGTAGTGAAGGTGAAGCTAATATTTTGGAAACTGTTCAATATATGAAGAAGTTCGTGTAGTCACTGGTGCCATAGGAAGGGTACCAATAAGAGTAGGTTATTGAATGAGCTATGTTATGTTGGGAAGACATGAAAACTCGACGTTTTGCCCATAAATTAACTCTATTTTATAAAATAATCAACTCCTTGACTCCATCCTACCTGTGTGACATAATGATTTTACAAGTAAATCAAAGAATTCGAAGTGCTACACACTTCGCTCTAGTAACTACTCTCTTATCCCTGCACAAACAGAGCGTTTTAAAAAATCCTTTTTTCCATCTACGGTAGCAGAATGGAATGATTTAGACACTGACCTGCGTAATACTCAGTCCGATCACTGCATTTGGAAGACGCACATTATGTTGTGGTCATAAATATAATAAAAGCTACAATTATATCTCACTGAGCCGTTTTGGCTCTACATTACATACACGATTGCGCATGGGCCAGTGTCAATTAAACTCTTATTTGTACAGGATTAATTGTAAACCATTTCCTTTCTGCAATTATACATGGAATGTTGTTGAGTCCATTACACAGTACTTTTTATACTGTAGCCAATATGCCGATCAACGTAGATTGTTAATTGCCTCTGCTTTTCGGATATTTGGTGCTAACTGGTTTACTTTTTCTGATTCACAAAAGATTCAAATATTCTTGCACGGTTCAGAATTGCTCGATCAAGATGACAATCAAACATTGATGTTTGATGTTCAGTCATATATAGTGAATACTAAGCGATTTTGTAGTATGTCAGACTAATAAGTTGTAAATTATAATTAAGTGCAATTAACTTGCAAAGAATATTTGATTCTACTGTTTCATTTAATTGTTTATTTAAATGTTGTCTGCATACATGCACTTTCTCATATATCATATTTTTATGTAATGTTTGGAACATGATCTCCCTCGATAAGCTCGACTCTTGGAGAAAATGTTGTTTAATTTAAAATAAGTTTAAATAAAATCAATCAATCCACCACTCAATCAATCAATCAATCAATCAATCAATCAATCAATCAATCAATCAATCAATCAATCAATCAAACAAACAAACAAACAAACAAACAAACAAACAAACAAACAAACAAACAAACAAACAAACAAACAAACAAACAAACAAACAAACAAACAAACAAACAAACAAACAAACAAACAAACAAACAAACAAACAAACAATCAATCAATCAATCAATCAAACAAACAATCAATCAATCAATCAATCAATCAATCAATCAAGTCAATCAATCAATCAACCACTCAATCAATCAATCTTATCATTTTAATTATGTATTTATTTAATTAATTATTCATGTATTTATTTTCTTCGCGCGCAAACCGTTCATACCTCGACCAATCATGGCACGAGAAACTATATATAGCCATCTCTCAATTTTTACACTCAAACTCGATACAGAAACACGGAATATGTTTTCCATTTAATTTATACTTCTACACAGAAATTGGATCATTTCACATATAAAACATCTAATTGATCCCGAATCTACAACAATACGCTATAACTATAGAATAAATGTTACTTGTTATACTTCTATTATCGTCGGTGAAAACACGTACCTTTTGCTCATAACATCGCCTGCCACGTCGCAACACAGCAGAGCTTCAACCTGCAAAAAAATATGCATCAAGATTTGAATAAGACATGCCAAACCTAATCCTTTTTAAAGTATAAAAGACGACTCTGAACAGGATTACTAATGAAATATATTCTATCTGCCAGCGTGTATGCATATTTTCGGCCAATATATATTATAACATGGCTTTGATATAGCAACGTTTCTGATTGGTTGTCGTGCGTGCTCTATAACTCGATGGAGCACGGGAAAAAAGCGCGGGAAAAATTTTCAAAACAAAACTGAGTTTTAAATTGACTCTTTATGGCCATTTATATTATCAAGATACCAAGTCATTTAATTTTATTGAGTAATAAAGAACAACGACCCAGATGACATAAACTTGGTATGGGTAACCGAGTTTAAACTGTCCTTTTGGTTGGATTTTAGTGAACAAAAAAGACTTGGCTACGAAAGTAGAAAAACACAACAACCAAAACGATTCGCCGGCTTGTGAAAGGATTTAATGCTACGTTATAAAAGAAATGGCTCATGGTTTAGTGTGCTCCATGCATCGAGTTATGGATGCACTTGGGAAATTTGGAGAGCACTCACTCGGCTACGCCTCGACCAACTCTTACGATTTTTTCGTGCTCTCCCAATTTCCCGCGTGCATCAATAATTCGATGGAGCACGCTACACCATGAGCCATTTCTTAACGCGCGCGCTGCGTGAAACTGAGCGTATCATGGCCGTATCATAGCACGAAATCTCCAGAAATTTCACGATTCGGAACATGAAATCTCCAGAAATTCCCTAATTCGGACTGTAATTCAGAATTAGTCCGAATTGGAAAATTTCCTGAGATTTCATGTTCCGAATCGTGAAATTTCTGGAGATTTCGTGCTATGATACGGCCATGATACGCTGAATTTTACACATCAGGCGATAGCTTTCAATATATTCGTGAATATGTAAAATTGCCGAAATAGCGCTTGTCTAACAATAATAAATTATCTTTAGAATCTTGTGCGTATATACATGTGAAGTTTTCAACAACTAAAAGAGTGAAAGTAACCCCCAGACTGTGAGGTTGTTTTTATCCGGCCAGAATTAGAGTTAAATTAATGGAGTAAAAATTACCCCAATTAACTACAATTTTGGAGTTAGAAACAAATAACAGTGTGTTAATAAATATTAAAGCTAGCACTGTTAAACATAATGTATACCGTCAACGTCTAATAATGAGTTTGGACTGGTATGTTATTCCAAAGGAATTTTCTCCTATAGGCATAATTTTGGAAATTATTATCCCTGTGTTAGAATAAAAACAGATTCTATTTTAAGACATATATATTTATGAAGTCATTCCTATATGAAGGAAATACTTATTCTGACTGATATATTAACCAAAAATCCTCGGAATCATCCAATTATCCCAGTGTTAGAATAAAAACAGATTCTATTTTAAGACATATATTGTGACGTCATTTTTATACGAAGGACGCACTTTTTCTGACTAATATATTAACCAAAATGGTCGGATTCATCCATGCAATTATCCCTGTGTTAGAATAAAAACAGATTTTATTTTAAGACATATATATTTATGACGTCATTCCTATATGAAGGAAGCACTTTTTCTGACTAATATATTAACCAAAAATGCTCGGAATCATCCAATAAGGCTTATTTTCTAGATGCTTATATTTTTGCGCGTTTCAGCAAACGTCATAATTACTTGAGCTACCTGTGGTAGGCCGAGTCTAGGTTTCGGCTCGGGCGTTTTTTTGGGGGTGTCACGATTTTGCATTTTCCCCCTTCGATCTGATCTTTCTCGGCCCACTCCCACCTTAGCTCGCGCGGTATAGATCCTCTTCGCCCTTTTGCCAGTAGCCCGAGTGGACGCCTGACCCACGCGTCTTGTTAATTATATTAAGTCCATGGGCTAATTTTCAGACTGATGTTTATGATCACTGGGATCTTTTTCATTTAACATTGTACATGTAGGATATATACTTATATAGTGAGGGTAGAAGTTGCTGGTGCATGTATACTTAACGTAGGAGTCTCATTAAAAGTGCGACAGCTATAGTAATATCTAGACTCACCAATGGACGAGCAACTAGTCTGGACATGATCGGCAAACACATCTCAGATATGTTTCTCAGCGTAGTTCCTTGAATTGGACACCTTGGGATGAATTCTCTAAACATTCAATACAAGAATAATAACATAGCTTTTGGCGAAAAAAACTTGGAATAGTATATATAGTTTAATATAAGTAATCTGAAACAAGATGCAAATGCTCCTGCAAAGTTTATCAAAAAATCTAAATATACTATACCTGCATGAGTCATTCCATTGACGAGATGAAACATTGCTGAGGTCTTCTACTAACGACATAACCAGCTGTAAAAATGTAGTTTAGAAAAAATCATAAAGCAAAGAGCAAAAAATAAACCGTTTTGTATAAAAAAAGATAACTGAGATACGGGGACGAAAAGAGATACTGTAAACTAAAGAGATGAGAGGGAGGAAATGGCTTGTATATTTTGCGAGTAAGATGCTTGCGCCTTAATATATACAATCAACTTTGCCACACTTGCCTCGTATTAAAATTTAGTTTTATACAGGCATATAGTATCAGAAATTATAAAATAACATGTATACTACGCGAGCCCTGATTCGTCAATTGCCGTGTTTGGATCCGAGTGTCCAAACACGAAAAATTCCCGCCAAAACGATTTTTTGAAAATGTCGGACAGTATATCATATTCACTTGTGATTATTTTATAAAAGAAATACCAAATGGTTTTTTCCGTGTTTGGAGACTCTTATCCAAACACTTGGGAAATTGCTCGACTTTCAAAAAGCTGAAAACACTCGCCAACGGCTCGCGTTTTGTTACGCTTTTCTCCAGTCTCGCAATTTCCCGCGTGTTTGGATCAGAGTATCCAAGCACGGAAAACCATTTCGTATTTCTTTAATAATATATTTATTGAATGAGAATGACCAAATGAAGTTAAATGTGACACAATGTTTCATGCATGTAGATCTATTATAACATGGTAACGGAAAATTCTATAGTCGGATGAATGCTATATATATATATAGAGCGCATTCAAGAAACAGAATAAAGGCAAAAAAAGTAGAAAGTAGTACGAAATAGAAAGTAAGAAGTAGAAAATTGGAAGTAAAAAGTGTAAATAGGAAATAGTAAGTGGAAAGCAGAAAATAGAAAATGGGAAGTGAAAAATGCAAACTGGAAAATGCAAAGTGGAAAGTGCAAACTGAGAGAAGTAAGTAAAAAGAAAGAATAAGGAAAAATTAAAAATAGCACAAAGCAACTAGAAAGAAGAAAACTGGGATTGTAATGATGCGAAAGATGGAGCATAAGGGGTAATAATAATAATAATAACAATAATAATAATAATAATAATAATAATAATAATATTTTCAATTTCGTATGGCGCACACTCCAAAAATGCCCGAATGCGCTTTACAAATATACATATAGATACTATTATATACAACTTAAAAACCTAGTAACTAATAATATAAAAATGTTAATAAATTAATAATACGCAAGTCTAAAAAGATGCGTCTTGAGTTTTTGTTTAAAAATATCCACAGTAGGACTACGCCTAATTTCAATAGGCGAGTTTCAGGGTGTTGCGCGCGCATCATTTTTCAAAAAAACTGGCACGCTCCACTCAAAGTAAACATACTATTTAAAATCAACGAAGTATAGATACAGTTTCTAGATGTTTAACACTGTTATTCTGCTGTTGTTGGCTCGCCAGAAAGTCTGTTTGCCATTGCTTACATTGTGGGGAGCCGCCAAGAGCCCGCCAATTCCTTTGCAAAACGATGCGCGCGCAACACCCTGAAACTCGCCTATTGGCAGATTGTTCCATAGAGCTGGTGCACAAATCGAAAATGCTAAACAAAAGTTGGAAATGGCAACGTTATTTCTCTGTTACAAAAGCACTATACTATCAACATTTCCAAAGTATAAATTAAGTAACTTACTTAGCACATTTAAAAATGTCTTATCTTTTGATAGAAAAAATTCAAAAATCCTCGCACATGCACGTATACTACCTCGTTGTTTAATTCTTCCGTCATCTCCACTGGTTGCAAACCAACATCTTCTGCAATACCAACTAAAGACTTGACCATCGGATGAGTTGAAGCACACACATTTTTTATCAGTGACTGCAATGAAACTATTATGTTAGTACTTTTATTGCACAACAGGTTACATTTTATCCAAATTAAACATGCAACGGCAGTATATAAAGAGCAGTCTATCTTACATTACCTTCGCCCATTTGACCGATTTGTTGGTTATTCCGTCTTGTTGTTGTGTGGGACTTTGATTTGACGCAGCTACCGCAGTTATACACCTCATAACAAGATGATGAAGACTTTCTACAAAGAAATATTAAATAGTTGCGTGGTGTATAAAGTCTGATAGGTACATGCATATTTTCCACAACAAAAACTTGTTTAACCAAAGTATTTTTTGCTTGACAACTAATTATTTATACCAAACAACCGGCCTATCTAAACTGTTCCCTTAGAGGGCCAGTAAGGGAGAATCCGGAATCCCAGGTGTGACGTTTCTACTTGTATGTTACATTGAGGTACTGACATTAGGCAGCAGAAACTTCGTTCCATCCTGCTGTTGTTATATCACGAAAATGTAAAGGTCGAAGTTTCTTCTTTTTTTAATAATAATAATTTATTCAAAAAAAAAGAACTTTGTAGCCAAAAGCTGAATTACAACATAGACCTTATTCATAAATAGCCGACGATTTAAAATCTTTTATGTGCATATAAATTAGCCTCTTTGACCTCGTTTTAGAGTAAAGATTATTTCGAGCATACTTAAATGTTAAGTTTAAAGCACTCTTTGGTCGTGTTTTATTGCAATCCACGAGTTCATCAGTGGCGTAGCTTTGGCGCCCCCCCCCCCCCCCAAAAAAAAATATGAAAAAATGACATTACTGTATTTGATAAATGAGCACATTTTTTGTCTCAAATAGCAATATATAATTTTACAACAAACAACCGGTTCTCTCAAAGGCGACGCCAATGCGAACACGAACGTACGCCGGAGTAGCGCCAAACATCTAGGGTAGTCCGGGGGCATGCTCCCCCGGAAAATTTTGAAATGTAGAGTCTCTGATATGCCATTTCCTGCACTTTGGAGTGAGATTTTACAGAATTCTGAAGATTATAAAACTTCATAGAAAACACAAAAGATTACAGATTTCGAATTTTTATATCCCACCATTGAAGACCTAGCTATACAAAGAGATTATTTTGTTAAGTTTAATTTGGCGCCCCTTTTCCAACCCCAGCTGGGGGGACCTTGGCCCCACTGCCACCACGCCACTAGAGTTCATTAACAACGAACTCGAAATTAATTACTGCACTCGAGTCGGCTTCCCCTCGAGTAGTTTTTAATTTCTCATTCGTGGATGTAAATCCCAATAAATTAACGCTCACGCGAGTTCTTTAATATTTTTTTTACCTCAAATTTTCTTTTTACGGATCTCTCACGCAGCCTGTAACTCATACATGTTTAATATACTGCAAGAAGAGCGGGATTGTTTTGCAAAATACAGATATATCTTGGATTAAGAGGATTTGTATTTATAATAACGCGTTTGCACTATCCTATAAATAAACTGATTTTAATATTTAATGCACAAGTATGTTAAATCAAATTTGTACAAAGCAACAATTGCTGGTATGAGAAAATATAGTTATAATTTCCAACAAAAAGTAGCACTGATTGCGCTATACTTCTATAGAACAATTTACACAACAAATTAATTTACACAATTTAAGTCAACTAGCTTCATTCTACCTGTTGTTTGAACTATTAAATTGTCCATTAAAATGTGCAGTAGTTTAGGAACACTGGGATAAAGAGAAAGAATTTGCCTTGGCTCCTAAATAATGGAATAAAATAACACAGAAGAGTAAAGTAAGAAATTACTGTAACCGTAACTGTAAAACTGATACTGAACTGCACCTGCAACGGCACTTGTACCTGCAAAGGCACCTGCACCTGCATGCGACGGCACCGGCACCTTCACCTCCACCTCCACCTGTACCTGAAACGGCACCTCGGCACCTTCACCTGTACCTGAAACGGCACCTGCAATGGCACTTGTAACTGCAACGGCACCTGCACCTGCACATGCACCTGCATGCGACGGCACCGGCACTTTCACCTCCACCTGTACCTGAAACGGCACCTCGGCACCTTCACCTCCACCTGCACCTGCAACGGCACCTGTACCTGCATGCAACGGCACCTGAAACTGCAATAGCACCTGCAACAAAAGCTGCAACTGCAACGGCACCTGCAACGGCACCTGCAACGGCACCTGCAACGGCACTTGTAACTGCAACGGCACCTGCACCTGCACCTGCATGCGACGGCACCTCGGCACCTTCACCTCCACCTGTACCTGAAACGGCACCTGTACCTGCATGCAACGGCACCTGAAACTGCAATAGCACCTGCAACAAAAGCTGCAACTGCAACGGCACCTGCAACGGCACCAGCACCTGCAACGGCAACTGCACCACAACTGCTCCTACACCTGCAACTGCACCTGCAACAGCAACAGCACCTGCAGCTACACCCACAACTGCTCCTACACCTGCAACTACAACTTCAAAGCTGAAACGTCTCCTGCAACTGCACCAGCACCTGCAGCTACACCCACAACTGCTCCTACACCTGCACCCACGCCTGCAACTACAACTTCAAAGCTGAAACCTCTGCTGCAACTGCACCAGCACCTGCAACTACACCCACAACTGCTCCTACACCTGCACCTACACCTGCAACTACAACTTCAAAGCTGAAACTTCTCCTGCACCTGCACCTGCACCAGCAACTACACCTGCACATGCACCTGCACCTTCACCTCCAAAACATTGATTTAGCAAAATTTGACCTTCCAATTTTTTATCAGTGTAATATACTATAAGCAAGATTTGACCATTTACCAGAGTTTTAAGTAGATAATCATTTATGTTTCTGTTTTCGAAAGCAAAGAAAGCATGAAAAAACATTTGACAAACAGCATATATATAGTTACACTTCACATGGTTTAATTATGTGTGTCATGTTTATGTGTGTCACGTTAGCACAATGCCTCCCACAACTGACACATAAAAGAACTACAAAATACACCATAAGTCACACACAAGACACACATAAAACTTGTGCCATTTTTATCAATGAGTATTCCATGATGATGCAGCAGGGCTGCAAATTACTGTTGGACATCGGACAATGTCTGATTAAATTTGGCAAATGTCAGAACAAAACCAAATTGTCATCAGAATAATTAAGTGTCCCTGCAAATAAAATATATTGTCTGATCAAGAAATTCGGCTTTATGCTGTTGAAAGAGAAACTTTCCGATTTTCTTTCAGTAATTCTATCGACTAGATTGAGCATGTTTGAATTTTAAATCTTCCGTAACTTGAGTAACTGAAATATCGGTCTTCTGAGAGAAACTTATATTATTTAATTACTCTGGTACCAAGGAGTTAAAACAATGTACAAGTATAACACATGCGCGCAATGCTAAACAGACAAGTCAGACGACCACCACAAAAACCAGCTTTAAATTGTGAACTCAGAACTGTATTCTGAGGAATTATACATCCGACAAAATGTAGTGATAATGGTTTTATGTCCGAACAAATTTTAGTAATGTCTGACCAAAATTGGAAATGTATCAGACACATGTCCTGTCAAAAAAAAATATTTATTTGCAGCCCTGTGCAGAATGGCTATGAATGGCAATGATTGAATGAATAATGCAATATGTAAAAGGACATAAATTTTAAAGGCTCTGACACAAGTCCGACATCTAATATATAAACCAGTGGTGTTCACAAAACTGCAGTCTACCCAGTGCTGTACAATCCAATATGAGCAAATAAATTCTCTATGCAGTGATCCAGACATGAAGAAACAAACATAGTTTAATGCTACTCTGGCTTTTTGAACATAGCTTGAAAATCTACTGAATGTTAAGAACTCAGTACTTGGTGTAGTAATAAACCCACTATCATCTATTGTAATTGGTTTATATAGGTCATATGTTTAGTCACGTGAGTAACACGCTGTTCTATCTCTGTTACCCCTCTCTTCGATCTGTTCTTCATTTTATCAACTTTATGTTATGTTCTGTTCATTAAAGATGGGTTAAACCATTAAACTCGTTCGTATAGTTCCTCATTTCTAACACTGAACACAATGAAGATACATGTAGGATTTATATAAAATTGTCCCTATTAATTTGTAAAATGTACAGTTTCAGTCAATTCCAGCTGTGCCCATCCCCTCAGGCCATCCCCAGGCATTTACCATTTTTGCTAGTCCCAGGTGTAGGGCTATTGCCAAAAGCGCATAACCTGGGGGTCAGGACTTGGAACATATTTTGCACTTACTATGCACTGTGGGAAAATATATCTAATTGACCACAGCAGTCCAAGCTCTAGTCTACGTGCAGACTTACTATCCAAGCTCAGGTTGCATAAAGTTTTAAACTTTCAAGTATATATTAAATAAGATGTTAAATGAGGCAAAATATGACAAATTTTTCAATAAAATAATGTAACCTTGAGTTTGTGATGTGGTGTCTTCTATTTGTGTGCTTCTTGAGTTGATTTGAAGTGATTTATCCATGTTTTCGTTGGGGGTTTAGACCTGAATTTGTTGCCCAGGGGTGGTGCCTTGGCATACTGTTTTTCCCCAGAGTGGGACATGGTCAATTTCTCCCCACCCCCAAATGTCTAATGCCCGGTTGTTGGCCCAGATGGGGGGGGGGAGAGATGGGTACGATTGGAAATTGGAATTGACTGATACATAAGTTTAATTAAACAGACAAAGTTTTAATTTAATACGGTAGTTTGTGTCACAATTTACAGCTTTCTAGAATGTGTAATGTTAAATATTTCGTGTTTAAATACAAACCAAGCTAATTAGAACTTTTTCCAGCTCAGAGAGAAGTTCCGTTAACTCTGGCACTCTTTCTCTCATCTCCAAAATCCATTTGCTTGTATCAAGTTCATGGCATTCTCCAAGTTTAGTTAACCAATGTTTTATCACTTCCTCGTTAAGATTCATTTGAAATGTTTTACTTGCATAAAGTACTGGCTGTTTAGTTTTGCTTTTATACTCGCCTCCTTGATCTACTTCACAGCAGTATATTATATATATATGAAAACAGTTTGCACTTTCAAATTTTCCGCCATCTTGTTACGTAATCGCGCAAAAAACTGGAAACGAGCAAAACAAAATGGCGACCAAGAAGACAGATTGTGTTATCATAAACAATGCCAGGAAAACGTGAAATATTGCCGTCAAACTAAATGAGAAAGGTTTTACAATGGCCAAATGGACGATGGTAGTCCAGTTCTGTGTTTTTATGCTCTTATTTAAACCAAGATTTGCCTCTGAAGGAAGCAAACTTTGTAATTCAACCAAGTCCAAGAAGTGTGAAGAACTTTTGCCCGGACAGTATCCTTGCAGATTGTTGTTTTGCTCTATTACGACTAAAGTGTAAAACTATCGTATTAAGGTCTAATAACATAAAGTACTAGTATTATATTGTATAAGATAGTATATGTTATATAGTTCTCTGACCATTTGGTCCATTTAATAGTGGCAGTGTGCCATACTATATCTCTGTCTGCATGTGTCACCTCCCCCCACTTTTTGCTCAACCTGTTGGGAAAACAAGAAGTTTGTGGGGAAAACATTGACCTATCAGTAAACTGTTTGGTGGTATTGAAATGAATCGTTGGTAAATCCAACTATCCAAGTATATGGAGGGATATCGATATTTGGGGATATGCAAGGGATATATTGGAGACATTTGGGGATATTCATCAGTAAAAGCAAGATACTGCACTCCCCCCTCCCCCTCCCTCCTACTCAAAATTGTCATACAATGCCGCTGCACTGTACATGTTGATGCAGCTTGTCAGTTTATCAGTGGTCAGCTTTGGTGGGCAATTAAAGTTGCTTGGCTGGAGTTTTCTGGCCTTCCTGTCTCAGTACGGTATCACAGATTGGTGATACAGGGGCCTTGGAATGCATGACCAATGTACTTTCAATAATAAACCACAAGGTTTTAATCAGGCCTCGCAAAATTTGAAAATACATGATTGCCCTTGAGCAGGTGCCACGAGAAATTTGGTTGCCCAAAGCCATTTCTAACTTGCCCACCTCAATTATTATTAAGTCAAAAATTAATCACAACAAACCAACAAATCACAACATTTATTAATGTCAAAGTTCAAACGCAATGTTATTTACAGTATGTTTAATACAATACAGCTATTCCAAAACAGTAACTGATTCTGATGAATCTCCTGAAGAATTGTCTACATGCACGGGATCCTCTGATTCCTCTTCTGAGTCTTCTGAGAGATCCATCTCCTCATCCACTGACCTTTCCTTTCTTTTTCGCTGTGGAGTTTTGTGAGATAGGTGCCTTGTGCCTTTCCCCGAGAAAAACCAATGTTCCACTGCTTTATCAGGTGAGTATTCGTCCACTTCACACCCATCGGCTGATTGTTGCATCAGGTCATTCAAAATATTATTATGCAAACATGTTCTTTGGGAATTCTTGACTCGGTTCATGCACGAGAATCCCTTTTCACATCGATTTTGTAAATTTCAATATACTTATCAAAGATCAAAACAATAAACCATCTCTTCACACGGCTTGATTAACACATTTACTAAATAAAAACTATTGTAAAACTAAAAGTGTGTAACTTATCGTGGTCTGTAAGTAAATTTCTGGTTGCCCGTCGGGACATCACACTAGAGATTTTGGTTGCCCGACAGAAATTTTGCCTGCCCCGGGACGTCGGGCAGGCGATTTTGCGAGGCCTGGTTTTAATTTTCTTGACTGAAATCTTACTATATTAAAGATACAGGTGTAATCAGTCCCTAGGTATAGATCCTACAACACAGTCTGTCATTGGATGCAAGCCAAGCCATACTGTAGAAGGTAAATTTTGAATTCAGATCATTTTTTATATTTATTTTCACTAATTTTGTGACTTTTACAGTAGTTTTTTCTAATTGTAAATTTGATGTTACTTTAGTTACCTGCAAACTGGCACCTGGAATTAAATGTTCTGATTCAGATGATGGAAAATTTAAAAAAATTGAACCATGTCAATATACGTAAGATTTATGAAATTTATATTAATTATTAATAATTTTTAAGTAATATCATGTTTGTGGGGATTTCTTTTGTTCTCACAGGTCCATTAACAACAAATAGAGCTATTACTACAACTATATTAGCTATTAAGCGTCTCGCTCGATTTGGGTCATTTAGTAAAATCCCTTAGAATTTACAAAATGACCCTCATCAAGCGGGACATATAATAGCTAATACACCTCTTTTTATGCTGTTACTTATAATAATAATATTCCACTGTAAATATTTGATGAGCTTACTACATGTAGCTTATTAATGTCTAATTCTATTATTTCTTACCAGAAGATTTTCTACCTCAAATTTTTCCCATCTAACTTTAACAAAACATACTGTATATTTTGCATTAAGTAGGAATGGTTATGATCACACAACTGCATTACTGCTGTCTGTATTTCTTGGAATGTTTGGCATTGATAGGTTTTATCTTGGTTACCCTGCTATAGGTAAGAACAGTTGTAATTTCATAAAACTAGTCTTTATTACTAATGTTGTATTATTTTTTACTACTGTATTTACTATACTGTACCTTCATTATTGTTTTACTACAGACTAGTATTTTAGTCATCAACAATTGTTTCTTTTCTATTTTTGCTAGGCTTACTCAAATTATGTACATTGGGATTTTTCTTTTTGTTCCAGCTTGTTGATGTTATTCTCATAGCATTACAGGTATTAACATTTTACATTTAGTAATTATGCATATATATGGAAAGGGTTTATAGTGTTAGTACAATGCAGTGGTGTAGCCAAGGGGGGTGAGGGGGGGGCAGTCACCCCCCTGGCAATGGTCTCCAAGACTGTTCTCGTTTAAATCCATGGTGAAACTTGTAAGGGAAGTGGGGAAGGGGGGGTGTACAGTTGTTTTAAGTTCAAGTGAGTAGACAGTGATGTGTTATATATATTGCAGGCAGATGCTATAAATTACAATACTAAGGGTCTATACAAAATGCCGCCAATCTGTTTTTACATTTACAACTTGTTTATAAATAAACCTAAAGATATTCTGACATATATCATTGTATGTTCTGGTTTGATTTCAACAAAATTATGTAATTTATGGCTTTCCGATTACTCTTAAATTCTTGCCTCAAAATGCAGGAAATAGTGTTTCCAAGACCCTAGAAATCCAAAATTTTCTGGGGCAGCATACTCCCAGACCCCCCTAGGAGATTGAGATTCTTAACCCCCAACCCAAGACCCTGGCTATGCCATTGGTACAATGCACAATACAATACATTGCTGTACAGAACTTGTACATTACATTGCAGTACAGTACTTGTACATTGCAGTACAGTACTTGTACATTGCAGTACAGTACTTGTACATTGCAGTACAGTACTTGTACATTGCAGTACAGTACTTGTACATTGCAGTACAGTACTTGTACATTGCAGTACAGTATTTGTACATTGCAGTACAGTACTTGTACATTGCAGTACAGTACTTGTACATTGCAGTACAGTACTTGTACATTGCAGTACAGTATTTGTACATTGCAGTACAGTACTTGTACATTGCAGTACAGTACTTGTACATTGCAGTACAGTACTTGTACATTGCAGTACAGTATTTGTACATTGCAGTACAGTACTTCTACATTGCAGTACAGTACTTGTACATTACATTGCACTACAGTACTTGTACATTGCAGTACAGTACTTGTACATTGCAGTACAGTACTTGTACATTGCAGTACAGTACTTGTACATTGCAGTACAGTACTTGTACATTGCAGTACAGTATTTGTACATTGCAGTACAGTACTTGTACATTGCAGTACACTACTTGTACATTGCACTACAGTACTTGTACATTGCAGTACACTACTTGTACATTGCAGTACAGTATTTGTACATTGCAGTACAGTACTTGTACATTGCAGTACAGTACTTGTACATTGCAGTACAGTATTTGTACATTGCAGTACAGTACTTGTACATTGCAGTACAGTACTTGTACATTACATTGCACTACAGAACTTGTACATTGCAGTACAGTACTTGTACATTGCAGTACAGTACTTGTACATTGCAGTACAGTACTTGTACATTGCAGTACAGTACTTGTACATTGCAGTACAGTACTTGTACATTGCAGTACAGTACTTGTACATTGCAGTACAGTATTTGTACATTGCAGTACAGTACTTGTACATTGCAGTACAGTACTTGTACATTGCAGTACAGTACTTGTACATTGCAGTACAGTATTTGTACATTGCAGTACAGTATTTGTACATTGCAGTACAGTATTTGTACATTGCAGTACAGTATTTGTACATTGCAGTACAGTATTTGTACATTGCAGTACAGTATTTGTACATTGCAGTACAGTATTTGTACATTGCAGTACAGTATTTGTACATTGCAGTACAGTATTTGTACATTGCAGTACAGTACTTGTACATTGCAGTACAGTACTTGTACATTGCAGTACAGTACTTGTACATTGCAGTACAGTACTTGTACATTGCAGTACAGTATTTGTACATTGCAGTACAGTACTTGTACATTGCAGTACAGTACTTGTACATTGCAGTACAGTACTTGTACATTGCAGTACAGTATTTGTACATTGCAGTACAGTACTTGTACATTGCAGTACAGTACTTGTACATTGCAGTACAGTACTTGTACATTGCAGTACAGTACTTGTACATTGCAGTACAGTATTTGTACATTGCAGTACAGTACTTGTACATTGCAGTACAGTACTTGTACATTGCAGTACAGTATTTGTACATTGCAGTACAGTATTTGTACATTGCAGTACAGTACTTGTACATTGCAGTACAGTATTTGTACATTGCAGTACAGTATTTGTACATTGCAGTACAGTACTTGTACATTGCAGTACAGTATTTGTACATTGCAGTACAGTACTTGTACATTGCAGTACAGTACTTGTACATTGCAGTACAGTATTTGTACATTGCAGTACAGTATTTGTACATTGCAGTACAGTACTTGTACATTGCAGTACAGTATTTGTACATTGCAGTACAGTACTTGTACATTGCAGTACAGTATTTGTACATTGCAGTACAGTACTTGTACATTGCAGTACAGTACTTGTACATTGCAGTACAGTATTTGTACATTGCAGTACAGTACTTGTACATTGCAGTACAGTACTTGTACATTGCAGTACAGTACTTGTACATTGCAGTACAGTACTTGTACATTGCAGTACACTACTTGTACATTGCAGTACAGTACTTGTACATTGCAGTACAGTACTTGTACATTGCAGTACAGTACTTGTACATTGCAGTACAGTATTTGTACATTGCAGTACAGTACTTGTACATTGCAGTACAGTACTTGTACATTGCAGTACAGTACTTGTACATTGCAGTACAGTATTTGTACATTGCAGTACAGTATTTGTACATTGCAGTACAGTATTTGTACATTGCAGTACAGTATTTGTACATTGCAGTACAGTATTTGTACATTGCAGTACAGTATTTGTACATTGCAGTACAGTATTTGTACATTGCAGTACAGTATTTGTACATTGCAGTACAGTATTTGTACATTGCAGTACAGTATTTGTACATTGCAGTACAGTACTTGTACATTGCAGTACAGTATTTGTACATTGCAGTACAGTATTTGTACATTGCAGTACAGTACTTGTACATTGCAGTACAGTACTTGTACATTGCAGTACAGTACTTGTACATTGCAGTACAGTATTTGTACATTGCAGTACAGTACTTGTACATTGCAGTACAGTACTTGTACATTGCAGTACAGTACTTGTACATTGCAGTACAGTATTTGTACATTGCAGTACAGTACTTGTACATTGCAGTACAGTACTTGTACATTGCAGTACAGTATTTGTACATTGCAGTACAGTATTTGTACATTGCAGTACAGTACTTGTACATTGCAGTACAGTATTTGTACATTGCAGTACAGTATTTGTACATTGCAGTACAGTACTTGTACATTGCAGTACAGTATTTGTACATTGCAGTACAGTACTTGTACATTGCAGTACAGTACTTGTACATTGCAGTACAGTATTTGTACATTGCAGTACAGTATTTGTACATTGCAGTACAGTACTTGTACATTGCAGTACAGTATTTGTACATTGCAGTACAGTACTTGTACATTGCAGTACAGTATTTGTACATTGCAGTACAGTACTTGTACATTGCAGTACAGTACTTGTACATTGCAGTACAGTATTTGTACATTGCAGTACAGTACTTGTACATTGCAGTACAGTACTTGTACATTGCAGTACAGTACTTGTACATTGCAGTACACTACTTGTACATTGCAGTACAGTACTTGTACATTGCAGTACAGTACTTGTACATTGCAGTACAGTACTTGTACATTGCAGTACAGTACTTGTACATTGCAGTACAGTACTTGTACATTGCAGTACAGTATTTGTACATTGCAGTACAGTACTTGTACATTGCAATACAGTATTTGTACATTGCAGTACAGTACTTGTACATTGCAGTACAGTACTTGTACATTGCAGTACAGTACTTGTACATTGCAGTACAGTACTTGTACATTGCAGTACAGTACTTGTACATTGCAGTACACTACTTGTACATTGCAGTACAGTACTTGTACATTGCAGTACAGTACTTGTACATTGCAGTACAGTACTTGTACATTGCAGTACAGTACTTGTACATTGCAGTACAGTACTTGTACATTGCAGTACACTACTTGTACATTGCAGTACAGTACTTGTACATTGCAGTACAGTACTTGTACATTTGCAGTACAGTACTTGTACATTTGCAGTACAGTACTTGTACATTACATTGCAGTACAGTACTTGTACATTGCAGTACAGTACTTGTACATTGCAGTACAGTACTTGTACATTGCAGTACAGAACTTGTACATTGCAGTACAGTATTTGTACATTGCAGTACAGTATTTGTACATTGCAGTACAGTACTTGTACATTGCAGTACGGTACTTGTACATTGCAGTACAGTAGTTGTACATTGCAGTACAGTACTTGTACATTGCAGTACAGTACTTGTACATTGCAGTACAGTACTTGTACATTGCAGTACAGAACTTGTACATTGCAGTACAGTACTTGTACATTGCAGTTCAGTACTTGTACATTGCAGTACAGTACTTGTACATTGCAGTACAGTACTTGTACATTGCAGTACAGTACTTGTACATTGCAGTACAGAACTTGTACATTGCAGTACAGTACTTGTACATTGCAGTTCAGTACTTGTACATTGCAGTACAGTACTTGTACATTGCAGTACAGTACTTGTACATTGCAGTACAGTACTTGTACATTGCAGCACAGTACTTGTATATTGCAGTACAGTACTTGTACATTACATTGCAGTACAGTACTTGTACATTGCAGTACAGTACTTGTACATTGCAGTACAGTACTTGTACATTGCAGTACAGTACTTGTATATTGCAGTACAGTACTTGTACATTGCAGTACAGTACTTGTACATTGCAACACAGACTTGTACATTCAGTAATTGTACATTGCAATACAGTACAGTACAGTACAGTACAGTACAGTACAGTACAGTACAGTACAGTACAGTACAGTACAGTACAGTACAGTACAGTACAGTACAGTACAGTACTTGTACAGTACTTGTACATTGCAGTACAGTATTTCAAATAACTTCTACATTGCAGTACAGTACTTCAAATAACTTCTACATTGCAGTACAGCACTTCAAATAACTTCGACATTGCAGTACAGTACTTGCACTGTTGCACATTGCAGTACTTGTACATTGCAGTTCAGTGCAGCGAAGAAAAGTGATGTGAAGCGAAGTGAAGTGAAGTAAAGTGCATTTAGCAATACTGTGGTGAGCTACAGTAGTGATAATCCAAATAATGAACAATTTCTTGAATTGCCTTTAAAAAAGAACAAGAAATTTTATCTACTGAAATTTACGTCTTAGGGGGACTTTTTAGAGAATTAAGAATGTCTTTTAATGTGATTTTATGTACAGTTACTGATTTTTTTTGCGACTTCTGAAATGGGGTTTATTACATTGTCTAGGATCTAAAGCTTACATCACTGTAGCTAGTTTTTTTTAAAATAGTTCATCGCACTCTTTTTGCAGATTGTTGGACCTGCAGATGGATCAGGATATGTCATAGATTACTATGGACCACGATTGCTTCACATAACTCGAAATAACGAAACCATAACTAAGACCTAACTATGATTACTAAAATAGCAGCTACCAGCATTTGTAAAGAAACAAGAACTTCAAATTTCTGAATTGTATACCAGTCTTTGAGCTTAGTACACACCACAACAGTTGTGTTCTTCAGTTCTTGCATGCACCAGCTTGACTGTAGCAAACTATAAGGCATCCTATTTGCTGATGCTTAAAACAAAACAAAATTATTGGATAAGTAAAGTCAATCAGCTATTAATGAGAAATTATTGGACGATTGACCTCACGCACAACTTGTCCGAGATCTCACTTTTTTCATGCCCAAATCTCGCATGACTTGTAAGCAATCAGTTTATTGGGATTGCGCGAAAGCAATTGCATTGTATAAGGGTTTCCTCTAGGACAATAGTTTGTTAACTTAGGGATGATTGTATATTGTTTTGTTCTGTATTAGTAAGTTACAGTATACAGTAAACAGCTACGGTCCAGTGAGCGCTTCGTTTGATGTAAGACGGCTGTATTCGCAGGCTAAGTACGAAGATACGAATTATATTTTCGAGTGTTGTTATAAATATAACACCCTCACTGTAATTATAATAACAAACATTATTTTATTTGATTAGAGTGATTGTACATTACCGTAGGGTCCCGAAAGTAGCCGGGGCACCTACTTTCGGGGGGCGGTTACTTTCGGGTAATTTTGGTTTGAGCAATTGCCCCAAATAGTACAACAATACTCTAACATACGCTTGATTAAAGCATTACTAGAAATACATGAATGCAACAACCCCTCGCCTGCTTTATATGCATTTTTTAACCCCCCCCCCCCCCCCCCCCCCCCCCTAATTTCTGTTTTTGTTGTATTAATGACACACAGATCATCTTTAAATTTTATATGTATTTTTGAAACACACACCCCCTGATTAAAATATTAAAGCCCTCCTGATATGCATTTATAGGGTGACTAACTGTTTACTTTCAGATTTCTGATTTGAAAATTGAACATTTGAAAGCAAAACTTAGGTTTCATTAATTGAACTATAGCTGTAAAACATATATTCATTGTTTATAGGTTTCCAAGGGAATTATTTTTAGCAAGTCTTTAAATGGCTTCCCTCTGCTGTTCTGCATACATGTTTTGCAAAGGCAGAATTAAAAGTTAACAGCTCCAAAACTACATTTATAATATAAAGTCTGAGATAAAAACAATTCAGTAGAATCGGATTCCAGAAAGAAATATTAAACAGACAACGTTTCTGGCGGAAATTTGGAAATACTGCCTAGAAAATCGGCAAAGTCGGCCCATGAGTATTATAAATAATAAGAAGTGCATATACACAGTCAATGAAAAACACCACGTCCAGATAAGTTTTAACAAGTTTTTAAAAAGGTAAGCACGAATATAAGTGGAGCTGTATATCATTTAGGTTTAAGCGAAAACATGAAAACAACACAATGTATTAAACTTTATATAATAGATGCTAGATTAAGTTTAACGGACGAGTGACTATAAAAGGGCTTTTATTTAAACGTATTGCCGGTCTTGGCACTTAATACAATGAATCCAATCAGCAAAATAAATATACAAATCCCCTACCTGAGTTACCACAAACACTGCCAATTCAGATCGACTTTTTGTTTACCATAAAGCGTTTAGTGTCTTTAGTATCTTCAGGTTTTCTGGTTTCTCTTCAAGATATATTAAACCGCCGTTTGTTGTTTTAGTAGAGCGGGCTCCATTTCGTTTCTTTCGTTTCGCAAGATATAGCCATAGATTTAGTTTAAAATGTTGTGGTGCTTCTTTGTCAGTCACCAGTACAACAATTCTTACCGCACGACACCCTACGACGTATATATATATATAAACAGCTTCCAGATTTTCGTCTGCCTTGCTTTTTATACACGCGTGTAAAATGAACTCCACGCGTGTCGAGATTAGCACCCTCACCGGGCTCCGAGCCTTCGGCCCGTCGCCCGGCTCGGGGATAACTTTTTTATTCTTTTGAGGAGGCAAACTCTAGAGTTTATCTTCTTAATGAGGTAATCAATATGCATGTTCCATTTCAAGTGCTTGTCAAATTTTACTCCAAGCATCTTTTCATTGGTGGCTACATCTAGTTTGGTGTCATTCAAGAAGAGACTGGCCAATTTCATGTTTCTCTGTGTGACGGAACTTTTGAATTGTGCCAATAAGCATGTTTTGTCTTCTTTATACTTTGGAACCCGGCCGCCATACGACCACCATGAGGTCACAAAATTTTCTGAAACATTCTATGTAAAAAGAGAATATGTTGTTGCGTGCATAGAACATCTTACAAACCTGCAATCGACAAAGGGAATTCGAACAAGAGCAAGAGAGGAAGAACAGAATCAAAGGAAAGATAAAAAGTAATGTATGATCAGTAATTGAGTATAACTGGCTCGACCTGGTACTACAAGGAGAAATTAAAAAATTAAAGGTTCAAGAATTAACAAAAACAAGTTGAACAAGATCGAAAGGGAAGAAAAAAAGATAAATTGAATGCAATCACAGCTGATGTCTTACGGAAGAGTCATGCCAGGTCCATTGAAGAAGTTTTGGAACAACAACACAAAGACCAGACGGGCAGTGACAGTGATAGTGAAAGTGACCAGGGCCTTATATTTTGGAAGAATCTGGATCAGAGTGAGACGTGAACACCTAAAAACTGTTGATCCAGTTCCTCTTGTTGTTCAAACACGTTATGGACGATATGCTGGAAATTG
The DNA here is from genome assembly GCA_964035015.1 of Corallium rubrum. Taxonomy (NCBI): domain Eukaryota; kingdom Metazoa; phylum Cnidaria; class Anthozoa; order Scleralcyonacea; family Coralliidae; genus Corallium; species Corallium rubrum. The sequence goes on from OZ035998.1 coordinate 10,832,781, forward strand.
GGCTTTGTCAGAATTACAGTGAACGATACAGTACAGTATAGTATAGTATAGTATAGTATAGTATAGTATAGTATAGTATAGTATAGTATAGTATAGTATAGTATAGTATAGTATAGTATAGTATAGTATAGTATAGTATAGTATAGTATAGTATAGTATAGTATAGTATAGTATAGTATAGTATAGTATAGTATAGTATAGTATAGTATAGTATAGTATAGTATAGTATAGTATAGTATAGTATAGTATAGTATAGTATAGTATAGTATAGTATAGTATAAGTATAGTATAGTATGGTATAGTATAGTATAGTATAGACAACTGATGAACGTTTCAAATAAAATTATGGTATGTTAAATTATAAGAATATTTTTTCCTTGGGTTGGGTAAAAGATTTTATTTACACATACGTGGTTGGGTAGTTTAAATTTCTAGTCTAGATTTCGTTGGGTAAAAAAATTTTTGGTGGTCAAAATAGTTTCTCTTCGGCCCCAACCCCCACCATAAATAATGACCGGTCCCTTATTATGACCACTTTTTTCTGGCCCGAGTACATTCTAAGTACTATAATACATAGTCAATCGAGATATGGTCTGGAAACTCAGCTAAAGTCTTTGGTCTATCTTTTTGTTCGCCTTTATGCATTTTTGTGCACGGTGTACGGTCACTGAACACATTGTCTTTTAGTATAATGAACGAATTGTCCAATAGCAACGTTTCAGTTCAATCACTCAACCGTGCTATTTAAATATTAATAAACCTAAAACAAAGGATGTGCACGGTGTAAGGTACAGTTCAACATAAAATCACAGCTCATTATAGGCGCTTTGAAGTTTGCCGAGTTCCAGACCATATCTCGATTGACTATGTATAATACCACTCCGTTAATACGACCACCCCGTTATTACGACCACATTTTTTTGGCCCGGCAGTGGTCGTATCATACTGACATGCCATTTAATGCAAACCAACTAGTAAGTTGCTCTGTCCAAAGTATCTTGTAATGTTCGTTGAATTTCTTCGCAGCCGTTGCACTTGCCCAAATAGTGGTGTCATCCGCATAGATATCGACCTAAGATTTATTAAGTAACAGTGGTAGATCGTTCATATACGTTGAGAAAAATCTTGGGCCTAAAATTGATACCCCAAGTTCGGGTGTTAAAGGGGTTGATAGGGAACCTGAGACATAACATCTTTATGACCGCTCCCGTAGATAAGAGGAAAACCAGTTCATTGTGTGTTCGGGCTGATGTGGTATTTAGCCAATTTAGATAGGACATCATGATTGACTAGGTATGCCTTACAGAGGTCTACAATCCTGGACATAAATTATTGGCAAAAGTGTGAAAAATTCATAATAACTTTGAAATTGCCCCCTCTCCCCCATTATCAATGTTGATTGTTGGATTCCAGACCAGATGATTTAGGAAAACATTGATATTGGGGGGAGGGGGCCGACATTCGGGGGAGGGGGCCCCTGAAAGTTAGATTTTGAAGAAAGAACTGGTTTTTGCCACTATTTTTGTCCAGGATTGTATGAGAGAATTTTAGACTTATAATTTTTTTCGTTTGGCTCGAGACTGGTCTGATTGATGGCAGTTTTAACTTATACTCAAAATGGTATTCACTAACTGTGAGACCGAATGAATCTTTGCAATGTTTTCACGCCTCCCATGCCTATGTGAGTCATAGATTGTGTGAGCAATATACATGCAAAACCGTTACCGGATAATTTATCGCGGAATTTATCAAGGCAAACTTCCCGGCTGCCTTCTCGAAAACCAAAAATTCAACATGCAAGATGTTTCTTCAGGACGGGGACCCAAAGCAAGTATGAGCAAAAGCGAAGAAAGCAATGCAGGAGATGGGGTACACCTATTTTGATATCCCACCCAGGTCGCCAGACTTCAATCCTATTGAGAACATGTTCCACGTTGTTCGCAAGAAGTTGATGGAAGATGCTATCGAATTGAAGATCGAAAACGAGAACTACGAGCAGTTTTCATCGAGGGTGAAGAAAACAATTGAGAGCGTTAAAATCAGCTACATCAATACTACCATTGAATCAATGAAGCAGAGAATGGCAGAGCACGGACTAAATATTAGTTTGTAGTATTTTCCCTATGGTACTGGTGCTTAAATATTTATTCTACTCAGTTTTATGTATCACCACGTGTCACCCACATGTCACCAGACATGTCACCCAGATAACTGCACTTGATACATGGAAAATCAACGTGTCACCACGTGTCACCAAACTTTCTATAAAGTAAATATATACTTTACTTATACTGATAGTGGTGACATGTGGTGACACGTTGGTTTACAGCAATTTCAACGCACTAAATTTGGTGACACGTCGGTGACACGTTGGTGACACGTGGTGACGCGTGATAACTCATTGTTTCATACACTCTCGTTTGAATCGGCTTCAGACCCTACAATCCTGGACCAAAATAGTGGCAAAAACCAGTTATTTCTCCAAAATCTAACTTTCAGGGGCCCCCTCCCCCCAATATCAATGTTTTCCTAAGTATAAACGTTCCCAAATAACAGACTTTTTTCATAAAAAAATCAAAAGCAAGCTAAAAGCGAGAGTAATATAAAGGGAAACTCTGTTAATTTTTTTCTCTCCAAATTCATACAATCCTGGACATAAATTATTGGCAAAAGTGTGAAAAATTCATAATAACTTTGAAATTGCCCCCTCTCCCCCATTATCAATGTTGATTGTTGGATTCCAGACCAGATGATTTAGGAAAACATTGATATTGGGGGGAGGGGGCCGACATTCGGGGGAGGGGGCCCCTGAAAGTTAGATTTTGAAGAAAGAACTGGTTTTTGCCACTATTTTTGTCCAGGATTGTAGAAATATAGCACCCGCAAGTTTACTATTGTCCATGTTTGGCTCTGTCATATTAAGTAAAGCTGTTTCACAGCTGTGATTTGGTCGATAAGCAGACTTATTTGAATAAAGCAGATTGTGAGTCTTTAAAGTGTTTATATCACTTGTGAGGTTTTAACATATTTAAATAGATCAAAAAAAGTTAGTTAATAAGCTGTTTTGCCGTTTTTGATTTAGTTTAATAGTTTCTGAGATATAGGCCTTTAAACATGCCAATTTGGACCTTTCGACAAAAATTTCCGTCGTTCATTTTTAAGCGTCTTCTTAGTTGGAATCAATGTGCGCACTGGAAAACGGGTGTGAACTCGACATTTCGATTTTTCAGTCAAATATATGTGTTTTTGTGAATCAATAAGCCGAAACGTAGTTGTTTTGAATTGACTCGTTCCTGAGTCCCAGGCCTCCAAGGTGTAAAATGAACAACGGAAATTTTTGAAAATTGGCATGTTCAGAAGGCAATATATGTCAGGAACTATTTGACTAAATCAAAAACGGCAAAATAACTTATTAACTAACTTTTTTTGCTCTATTCAAATACATTAAAACCCCACAAGTGATATAAGCACTTTAGATGTTCATGATAGAACACATGTCTTTCAAGCGGTTTCAATAATATTGACAATACAGAAATCGGGCGGAAATTGAGTCAAGTTCAACGTCGTGGTGTATGCCGGCGGTGAAGTGGCCTGTCAACAATGTTCGATACTAACATACCCAAATATGGTATCAAAAGATAACTGTTGCACTAGTATTTCTTTAATTCAAGTTCAAGATATGATTGTCCGGGGCAACTTTCGGACAAAACCGTTGCAACGACATTTAACCACAACACCGCATCAATATTTTGAACTGACGTGATTTTTATGGAAAAGAATATACACCTCCCACAGCGCTATTCTGATTTCGGGGGCATTCTGAAGGGGGGATCTGGTCCTGTTACTCCAATCGGGGGTAAGAGGGGTGAGGATGTACACTGTATAACAAACATGAAATTTCCTCAGGAGGAAATACCGAATACGTAACCTCTAAATACATGGTTTTAACAGAATTTGTCCATGGTTGTATGTGGCATAAAATATGTTAGAGTTATAATAACGAAATATGATTCTATATTCTATATCCTAGCTTGTTTTGTTTTCCAATGTTTTGCAGCCGCAGTATAAAACGGTCTTTTATCTTTAGGCCTTACACTGAGTGGCCGCAACCCACCAGTTCCCGTCCTCAGCTTTTTTTCCGGTGAACGAACCGCCCTTCCGGTCATTGTATTCAACTTCTTACATTATGACTTCATAGGAAGCTCAAATCAGGCGATAAAGGAAGCAGCAAAAAAACATAAAAAACATATAATAAACATTCTCCTCAACTCTAAATCATTCTCTGGCAAACACCTGTATGGGGACGAAAAGCGGCAGTTTAAATCCCAGCAAGAAATTATAGAATCGCAGTTACACTGTACACTACGTTTACAGATTTTTATTTCTCGACGTTATTGTCACTTTCTTATAACGAGGTACGTAAGTACGTTCTTAATGTTTCTCTATAAACCGATGTTTACTCACTTCTCACCTCACTTGTTATTGTATACTGTATATATATAAATCATCAATATAACCTTCCCACAACCCATTCATGATAATATACTCTCTCTCTCTCTCTCTCTCTCTCTCTCTCTCTCTCTCTCTCTATATATATATATATATATATATATATATATATATATATCTCTCTCTCTCTCTCTCTCTCTCTCTCTCTCTCTCTCTATATATATATATATATATATATCTCTCTCTCTCTCTCTCTCTCTCTCTCTCTCTCTCTCTCTCTCTCTCTCTCTCTCTCTCTCTCTCTCTCTCTCTCTCTCTCTCTCTCTCTCTGCTGAATCAGTTCTCACAGATTCAAAACATATTTCAAATGCTTTTAATGATCATTTCTCGGCAGTAGGTGTAAAGGTTGCTGAGACTGTTCAGTCAACATCGATTTCTCCGGAATCCTATGTTAAACCATCAACCTCACAGTTTCAATTTACCTCAATACCTGTTTCAAAAGTTCAGACTTTATTGTCTAAACTTTTAACAAATAAAGCCTGCGGTATTGATGGAATTTCTGCCAAGTTACTAAAAGATGCATCGTCAGTTATAAGTTTCCCATTGACCTGCATATTTAATAAATCTTTGAGCTCTGGAATTTTTCCTGATAGTTGGAAGACTGCAAAAGTTTTTCCGATCTATAAGGGTAATGAAAAGAATGATGCAAATAATTATCGACCAATCTCTGTGCTACCAATTCTTGCCAAGGTTTTTGAAAAATTAGTTTTTGACCAACTCTACTCATATTTAACCGAAAATAATATATTGACCAAATTCCAATCTGGTTTTAGGTCAAATCACTCAACCTTAACTGCCTTGCTGCAGGCCACGGAAAATTGGTTTAAAAATATTGATAATGGGTATATGAGTGGGGTTGTCCTAATTGACTTAAGTAAGGCCTTTGATTCTGTTGATCATGCAATTCTGTTAAGAAAGCTTGACCTTTACGGAGTGAGGGAAACATCATATAGATGGTTTTCCTCTTATCTATCGGATAGATCACAGCAATGTATGGTCAACAATGTTTTATCACATTCCAGACGCATGTCCTCAGGTGTCCCTCAAGGATCCACCTTAGGACCGCTTCTATTTTTGACATGCATCAATGATCTTCCCAATTGTTTAGAATGTACTTCTCCAGGTATGTATGCTGATGACACGCAAATTACGGCTACAGCTGAAACTGTGACCGAACTGGAAGATTTACTCAATAAAGATATTGAGAATTTGACGTTGTGGCTACGTGCCAACAGGCTATTGGTGAATGCAACCAAAACTGAATTCATAATCATTGCCTCAAACTATAGATTAAAGCAGCTGCTATGTGATCCTCAGATTGTGATTAATCAAGAAATTATAAAACGTGTTTCTAAAGCTAAATTACTTGGAGTTTTAATTGACGAAAAACTCAGTTGGGAAGATCATATAAATGATAAAGTTATACCAAAAGTATTGAAAGGTCTTCGTATGTTACGAAATGTACGAACTCTGTTAACCATACCGCAGTTAGTATCTTTGTACCAAGCATTAGTTATGCCACATTTTGATTATTGCAGTATTTTATGGGGTAACTGTGGGTCTACCTTGAAAACCAAAGTTCAAAAATTGCAAAATAGAGCCGCACGAATCATTACTCGCTCTGGGTATGAGATCAGATCAAGTGAGATTTTGTCTTCTCTTGGTTGGTGTGACCTCGATACCAGACGAAAACGACAAAGATCAACTTTAATGTACAAGATAATGAATGGTGTTGCTCCTGAGTATTTGCGAGAAATGTTTGTGCTAGTAAATGAGGCACACCATCATAATTTACGGTGCTCTGATACTAATGTTAAAATCCCTCAACCGCATTCTGAATACCTTAAACGCAGTCTTTCGTATGATGGGGCCCTTCTTTGGAACAGTTTACCATCAACAATTAGGAATGTGATAAGTGTAAATAGTTTTAATAATTTAATTAATGTATATAATTTTGAATAATTTTTTTTTATCATAATTTGTTTTAATTAATCTATACGGCTTCCATGTAAAACAATTCTTGTAATTGATGAAATTACCGTAATGAAATAAAGTTCTCTCTCTCTCTCTCTCTCTCTCTCTCTCTCTCTCTCTCTCTCTCTCTCTCTCTCTCTCTCTCTCTCTCTCTCTCTCTCTCTCTCTCTCTCTCTCTCTCTCTCTCTCTCTCTCTCTCTCTCTCTCTCTCTCTCTCTCTCTCTCTCTCTCTCTCTCTCTCTCTCTCTCTCTCTCTCTCTCTCTCTCTCTCTCTCTCTCTCTCTAAATCATCAAGATAAAACCTTAAAAACTTTAATTATTAAAGAATCAACGTTTTGGCAAGCCCCTTTGTCAGGATGCAAGAACATAGACTTCTGCAGAGTTTATATATATATATATATATATATATATAATACAACTTAATTAAAATGCATTTTACATAAAAAAATCTAAAATCCTCTCGGAATAAACGAGTTATGTCCAAAATCCTTTTCTTGTTGTTGGATCATTTACATGACTTGTTCTATCATCATAACTTCAATGCAAATTTACCTGGCAATGCTCTAAGACCCCATCCACACGTATACGTTTTCCTAGCGTTTTCATATTGTTTCAAGTAATGAGATCATTGTTTTCTGCTCCCCTGAGGACCGAGAACAATATAAAAACGCTATGCCGAAAACGCGTACGTGTGGACGTGCATGGTCTAACACACCGTTTACACTGGAGCAAAAGTATCCGGATTCACATTGTTTTTCATCATCATGGGAATAAAAAAACAATGTGAATCCGGAAAACTTTGCTCTAGTGTAAACGGGGTCTAAGGGGCCGATTACATGAGGCGGGCTAGCCCGGCTAACCGGGCTGACTCGTGTCACGAAATTCTTTTCTCGGCGACAAAAGGAGATTTTAAATCAACGTTAGGACTCGTTTACATTTAAACTAAACCAATTCTTCTTTGTAAATTTAGTTTACGCGAGTTTCAAAACCACAGTGCGATCCTAATCAATCGCGTGAGCCGGGCTAGCCCAGTTAACTGGGCTTATGTAAACAGCCCCTAAGGGTCTGTTTATATGATCCCGGTGTACCGGGACGGGATGGCAGCCGGGATGATTTTGATGTATTGAAATAAGTCAACACGTAAAACAGAAAAACCACGCGATACCTGAAGAAACTCAGATTTTGTTGATCTGATCCTAAAGTTAAAAGTGAATGATTGTGGCAATTGAAAATGGCTTTTGTTGAAGTTATTTAGTAATCTAGGCCTTGAAAAATGTAGGCGAAAGCTTTCCGATGCACATAATCAAAGACCGTGACTTATTTCAATACATCAAATCATCCCACACCGCGGGATCATATAAACAGGCCCTAAGAGAGAGATACCGTTGTTAGATGTTTTAGTGAAGATGGGGGATGCACGTTACGTCATGGCGGCTATGTTGGTTAGTGGGTTGCAATCATTCATATACCCACCAATATTCCAAGCAAACGGATACCCACCAATATTTGGATTATAGGTCATGTCATCCTGAATATGTCAAGAAGGGAATACCGCACAGTCTGTCAGGCGTTGAGACTTAGGCGGATTTGTGATTCGGATGATGTTTTTGAAGAAAGACTAAATTAATGAAGGATCATTTTATTATAAGGGAGTTTAAACGTAACTGATATGTTTAATTTCAATTTACCAAGGCAAAACGCAAAAATAGGGCGAATCTTTTTTGTCAGGATAATACAGTTAGGAAAAATTTAAATGTCAATGCCTTTGGTATACGAATTTTCATCCAGCTTTGTCAGGGGTAAGAAATACTATTGATTCAATCTGGCCTATCTTACATGCTTCGGATGAGAGAAATATTTCAAAATAGGCCTATGATAGCATACAGAAGACCAAAAAATCTTAAGAAAAATTTAGTAAGAGCAAAGCTTATAAAGGTGAAGATTTAACGGATAATAAAGGTATGAAAAAATTCGGAAAGTCTCGCAACTTTCGATGTGGAAGGAAGTACCTATTTTACAATTAATTATTCATTTCATTGTGATCCGGTAATGGTTATTTATGTACCTACACCTAAGATTTTGGCTGCATGTGATCCGTCTCCCTTGCTGCCCCCTCGTCTGGCGGTAGCCATGCAAATAAAATACTCAAGACTCGTCGTCAGGCTTCAAAGTGTTAATTGTTTTTGACCAAGATTTTCTGTATTAAAAAACACTTAAGTCTTGGCTGCTAACTAAACTTTTCTTAATCGTTTGATAATTCCTGGCTTAAAATCTACTGTAAGTGTAATTATGGCCAGATCAGCCGGAAGCCGGGAGTTAATGATTATTTATTCGATCTTATCCTGGAGACAGAATATATTTGTAATTTGCGTGTGTTTGAGGGCGAAGTTTCTTTTCTCTCTCTCTTGGCGACTTTTGCTTTGTTGCGGTATACTGCGAGGTGTGCATATAATTTTCTGCGAAGGAGAAAAAGGCTTCTATTATATCAGTAATGACGTAAAATAATTCATGACTTTTTTTATAAGTGTCAATTTTAAAGGCCTAATTTATACCTTTCTTGGCCCCGTTTACACTTTTCATCCTCATGGGAATAAATGTGAATCTGGATACTTTTGCTGGTGTAAATAAACTTTATGAACTACAATTTGGTTTTTATGCAAGTAGTTGAGTATATAATTATGATACTCATTTATGATTAGACCAATTTTTCACTGAAGTCAGCGAGAGTATAATTGCAAAGCAGAAAGTTGAAATAATGATTTATTGACTTGGTTGGTTTGTTGTTTCCTTATACCTTTTTATCATGAAATAACAGTACCATAATAAATTATATTTCTTTTCTCATAGATATAGGACGATTGAAAAGTTCAGAATTATTAAGCGTGGAAATGGAAGTAATCGTGAAATTTTATGTACTGACATGTTTGGGAATTGTATACAGTAAGTTTTCTGATCCGGTTAAAAGAAAAGATAATTCTTTAAATTGGAGTTAATAATGCAAGTTTACGTTTCTTATTTTATTGTTCTCGCCGAGCAGAGGGCCGTTTCTGAAAGAGAAAATAAAATAATTGGCTCTGATGTATGCGTGTCAAACTGACATATATTGGGCATGAGCTGTTCAGCTCCAATCATACATATCCAAGCTATAGATTCTTGTCTTTTGCCGGCTAACGGCTTGGCATTATATATTGGCTACGCCGCAATAGGCGAATTTCAGGGTATTGCGCGCGCATCATTTTGCAGAGGAATTGGCGGGCTCTTGGTGGGCTCTTGGCGGGCTCTTGGCGGGCTCTTGGTGGGCTCTTGGTGGGCTCTTGGTGGGCTCCCCACAAAGTAAGCAGTAGTAAACAGACTTGCTAGCGAGCCAACGACAGCAGAAGAACAATCTTAAACATCCAGAAACTGATCTATATTTTGTTTATTTTAAAAAGTATGTTTACTTTGAGTGGAGTTGGCCAGTTTTTTGAAAAATGATGCGCGCGCAACACCCTGAAACTCGCCTACACTGACGAACAGAAAAACACAACGACAGCACGACAGCCAAATTTTTACAAATTAAAATATTGTTCGGCAATACAAATATGGCTCGGCAAATGAACTGGGAGTGATGTCGTACTGTCACAGAATAAATAGTGATGCCTCGCTGCACGAGGCGACAGAGCATAGCTGAATAGTGTTTATTTCGATTTCAAAACAGCGTAGCTATCCGTGGAGGCCATTTTATATTTGCAGATTAAGTACTTGACATATCAAATTCGTATTATTGATTTTTCCATTGTTCACAAGGTGGGGTTTTTTTTCCACTTTGAATTATATAGCGTCTGCGGGGCATATCTGCAATGAAAAACACCAAAGACTTGTCCAGGTGAATGAAAATGAAAATGTGACTTTGAAATGCAATATGGAGAATGGAAATGTAAGATGGTACAAAGAAAACATTACGATCTCATCAATCCCTTCATTATTCATTACTAATGTTACGAGACGACACCAAGGAGACTACTGCTGCGAGTCAAAAAATACGAGTGCAATCATACGAGAATCTGTGAAGTTGATAGTGAAATGTAGGTATTTTATGAATATTTTAACAAGATTAATGTATGCCAATAGGTCATTTGCGTGATGACGTTTGATGGCGTTGGGTGACTATATATACAACTACCAGAACGCTTTTCCGGTGTCCTCTGATTATTAGCACTATGGGATACTGTCAAAGCATTCTGGTAGTTGTATAGTCACCCAACCATAGAGATCATATAAATACTAGAGGGGGCATTGGCGGGAAAATTTGGTAACAGAATGCCTTTGGTATATGAATTTTCATCCAGCTTTGTCAGGGGTAAGAAATACTATTGATTCAATCTGGCCTATCTTACATGATAGCATACAGGAGGCCAAAAAATCTTAAGAAAAATTTAGTAAGAGTAAAGCGTAAAGGTGAAGATTTAACGGATAATAAAGGCTGAAAAAATTCGGAAAGTCTCGCTACTTTCGATGTGGAAGGAAGTACCTATTTTACAATTAATTATTCATTTGATTGTGATTCGGTAAGGTTTATTTATATAAGATGTTAGCTGCATGTGATCCGTCTCCTTTGTTGAATATAAAATCGTCTGGCGTCAGTACCATGCAGATAAAATACTCAAGATTCGTCGTCAGGCTTCAAAGGGTTAATTGTTCATGACTAAGATTTTCTGTATTAAAAAACACTTAAGTCTCGACTGCTAATTAAACTTTTCTTAATCGTTTGATAATTCCTGGCTTTATAGCTACTGTAAGTGTAATTATGGCCAGATGAGCCGGAAGCCGGGAGTTAATGATTATTTATTCGATCCTGGAGACAGCCTATTTGTAATTTGCGTAATATGTAGGTATATTAGGAATATTTTAACAAGATTAATGTATGCCAATAGGTCATTTGCATGATGACGTTTGATGGCGTTGGATGACTACAAGTACCAGAATGCTTTGCTGGTGTCCTTTGATTATTAGCACTATAGGATACTGGCAAAGCATTCTGGTAGTTGCATAGTCACCCAACCATAGAGATCATATAAATACTAGAGGGGGGCATTGGCGGGAAAATTTGGTAACCACAATGGCAGCCGCCATTACCTATGGTTGGTTGGCAAATGTACTAGACCCAGTCCTTTGCCAACCAACGCGCCTAATGTTTGCCTCCAATAAAATCTGGCTGAAATTAAGATAGGATGCCCCCTCAAGTATTTATATATGATCTCTGTGCACCCAACGCCATAATATGACTAATATATGACTACTAATTATATGACTAATCAAACAAATGCATGGGCCAAATTATGGACACATAATGTATGTCCACTTCTGATCCTGAATACGTGATTTAATAAAACTTTGGACAGTAAACTATACTTTATAAACTAAATTCCATGATCGTCCTGAAATGAATGTGGGTAAGCAACCTTCTTAATTTCTGTCTAATTTTTATTCATAATGGATGCAGGATTTTTCTGATATTTCATTAATTTTACAGACAAACCAGTTATTTACAGTGGACTTCCAAGAACGCGTCTTGCTAACGTTGGCTCGACTGTGACGTTATTTTGCTTGGCCAATGGAAACCCAATACCTCACTACACTTGGAGCAAGAATAACAGAGCATTGGCGGGAGTGGAGAGTGCTCAAAACGGTAGCAACGTTATAGTTATAAAAATCAAAAAATCGTCGGACTTTGGAAGTTACAAATGCACAGCTCGAAATGATCTTGGGTTTAACGCGTACCATGTACAAGTTTTACTCTCTGACGTGGACGTGGCAGAGTTAGATGATAAACCTAAAACTGAAGATGGCAACGTCGGCACAGTGGTGGCTATTAGCTGCTTCTTAGGACTTACGTTATTTCTTGTAATTGCATTGGCCTTTTCTTGGGTTAAAATTGTGAAGTTTAGAAAATTGCAGAGTGGTGCATCACGTCGTTCAAACTACGCCGCCCAACAGAGTATAGAATATGATACTGAATCAACACAACTTGAAAACACTGAGGCAGCTGTAACAACTAACGTGAGGAACCCAGCCCCATCTCCAAAACCAGTGAGGATGCCCGGAGGTCAAACACACATAACTGAGAGCACGAAACCCAACAGACCTAGAAACTACTCAAACATTACATACGACGAGGAACAGATGCCATATCTTGAGACAGACGGGGCGGCTGAAATAACTGTTATTAATAAACCAAAGTTATCGGTAGAACTACCCAGTGGTAATGCAGCTGAGGGTATGAAACCTACGGGACCTGGGAACTACGCAAACATTACGTATGGCACTGATGATCAAGTGGCATATAATATGACAAACGGGGCAACTGTCATTAGGAAACCGAAAATAAAACCAAAACCGGGCACAAACAGAGGCGCACGTAAAAATGAAGAGTCGATAGTTTACGAGAATGAAATTCTATCGGTACCCAACTCAAGACCGAAAAGAAAGAAGAAAACTGACAACGGAAAAAATAGTTCACGTAATACTCAAGATACAAAGAAAGGAAAGAGAAAGCATTCGCCCAATGAAAAAAGCCATTCTCAGGCAGAAGCAGCAAAACATGTCAAGAAATCTTCACAGGTCAAAGAAAACACACGTAAATGCACTGAATCAACTAAAGATGATAATAATTCAGCTTTATACACTGATTTACTGGAAAGAAAGTTAGCCAAGAGTGGCACGGACTCTTATGTGAACCTGCCTGGTAACAATACAGACAATTACATGCCACTCGGCCCTGAAGTATGATCTTTCTAAATTATATGTCAGGGTCGGTTGTACTTTTTACGACCTTTGAAAACACCACTGACAGAATTTAAAACTCTATAACTCTAGAACGATAGTTTTATTAACCTAAACTTTTCACGAAAACATCAAAGTAGTTCACGTTTATAGTTAAACGTACTGTCGGTTAAGAGTGCTATACAACTCTGATATCAAGTGACAGAGAACTAAACATTTCGTTGAAGTTCAATTACATCCTAAAAACGCAGTATTTTTGCACGCAGGCTAAGTTGGGGTTTTTTCTGATTGACCGGAAACAATACTTTTAACATTTGTTTTCATGATTTCAAATTCTGCAGTCGCATGTGCAAACGGTGCAGCATAACAGAGACCCTAAGGGTTTTTTAAAACCAAATTTTTAAGTAGTAATTAACATCTGCAGTTACTATACTTGTGGATGGTTAGGTGCAGACATGACTACAGGATATGCTGCGATTTGTTGTTACTTGGATTCAGGTCCCCACACTACGTGTCGAATTCCATCCTTGACCTGACCACCTTTGCATGTCTGCACCTATCACACCGAAAATATTTTCGGTGGAAATTACAATTTGCTTTGGTTATTAGGGGTGGGATGGTGGGACGCAAATATGTTCACTGTTAATGTTTTCTCCAAATAGCCAGTATCCCGACTAAAGGCGCAATGACTCCTTGCTGGCCAGTGCGTCTTTAGTTATCGAACACTCTCACGCTGATTATCCTCATTCTCCGCGCGCAGTTCCTTGGCTGTTAACCTTGGTTATTGCGTAACCTCATTTAAAATACGGCCGATCTTTATGGGCATTTGCAATGGCGAACCGAATCATGTAAATGATGAACACTTTGTTTAAGAGTCGTAGGAAAGGTTAGGTATAAGATCATTTTAAGTCAGAAAAAGCTGAATTTGAGACACTAGTGTCTTTCATAAATAACCGGAAGTGAATGGACGACGACACGCACTCTGATTGGCTATTGAGTCAAACAAGCGCGCCACGATCAATCTCGTTCCCAGAGCTCACGTTCCCCACTAGGATAATCCGTTTCACATCGATATTTCATTGGCTGATGAACACAGTGAACTCTATATAACTCTTCTTCCGGATAACAAGAATCCTGTGATGGCGTGAACGGATTATCCAAGAGCCTCTCGTTTCCCGCCCGCTGGGGAAGGGGAACGTGGGCTCTGGGAACGAGATTGGCCACGATCGGAGACGGCCACTTTCATGGGGCAGTTCGCAGTCCACGTGCGTGCTGGCTCAGTGAGTTGTCGGCCGTGTATTGATGACGTTTACACGCAAGATATTCGTTCTACGCATGCGTAGCTAATATTTCGTTAACATAGCAGATTAATGTTTTCAGTGCAACTTTAAGTGCATTTTGAATTTCATCGCTAAAATCGTCGACGTCTTGTACAAGGCCACGCGTGGCGCTAAATGGTAACAAACTCGTTCCTGAGACAGGCAATAGATCGTTTTCATCTGACGTCACGGCGGCCATATTGGTGTACTGTACGGTATGGGAATTAGCTCTTTCTTATTCAAATATTTCGTATTGTTTCACCACCCCAATGGGGCAACGGATCACGTGAGTGAAAACGATCTAAGTTTTTTTGTTTACTTTTCTTGGGTTTATTGACAATTTAAAGTCATTATTTTATGTACTGTATAATAAACGAGCAGGAGTGTTTTATCAGATATAAAGACACGAGGCGAAGCCGAGTGTTTTTATATCTGATAAAACACGAACTGCGAGTTTATTACACGGCTTCAAAAACGAACCACTTGGTAAGTCGATTGGCGGAGTTAGTTTGAAAAATAACCTTGTCTAAGCCAAGAAAATCAAAGCTAAAGTTTATGTAAATCAGGAGAAATCTTTATCATATATAAAGATACGATACGATACGGTCATGATTTTCTTTTGTGTTTTCCTCATGAATTATTAATTAGTTTTTGAAAAAAGAAATAAAAATCGGGTCGCGTGCGATTATCGGGTTATAATGCACTCGAGAAGCTAGTAAAACACTCGGCTATCGCCTCGTGCTTTACACGCATCTCTCGTACATTATATAAACTCGATAATCGCACGCGACACGTTTTTTATTTCTTTAAATAACTTTGATAAAACAAATCAATGTTTTAACAGTATTTACAAATAATAATTAATCATAAACATTCATTTCTTTTGATTTGATTTGATTTGATAAATCCAAGTAAAAGCAAAATTTAATGGGATTGGTTCTCCATCAGTGACTGTGTTTTTGTATGTAATATATACAATGAGCGGCCGGACTGGCCGTTGTCTACGACTTATATTCTCAAATTCATTAATAATTCATGAACCGAAAACAAAGGAAATTAGTACCAAGACGGAGGTTTTGATATCGGAGGAAGAAATTACATAAATTAAGCCAACTTTGGCCTCGATTTAAAATACTGCTTCACCATAGTCAATCGAGATATGGTCTGGAAACTCAGCTAAAGTCTTTGGTCTATCTTTTTGTTCGCCTTTATGCATTTTTGTGCACGGTGCACGGTCACTGAACACATTGTATTTTAGTATAATGAACGAATTGTCCAATATATAGCAACGTTTCAGTTCAATCACTCAACCGTGCTATTTAAATATTAATAAACCTAAAACAAAGGATGTGCACGGTGTAAGGTACGGTTCAACATAAAATCACAGCTCATTATAGGCGCTTTGAAGTTTGCCGAGTTTCCAGACCATATCTCGATTGACTATGGCTTCACTAATGAGTAAAACGGTTTCATGTTGTTAAACTGACGTTTCACACTTTTGGCTATATTTAGTCAGGTCTCGCCACTCGTTTTCTTCAAACTACCTGTTTAAAGCTTCTCGAAATGCTTGAAGTATTAAACTAACGTGTGCTACCACTAAAGTTCTATTTTTCGTGAAGCTTTATCTTCAAGCCTTACGGAAAACTGAAGCTGGCATCCAAAATGGCCGCGTAGAGGCCTGAAACTGACGTCCAAAAATTTGCCTCACTTTTTCGTCCAGTGATTGACGGGAGTCAGCCTTTCAGTATGTAGAATTCCCTGGCCTAGATTTGTTCCAAGTCTCTCTAAAACCAGAGGGGAGAGTACTTTGCAACCACTTCACCAAAAAAAACCCTGTTGTACCAACTTAACATTTTCCTTATACGCATCGCAAATAATTTGACTTTATTTCAGTCTTTATTGCTATAACTTTACATTAAACTGACAAGAAAATATTCAGTGACAGACATTTTATCACAAGTAGATCAGAAGATATTTACAAGTCAATGAATAAAAATAGCGACGTGTTCCATACATCCAAATCTTCATTTTTTGTGGGCACAACAAACGACGAATGCCTGAAGCAATTTGTCTGGGCTAACATTAATAGTAAGGTCGTCGTGGATTGTTCTAGAAAAACATATAATTTTATTAGCTAATGTTCCTTGTCCTATAATAATAAATATAGTAAGGTTTGATATGCTGCCGAAACGATAGATGGCATCTTCTCTGTTTCGGCAGTAACCTTACTATATTTCGATTGTTGTTTCAACAATGCCTACGCAGCACGCTACTTTTATTTCACTGCATGTTTAATAATACCAGTAGACTGTCAGGACTATTTTACACAAATTGAAATACTTGGCTCTTTATACAGGAGTGAATTAGTGAGTGATTGTCAGCCCCGACCGCCCCCCGAATGGTCTCCAAGACCGTTATCGTGAAAAGTTTTAATCCGTTGAAACTTATTGGGGGGGGGGGGGGGGGGGGGCAACATTGTCTTAAGGCCAAGTAAGTAGACTAGTGTAATGTGTATATTTAGCAGGCATGCACATGCTATAAATTACAATACTAAGGTCTATACAAAATGCCTCCAACTTGTTTTTACATTTACGAATTGTTTATAAATAAATCTGAAGATATTCTGACGTGTATCATTCTATGTTCTGGTTTGATTTCAACAAAATGATGTAATTTATGGCTTTTAGATTACTCTTAAATACTTGCCTCAAAATGCAGGAAATAGCGTTTCAGAGACCCTAGAAATCCAAAATTTTCCGGGGGGGCATGCCCCCGGACCCCTTAGGAGACGAGGTTCTTGCCCCCCCCCAAACTCAAGACCCTGGCTACGCCACTGAGTATAACCTTCTGATTTCAAAATGGTTAGGGTCAGGGTAAGAGTTGGGATAAGGTTTTTGAATCTGCGCAGCAGATATATTGCTATCGTGTTGTGTGTGTGTATGTATGTTTGTGGGTTAGCTTTTTTGGGTAACCACTGACCTGTAGTGTGTGCTGTTACTGGTGTAACAATATTTCGTCCGCCATATCACGAAGTCCTTCGAAGCGACAAAGTTTTGGATTAAAATACTACGATTTTCAGGGTTCTATTCTATACGATTTTTTCAAATTCACATATCTTGTATATAATTTAACGTTCTATTTAACTGTACGAATTTCGTGAATGGTACAAACCTACAGACGATTCGGGAATACTTTAAAATGATTGCGTCTGACCGTACGCCAAGTGATAGCATAATAATGCAATTTGATATTTGCGCTCATCTCAGTTCAAATAGATTTTTCTCCGTTGCTATTCTATATATACGATTTGTTCTAATTCACACACGTTGTACAGAATTTTACGCTCTATCTAACCGTGCAAGTTTCCCCATAGTCAATCGAGATATGGTCTGGAAACTCGGCAAACTTCAAAGCGCCTATAATGAGCTGTGATTTTATGTTGAACCGTACCTTACACCGTGCACATCCTTTGTTTTAGGTTTATTAATATTTAAATAGCACGGTTGAGTGATTGAACTGAAACGTTGCTATTGGACAATTCGTTCATTATACTAAAATACAATGTGTTCAGTGACCGTGCACCGTGCACAAAAATGCATAAAGGCGAACAAAAAGATAGACCAAAGACTTTAGCTGAGTTTCCAGACCATATCTCGATTGACTATGGTTTCCCAAATGGCACAAATATACAGACGATTCAGGGATTTACTTTAAATATGACCGTGTTTGACGACTTTGACCGTATTGAAGTAAATAGCGTAATAATGCAATTTGATATTTGCGCTCACGTCAGTTCAAACAGCCTTTTCTCCGTTGCTGTTCTATACCATGTTTTCTAATTCACATGTGTTGTACAGAATTTAACGCTCTATATAACTGTTGAAGTTTCGTGAATGGCACAAACCTACAGACGATTCAGGGGTATACTTTAAAAACGCGGTATCCGCGGGCGGCTCAACTGCAATGAAGAGTATATCCCAATATGGCTGTTAGCCGTTAAATTCTATATTTCCGACAAAGTTTTGGACTAAAACACTAATTTAACGCTGTATCTAACTGTAGAAGACAGTTTCGTGAATGGCACAAACCTACAGACGATTCAGGGATACTTTAAATATGATTGCGTTTGACCCAATAATTGACATTTGATATTTGGCGCTCATCTCAGTTCAAATAGATTTTTCTCCGTTGCTATTCTACGATTTTTTTTAATTCACATTTGTTGTACAGAATTAACGCTCTATCTAACGCCGGTATAAGTTTCCAAAATGGCACAAACCTACAGGCGATTCAGGGGTATACTTTAGACCCGCGGTGTCCGGCTCAACAGCTGTTTGGGATATATCTTCAGTTAGCCATTAAATTCTATATTTCCGACAAAACTTTGCATGATAAAACTGGTAAGTATTTTTAACGTGACTTATAGTAAACTTTTGACTGTGATCTACCACAGTTTTTGTGCCGAGTCATGATAAAAAATTATTTTGGTCAGAGAATTGAACGTGTACTTTCTCTGATCTTTAATTATCTTATAAGATCTCGATAAAATCTTATAAGATCTACGTGTAAAAATCTTATAAGATTTTTCTTAAGATCTTACAAGATTTTCCAAAATCGCACAAGATGTTACAAGATTTTGACAAGTGATTCTCACAGTGGTGGGTTTGGCGCAGATACATGTTCGCATAGCGGACCTTTTGTTATGCAATGTCAGTGTGAAGTCAGTGAACTAATTTCTTCCCTCATAATGACTCTATTTTCACTTTTAGCCCCCAATATTATTTATGATATACTGTATTGTATATATAAGAACATTTTATTAGACGTCGCATACAGAGACTATTACGGGCTCTAAGTCAGACTCTAACAAGTTTTTTGGGTAAAATACCGTATATCAAATAGTACAGTACATCATCACATGAACAAAATTCAAGCTTAAAATTAACATGACTTACGAGGGGATTCGGTCTGAATTTATAGGCCAACATCATGCGTTTCCTGTACAAATCAAATTCACTGTCATCTTTTTCAATATCATCTGGCTTCGCCGCACCCAGACCAGAAGCATCAAAGGACGTTTTTCCTCTAAAAAGGTATAACATACATTTTTGTAGTATAGCTATAAGTATATAAAGATCAGGATTCTGCCCATCCCCAACCATCATCAACTTTAAACGATCAGCATAAATATACGTCCAGCAGGTCGAGGTTAAAAGGCATGACTCAAAAGGACTCGTCCAGTCCTTTCGCGGTTTTTCTAAAATATGACGTCAAATTTGTTTTTCCCCAAATTTGTCGTTGCGCTTCAGTGAGTCTCAATATTTTAGCAATATTTTCAATATCCTCACCACAACAAAAATCCTAACCCTAATCAGAAATCTGGTTTATCCCCTAACTTTTTGGAAAAACATATTTGACGACATATTTTGGAAAAGTAGCGAAAGGACTGGATGGGGTCCTATTGAGTCATCCCCTGTAGCCGAAACCATTCAGAAAACGGTAATTGCAAACCAAGCTGGTCAAACCAACACACTGTACAGTCTCTAGATGCTGTAAGCCCATTTTTGACTCCATTTTTGACTGAGGGGGCGGTTACATGGACCAGGCTGGCCCGGTTAACCGGGATGAGTTTACGAAACGATTGCATGCATGGAGCGGGCTAGCCCGGTAAGCCGGGATGATTTCAGGCCGAAACTCGCAATTACAGTATCAAGTAAATAAGGGCAAAGTTACGTTAGTTTTACACTAATTAGTCTATTATTTATTTTGTAAGCTCATCGTTAATAAAAAGATTGTTAAAGTCTTAGCTAACCCAGGAAAGCGTCTTCACGAAGACTAATTAATTTATTAAATCTTCGCTTTGATCATGAAACACACAAACAACGTTGATGTTCTATATTTCAGTTCCTTTCAGCACTATTTATTCACACAGTCAAGCAAATGAACGCGTATCGAAGCGAGTTCAACAGTTTTTCAGCCCGGTTTGCCGAGATGAACACGATTACATGGGCATTTTCGTCCCGGTTAACTGGGCTAGCCCGGTTGCGACAACCGGGATACCGGCAAACCGGGCTAGCTCGGTTAACCGAGTTAAATGATAGAAAGCATGAGGCCAAAAGTTGTACTGTACATGTAAATGCAAGAAACATGATTAACTGACAAAACATACTTGTTAATTGGTGCTTTAATACCATCTCCTTCACTACCTAATCCCTTTCCTTCCTCCCAACCAGCCTTCTGTAACATTTTGTAGCCAATGTTCTCCTCAGTCAATTTGTGTTCAGCATAATCTTCATAGTTGAAATGGCCACCATCTTTTACAGCTTGTACTTTCCCTAGAAATTTATCTAATTCGCCTTTGGGAAGAAAATCTCCGATAAAATGTTTTCCTTTACTCTTCTTGGTCAGATCAGAAGCCCATTCTAGAAGCAATTGATGTGATGTCATGAGTCAATATACAGCACACATGAAGCACAACATTTATATCTTGTTACTTACGGATTATTTGATTTGTTGACTAAAAATTAGAATAGGCACAGTCCCTAGAAATAAATTGTCTGGAAACGCGGCCAAAGTCTTTGTTCTAGGTTTTTGTTTGTGCACCTTATTTCACCTTAACGCTTGCTGAACACATTGTATTTTGGGTATAATGAAGAAATCAACCAATAGCAGTGTTGCTTTATAAATATTAATGAACGTAAAACAAAAGATTGTGCACCTTATTTGCCACCCTCAACCTAAATTGTAGCTCATTGTTAACCACTTTGATGTTCGCCGCGTCTCCAGACAATATAATTCTAGGGACTATGGAATAGGTAATCGCATGTGGCCGAGGAAAATTAAGGTTTAATTTCACGAGTGCTTCCAAAATTCTACAAAATTGCCTGAGTCGCAAAGCGACAAGCCAGGTAATTTGTAAGATTTTGAAAACACGAGTGAAATTAAAACTTAATTTTATGAGAGCTCATGCGATTATGTGTTAATAATATAGCAGGCAAAATTATTCAAGAGCTATGTTATGTTCAGAAAATGTCAAAGTGCAATGTACCTTATCACGGTTGCATGTACAGTAGCTTTCTTTTTGTAAACACAGGCAAAAGCTTGTACATTTCCTAGCGTATTCATTTTCACTAATACTTTACACTCCTTCAATAGTTTAAAATAGTTCAAAGTAAACAAAAAAGCATTTGCAGATTGAAAAACCTTGCAGATTGAAAAACCTTGCAGATTTGTTGAAAATATGCCACTCCTTGAGGTTCATTGTTGCTAAATAACCAAGCGACCAATCAAATGCAAGAACTGCTGATCAAGGAACCAATCAATTGCAAGTAATTTTGCCCTGAATTACAAAAAAATGCCCTCTTCATTAGCCAATCATATTCAAGTAATTTTGCCCTCTATATTATTAGTACTGTATACAGTACGTTAAAATACAGTACTGTAAATGACTGATCCCGTGGTTGGTTTATTTTGTTTTTTGTTGATGTTGTCATAAATTGCTGGGTTGCACGTTATATCATGGTGGCCATGTTGGTTGGAGGTACATTATATTTGTACCAACCAACCAACATGGCTGCTGCTGCATCTTTTCCCTGTAAATCTCAGGGGATTGATTGCAACTGACCAATATAAGTCGAGGAAACATCAAAACTGGCCCCTCAAGGAAAAACTACAATTTCTACAAACTAGTCTCTCGAAAGAATCAAACATTAATGACAAGCCACATCTACAACTTTTCTACGTAACCCTTCGTAAAGGGTAATTTTTTTTAAAAAACTAACTCAGGCTATTTATCCTAGCCTGCGAGCAGGCTCTCTGGGAGGCACAGGAGGTGAAATGGATGCCATTGAAACTTGAATGCCGCCCCTTCTTAACGATTTGTCAAACGTGACCAATCACAAAACAGACTTGCAGAGTAAACAAAGAAATTGTTTTTACTACCCTGTCAGACGAAACGCTACTTCCTGTCTGCCTTTTCCCTGTCTTTAATACTTTGCTGTATTAAATTGTACACAAAGACGATTATATTTCGAGTGAAAGGAGTCAGAGCCTTTGAGACTTTGACTTTTTCTAGCCATTGTTTACTGGCCAAATACTGTAGAAAGTATCACAGGCATCCTGGTCATGCGTGGCAGCACTGCATGTTAAATATTTAAACTTGAATAGTTGTCAACACAATTTATACTCTACATGTATGATAAATCTGGATAAATTCAGCGTGCAGAATTTAAATGCGTTAGTTCACTTGAGTCGATCACAACACTCTTCAAACTAACATATTATCGCAGTCACCACGAACAACAACCAAGGCAAGTACACTTTATTTATTTCAGCTTTTAAGTGATTTTATCACCGAGACTTTATAAATTTGTGTTGACATTAAAACAACGGCTTGTTAATTAATCCAGTTTACATATTATTTTGTGCTGCCACAGCACATAACCGGGATGCCTGTGTAAACTATAATGCAAATTCAGTGATTCAGTCATATAAATAATAACGTTGGAATATAAAACATCGTATATCCTGTGAGCTTATTTAAAACAGTAAAACACCTGCTGGGCATGCAAGGTTCAATGCTTTTAACCCTTTTGCCACTGGTGGCCCCTTTTCAGGCCACTAGAAAAATATGCCTGTAACACCGGTGGCCCTTTACCTATATCGTTAGACTAGATATTCATTTCATGACTGTTACCTATGTGATTTTCACGGCGAACATTTCAGGGTTGAACACTTGAATTTGCATGTTTTGCAAAAGGATTACATGTAAATTTGTTCATAGTTCTCACGTTGGAGTGACACTGAGTTGATCAGCTTTAATTAACTTTGTCAGTCGATTACAATATCCACCAATCAGAACATTGCGTCCAAATTTTGGACGCATCCATTCAAATTTCATTGGGATCCGTGCAGGCTCTCTTTCACCTCCCGCAGTCCCACACCTCCCAGAGAGCCTGCTTGCAGGCTATATTTATCCCAAAATTTGCCCTCAAAACATGTAATTACTCGTAGAAATTGTCTTACCAATAGTCTTTTCCATTTCAGCTTTTCTTTTCTTATGCTCCCATGTTCCTCCGTCTATCTCTTCATCTGAATCATATTCATATCTTGGTTTGTCTGGGTTTTTCCTCTTCCTTGCTTCTTTTGCTTCAAGGGTCCTTTTAGCTGCAAGTATCTTCTCATACATGGCCTGGAGCTAAAGTGCATATAATACAGTATATAAAATTTAATATAACATTGCTACCTACTGTACTACCTAGGATGAATAATAAAGTAACATGATTACAAATAATTCTCGTAGATGGCATCATTAATGGAGAAACCACTCATCCACATGTACATGTATAAAACTACAGTACATGTAAAAAATGAGGATAACAGCACAGAAAGCCTCTGCAAGAAATCACACTCAATCACATCAGTCGGCCACAGACAAGAACTGAAGAAGTCACACTCAATCACATCAGTCAGACATAGACATTGTCCAACAGACTGACACATTCATGAAATTGTCCAATATACAATAGGGAGGAAACTGACAGACATTTTGTCCAACACCAGTGAAATTGATGTTATGATATGTCCACGTCTGAACAGTACAGTACATTGTAGACTTCACTGGTCTAAACTGCAACATTGTCTGGTGTGAATATACAGTACCTTGATTCCACTTGTATTAACTTAAAGGGAGTAGCAATACAGCAGGGACCTTACGATGCTAGGACAATGATGGTGGTTAAAAAGCAACATACATTTTATAACTAAAACAAGTCACAGCTGACTATTATATTTCATTTGATATTTGAAGGTAGTTTAATGACTTACAAAACACCCCAGTATTGCTAAAAATGATTGTAGTGTCAGTATTGGTAAGTCCTGAAGACGTGAAAATGCGCTAAGTGGAGTTGTATAAAGAACAGGGATGCTGTTGAGATTACTCTAGGGATGAAGAACTATTCATTCCCTTTGTTTTTGCAAAGTTTTGAAGTTAACGTCGTACTTCCTACAGTCCCTAGTGTAAATGAAAATTGGATCCAGACTCAAACTGACTTCACTGACTACACACTGCAATGACTGCATGTTTTGATACAACTGTAGATAAAATTACAGATATGTTTAGTTATGTCAGTTTGGCAGATGGAACAAAAACAATTGCTGACCATAAACAAATCAGTTCATCACAAGTGCTCTGGTTACTTTTCTATTGCTCAGCATTAAAAAGGATACCAAAAAAATTAAATTAATATTAAGTAATTAAGTTTATTTAAAATAGTTTGGAAATTAGATGAAGACACATGGACTGATGGACTTAACTCAAAGACATATCGTAACTTTTGATATTATGCTCAGTCTCATGGCAGTTATGTCAATTTGCTATTTCATCAAGCTTTCCAAATTATTTTAGAGAAAGATAAAATTGATTGAAATGTTATGAAATTTAAAAAAATAACACTTGTTCTCAAAGAATTACCTAGTAAAAAATCACACAGGTTTGTTGAAATACAATTCAGTGCTGTAATTAATTTGCACAGAAGTACAGTAGAATCAAGTCATACTGTCTGTATTGTGAACAAATTAATGCTTCTCACCTCTTTCTGCTCTTGAATTTGCCTTTCCTTCTCTCTCATTTCCTGGCTGGACAATGTAGGACTACTAGTTTCCAAAGATGCTGCTGCCTTAGCCTTCACCCTTGCTAATGTGGCAGCAAAATCAAAGTTAGGTGGTGCAGGCTGCGGTTCAGAGGTTGTACCAGATATCTTTTCATCTCCACTTCTACCATCTCCAGTTGAAGATGATTCAGATTTCTTATTGCATTTTTGTTTCAGTCTTGCCTGATAGTATTTATATTCTTTGCTATTTGGTTGGGATAAAAATCTAATTAAAAAATATAATTTATATGATTTTATTTACTGTTGGTACTACTACTACACATACATATACCTTATAAATTATAAAGGCCAAAAGAAAAGATATTCAATGGGGTCTTTTCCATTCTCAAACAGTCTAGCATTAACACTACATTAACAGGAGTTTGGTGAACTAGATACGTACAGCTACAGTGCATAGAAAATGAACTACATGTATGTATTAACTTCTATTATATTCAAATTAAGTCTATAGATTCTAAAATCTAA
This sequence comes from Corallium rubrum, assembly GCA_964035015.1. NCBI lineage: Eukaryota > Metazoa > Cnidaria > Anthozoa > Scleralcyonacea > Coralliidae > Corallium > Corallium rubrum. The sequence goes on from OZ035998.1 coordinate 10,858,480, forward strand.
ATCTGGAAAAAGGTGAGAAAAAAATTTCAGGTTGGAGAGGAAAATTCAGGTTGGTTGGGAAACAACATTTTTTTTGTTTGGTCTTACAATTTTTTTTTGATTTTTAAAATTTCCTTGGGATTTGTTTTTTTAGATTTGGAGTCAGGATACTGTATTCCTAATGCACCTAGTCCTGAGGGGGGGGGGGGGGGCAGGCAAGGGGTGGTGTTTTGATCAAAACACATGTCCCCAGGGTCGAGATTTTGACACTGAATTCTCCCTAAGGGTGGGGTACTTTGGTCAATTTTGATTGTAGCTGAGGAAGACTGGGCATGAGTTTGTTGCTGCTAGCTTTCATTCTGCTGTCAAAATGGAGTCGTCACAAGAGCCCGAGGTAATTTAAGCACATCCAACACCTTATTAAGTTTAATATATGCATCTGTTGATATTTATTAGTGCATCAGTAATGAAATATTTAGAATTTCTTATCTTTTGATTCTTTTTTGCAAAATATTACTGTAAAAACTCATTGATCTTTTGAGATGTTTGTGGACAAAATCTGTAGTCTGTGGAGAAATATATCATATCACCTTTGGTTTATACGTATATTTACTTGTCATAGCACAGCTAAATTAGATAGGGTGGGGAATTTGATAAATTTTGATGTGGAATTTTGTCCCAAGGGAGTGGCATTTGAACATTTTTAACAATAAAATGTCAAATCCCCACCCTTTGCCCGACTCCCCCTCCCTCAGGACTAACATTGATAGGTGCATACATGTAAGATATTTTAGGGATTTTTGAGATTCGGGCCATTTGGGGGTGGGGGGATTTTTAAAGGCATACAAGATTTTTAAAGGCATACAAGATTTTTAAAGGCATACGAGATTTTTAGGAGTGATTTGCCCCTTGGGATTATGTGTGAATTGGTGTTTAATAATAGACCTATAACAACTGATCAACAGAATGTAATACTTAATACCTGTACTTGGGATTATTTTTCAAATTCTCTTCTGCTTCTGGAGCATTCTGAACAATCAAGACCAAACGTTCTATTTCAGCAGCATTTTCTGGTGGAAAGACTTAATACAGGTTCTATCAGACGTGTTGTTTAAAAATACTGATAAACAACACTACAGAAGTTAAGCATATTTCTATGTTAATCTATCTACTGTATGTTATCCAACGACTTCACAAAATATAACACAATTTACCAGTTTCATCATAATCATCATCATCGGGTAGATCAAAAAAATCCATGCGAGAAGGCTTGGCTTTCGTTGAAGGAGCTGGTTTCTTTACAACTTTCATTGTGACAGTCATTTTTTTCCCCTTCGAACTAACTACACCAGACGAAGCGGGTAAATTCGAGCGTTGTTCTTCATGCGGAGGCACTTGTTTCTGCATGGCTTGGAAACGAGCAAGGAAATTGCCATCATTGTTGAACAACGTGCTTGACGTAGGATTTATGTTGTCAGAACTTGAGCCTAGTGTATCTGAAGAAGAAGCAAGTGGTCTTGCAGACTTCTTTGCCTGGACAAGACGAAGCAATTCTTGTTTCTTTTGCTCAACGGATGACACCGACTCTTGTGACCTCGAAGCCATCTTTATATCCCAGGAAGCATTGCACGCGTCGTGTAGCTCGCAGCAGGGAGGCGGGGCCCATACGCAGGCGACGCGTCATTGCAAAGAACCGCGCGCTAAAGGCACATTTCCATTCAGCTTTTTTTGTCGAGCAAGCGACTTTTTGCGATCGCTTTCTTTGTCTCATGAGCCCTCGGGTGGAACGGATTCAGTCCAGAGCCCACAAGACAAAAGAAAGCGACACAAAATGTCGATCGCGCGATTAAAAGCACTGAATGGAAACCAGGCTTAAGAAACACATTAGTATATAAAGAATCGGTACACTCTACACAAAGTTGTTGACAAAGTTGTGTTGTGAAGTGTTTACAATCAATGTTTAGTATATTTTAAGACATGCATTATAATATACCATATATTGGTTGACATCGATCTAAGTAATCATACTGATAGTCATCAATTCTCATTGTCATAATGTATAATAAAAAAGACGAGTGAGATACATAGCCTGCGAGCAGGCTCTCCTTTTGGGGGTTGGGGTTGGGGGAGGGCGGGGGGCTTGAGGAGGGAACCAACACGGTTCCCTCGTTTACACGGCATGTAGTATTAAAATTACATTAAGACCACGTTTACACGATGCCGGTGCAATTTGAAAACGGAACAATATCATGCCGTTTAGGCCTTGCGTTTACACGATACCGGTGTCCCAGTAAATGTGTCCCCTCTTTGGAAATTTGTCCCCCCCCCCCCCCCTCAGAATGATTCCTTACAGGATAATTGATATACGTGTAATGTGCACAAAAATAACATGAAATGTTATATGCTGTATTTGCATACCGGCATGATTTTATTCCGTTTTCAAATAGTACCGGCATCGTGTAAACGGGTCTAATTCTTAGACCCCGTTTACACGATGCCGGTACAATTTGAAAACGGAACAAAATCATGCCGTTTGGGCCTTGCGTTTACACGATACCGGCACAAAAATAACATGAAATGTTGTATTTGCATACCAGCTACTACATACCAGCATGATTTTGTTCCGTTTTCAAATTGTACCGGCATCGTGTAAACGGGGTCTAATTTTCCCTTTAATTACTTCCGCCAAGAGGGTTATGTTTTCACCTCTGTTTGTCTGTCTGTTTGTTTTTCTGATTTTTGTCTACTTTTGTTTGCCTGTCTGTTGCCAGGACATCTCACAAAATACTGCACAAGAGTTTTTCTGTAAGTTTGTGAGAAAATTATATATCAGATATCAATTTTGGTTGAATGTGGTTGAAATTTGGATGAGAATTGAAACTAATAGAAATCTAACCACAAGATTCTCCGTGTAGAAGAAATGCTTGATTGCGGCCGTCAATATCCTCATTTAATTTATGCAAATAGTATTTAATAATTTTGGTACATGTGTAGGTCTTGTGAGCTAACCTGGTTAGCGGGATGGCTCGTTTTCTTCATAAACGTTATAACCCGCTCATGAGGAAGGTGCATGTATGCAGTCTCTTAGTGCCCCCTTGCTTAGTTGCTTTAATGTTCTATATTAATATACAGAACAGTTTTACTTTACATCTGCAGATCTACTTACACAAGAGATGAACTATGTAAAACTAGTTTAAAATCAGTCAGTATAGTGCAACTTAAATAAGAAAAAACGATTGAAAGTAATCGATCGAGGTCTGGAAAACAATAATAATACTGATATGGAAATTCTAGTAGATTACACAAAAGAAAGAACATAGGCAGTTAAGGAGAGTAAAACGAAAAGAAAGCCGAAAAAGAACAACTTGTCGAAGACCCTCGCTGTGTAGTGCCAATCTTCTTTCCTTTCGGTTGCAAAGTCGTCGTCTTCCATGCGTTTTGACAGCTTTTGGAGCTCTTCCAAGATTTTTTTCTCCGTCGTCAATCGCTTTCTCGTCGGCCCAGGCACCACCAAATCACGATGGTTCAACCACTGTGCAGCGTCAATCAACAGCGCTTCCCCCAAATCAAATTGCGTTGGTTTGCTGTAAACTTCTTTCTTCATCATGCATAGTACAACAGCAAAGAAATCTCGAATGTTTGCAAGGTAATGTGGAACAGGAGTCGAAGAAGAAGCGTGATTCATTTGCAGTATAAAAGTCGTGGCGAGTAAAGCGAGAAGAGTCATGAAAGCAATAACACTGAAGTATTGTGTAATCATCGGAGTCGAGTCGGAAGTGATCGGCGTTTGGTCGTTGACAATGAGCATGAACACAACGAGACTGAGTATGACAGAAATGACAAGTGAAACTCGCTCACCAGACTCGGCAGGAAAAAGAAATGAGATAGCAGCGAGCAAGGAAAGGATGATACAAGGAAAGATAAGGGTCATGATATAGTATAAAGGTTTACGCTTTAAATGGAATGTAAACGTAATATCTTGATATGGAACAGCGCAGCACTCGTAAAATACAGTATTTGTTATAGCAGTGGCTGAAACGAGAGCCCATTCGCTGTTTTCTTCATACTGGCTCAGAACAACTGTTTTGTTATCGTGCACAGAAAGAGTCAGTGTTGAGGCATCGTAATTCCATGAACCAATTTTTAAACTGCATTCTTGCTGGTCAAATGGAAATTTGGAGACGTCAATTATGCAAACTGATTTTATTATGGTTGGAGCCAACCAGAAAACAGTACCATCAGAAGTAATGGTAATTGGGTTGTTAAAGCTGTAAAGATCTCCACCGTTTTCGTGAGCACTATATCAAAAAAAAGTACATTAGAATGTGCATGAAACGATTATTGATTTATACTATATAAAAAACAAGTATAATTGAAAACCTAACGCAATCGATCAGTTTCATCTTTTAAGAAACAACTGGAAAATTATGTTAGATTAAATTAATATTTTTATACAATTCTCTAATATTTTATAAATAGTTATTAATCTTTTCGTATTCTGTAAATAGTTACATATATATATTATGTTTATGTAATTATGTTATGTTTACACAGCCCTTTGAAAATCAGTTTGCGCCGAAAGGCTACCGTGTCAGAATAATTTTAAAATTAATTAAAAGATGAAAGATTAAAAAAACAATGAAAAATGCGGCGCAAATGCGGAACTGCGTTTATGTATCGTTCCCGTCGTTCTCGATTGTATAAGCACAGAATAAAGATCAAATTTGATCTTCATTCAGATCAAATTTAATCTTTATTCTGTGGTACAAGCATTAAGCGTTCTTTGCGACGTCTGTACAGTTTAAGCGACGTTTAACAAATTGACTATGCCAATAGGGGAGTTCAAGATTCTTTTCGCCATATTGCAAGGTTATCCCGAGATATCTCGGTGTTAGTTTATTTCCATCTTAAAAAAGTAAACCGTTCACATGAGATAACTCGAGGGATACCCTAGGGCCGGAGTTAACCCTACTTCCATGCACGGTGCTCCATGTGAACGCTTTCACCCGAGCACGGTGTGACCCATGTGTATATTGTAAAAAACACACATTCTAGTTCACGTGCCATTCGTGTGCGTTTAATTGTTGACGTCAATGGCGTGCTCTTTTGCTCACGTGAAAACTAAATTGCGTTTTATCATGTGAAACAGGGTCAATTTTCACCCTACGCCCGGTCTCATATGAACAGGCCCTTAGCTGTTCTAGTCTGAAACCGAAGTAGTAGAGTATGTATATTTGTCGTAGTCGAAGTCGATCAACCTCGTTCCCAGGGCCTTTTTGAAATTAGGAGGGCGGCATCGGGTGGTGGACTCTGCATTTTCATTCGTTGATTGCTTTAAGGCCCGTTTCCCCTTAGGAAAATGTTCCTTGGACAGAAAATTTTTCTTTGTCTTGTGAGCTCTCGGTGAAACTAATAAACTCAGACAAAGAAAAATTTTCCTGAGTGGAAATTAGCCTTTAAACATTCCTCTGGAAACGTAATTATGCATAGTTTTGTGCCAGTTATAATCAAATAGCTTCAATGGAACCACCAATATTACAATGAACTTCTCCCACGGGACCGCCATTACTCCAATTAACTGATTTTACATATATTAAAATTAAATTGCTAATTTATCACACCCAGTATTTCTGGGTGCTGTGACGAGCCGATGCCAGGGCCTTTTCCGGCCCTCTCAATTCCAAACAGACCCTGGAAACGAGGTTGGTATCTGTTGTTTATTCGGAAGTTAACAAAGATTACGCGATACAGACAGTGGCGTAATTAAATCAATCGTGCAATCAATTAATCAATCAATTAATTAATTAATTAATCAATCAATCAATCAATCAATTAATTAATTAATTAAATACTATACCTAATTACAATATCGTTATACTCACTTGTTGTACAGTGTTAAATCTGGTTTCCAGATCAGGGAGGGATGTAGACGGATGATTGAGTAGTCTCCATACTCACTTGAATTCCACTGTAAAAAAGCGTCTTTCCATTTCTACAAATATAAAGTGATGCAGCAGGTCAAAGTGCATCCTGTAGTGTGAGTATACAGAATGTTATGTTCCAAAAACCAAACATAAGGTATGCTGAGAAAAATACAGACGGAAAGTAAGACAGACCGAGGACTAAGGTTTATTCACACGAGACCGCGAGTAATCTCCAAACGAGTTATCTCTGGCTGTGCGCGCTTCTCCCCGAGACGGAGTTATCCATGTAACACAATAGAGCTTTATTGAATTACGCATGCGTAATTATACGTAATTATACACATATGAACATGTATTAGTTATTAGTTTTAGTGTTTTTTATTCTTTTTTTTTTTAATATTTTTAATATCTAAGTAGAATAGTATCTAATTTAAATAACTTAAATTTTAATATTTAAGAACTTGATGTAATTAGTATTAAGGATTGTAATTTTATTAATTTAGGGGATCTTTACATAGGGTTAATTAACCTCTAGATTCTCCTGCAAGGATTGCAGACCGCTTGGGTACCTTGAATGAATTGATTGATTGATTGATTGATTGATTGATTGATTGATTGATTGATTGATTGATTGATTGATTGATTGATTGATTGATTGATTGATTGATTGATTGATTGATTGATTGATTGATTGATTGATTGATTGATTGATTGATTGATTGATTGATTGATTGATTGATTGATTGATTGATTGATTGATTGATTGATTGATTGATTGATTGATTGATTGATTGATACAAAACTTGGCCCTACCCTTCGAGATAACTCGAGCAAGAACTCTGTAATATATGCTAATATATGCTGACCGCACTAATTAAGTTGATTGACATCAAGTTATGTTATTAATCACTAACACATAGGTATATTAATTTGCATGTTAGTCGCACAGTCACTAGAACTATAGCACAACGTGTATCACACACTGCTGAATAAAGTTATTTCCTAAACCCACAGAAGCATTACAAACTCGGGTGGCTCTTGGGTTATCAGAACGTGTTATCTTTATTCCCCCCAATTATTAAATCATGTGAACGGTTTATTTTTTAAACATGAAGATGAACTAACATTGAGAACAGGCCAGTCAGCGACATAGGAGGGAGAAGGCAATTCACTAACTGAACTTACGATTTCGCACGAAACAAGCGACGTTATTACTTGCTTTGGTTCATCCTGTTAAAAATAAATATTTAGAAAAAAATTAAAATTTAGGCAAGAATTCGATTAATTTAATAATTGTTAGTTGTTTGCTGTACAAGCTGTGTTAGTAATAATATAATTTTTCTGAGTATTACTAACTAACACAGCTTGTACAGCAAACAACTAACAATTATTACTAACATCAAGCTGCAATTTCTGAAACTAACTAAATTCGATTAATCAGTATATCACCATGAATGTAATTAGATTTTAAGATTTACACTGGCGTACTTTTGGCACTTACCACATTTTGTAACTGCTTATAACTCAATCTTAATTCCACGTTAATTATGTCTGACCCATTTTTCACAGGTCTAGCATTCGAGTTGTAGTCTTTTAATAACTCTCCGATTAGCCGAACTTCGTCTCCTTTGTCTCCTTTGTTTCCGCTACAGCCTATATATAAAAAATTAAAGTTCGTGTTATTTATTTAAGTCGAGTGTTTGAACATATATATTTTACGAATGTTCACGCGTTGCGATGCATAAGCTGTATGTTGGGCTTCAAATGCTATAAAGCAGCCGATCCACACGTTGTACCTAATAAACTACTAGATCAGTATTATATACACATTGTATCCAGTATTTAATGGAAATTGTTTAATAAAGAGGTTATTAATGAAACTCTTCCCCCCCCCCCCCGTAACCCTAACCCTAACCTGAAAAGTGTCGGGGGGGGGTTATCCTCCTCCTCCCCGACCAACCCCCCTAATAGTGTTGGTAATTTATGGTCAAGATTGTGGGATGCGCAGTGAATTTTAATCCGTTAATTGGCGCATCTTACAATTAAACAATTTCCAGTAACTTACTGGATACAATGTGTATATAATATCTAGTAGTTTATTAGGTACAACGTGCGGATCGGGTGCATAAAGAACCTACTAAAAGTTCAGTCTGTGTGTATAAATGTATTGTCTGTGTTGGGTAAAAAGACATAAAATTTATTTGGTGACTGACCAATGGTTAGCGCATGTGTTTTTCACCTGTAACCTGGTGATTCGATAATTAGAGACCTTTAGTTCCACGTTTACCTCAAACTGCAAATTCTAGTTTGCCTGGGTTTGCCGTTTAGTGTTAGAAGTTGGGACAATTTGTACATTTAGTTTGAAACCTCCGTGTGATTAAGGTAAATTTTACATCCATTGTAAACTACAGACTGCAGAAAAAATACTATATATGCCAATAAGAAAGAGAAGAATTAATCTAAAGCTAATAAATAGCTATCCTCTTAATACACAAGAAGACACAAATATATTTTCTATTAATTCGAGCAATCACTCAGTCATGTGTTGAATCCGCCATGTTGATTTTCTTGCATGTCACTCCATACAGTGTTCATGCTTTAAACAAGGAAGAAGGCAAACATCTTCGCTTCTTGCTCTTAAAGTTTATAGCAAATCAAAGAGAAATTTGTATACCAAAAGCATTTATACGCGTGAGATAATGCAAACGCCAAACAGAGAATGACATGATGTAAATGACTTACACGAAAACCGATCGACCTTTTGCGGTCGAAAACGTGCATGCATGTAGCTAGTTTTTGCGGGCGAGCGGATAGGCGGGAGAGCGGGATGAAAGAGGCGGGATGAAAGAGGCGGGATGAAAGAGGCGGACTTGTTTCGCTTGCAGGTTTTTGAATCTAATTAATTTAAGTATTCTGGCGGGAAATCGCTGAAACGTACATCGCCCTGTTTTGACGTGTTTCGGGTTATCGTACATGCAATGGAAAGTGGTTCTACCCCTACTAAAACGTTTTCAAGAGTCTGTTTAACTCCAACTTCCAAAGATAGCACTTGCATAGCAATTTAGCCTGAATATAATTATTTACTTCCCGAATTACGTCACTGGTCGAAAACCGAAAGGTCAAAAATGTTTGAAAAGAACTTTGAGAAAGTCTAGCACGTACCTTGAAACAGCGAACGTGTCACCTCAAGGCTGAAACGTCGAATTTAGCGGTTATAGACGTACACGTTAGTCGTATAAAAGGAACAAACGTCAAACTAACTAAATGTCTCTTTTGTCATTTTGCACATGTACGTCACAACATGCGATATTTACATATCATGAAACAAACTTAAATATATCACAAAGTAACGCAGCAAAAAAAAACAACCCCAAAACACTGCAAAAGATCTTACTCTGTCATTTTAAGTGTTCTTTCCGATAGTAGAAATGTAATTTTCATGCCATGCATAATGTCACATTTCTTTTGTAAGCTGGTTATTGACATTATCGGAATTTTCATTCCAAAAATATACTAAAATTCTATTAATAGTTAGTAATCACATATTTAACTCATTAATTATCATGCCCTGTCGCGTATAGGAGTAAAAATATGTGAATACAACTTATAGTTAATCTATTTGAAACCCTGTTCGCACGCATATATCTTTTCGTTTTAAGAAAACGTAATTACTTTTTTCCTGTTCAGTTTAAATCGTTTTTGCCATCCACAGGTGAATAATGTTTTCAAAAATTTCCGTTTTTGTCGTTTTCGCGTAAACGGTACTGTATGCATGTATATATATATATAGGCTTGCTAGCGATACATTATACGAGACCAAGACTTTTGTGTCGGAGACGAAGTTGCCAATAAAAAAGTCTATATATATCATGATTACAGTTTTAGAGACCAATTTCAGAATGACTGAAAACGGAGGGAACTAATCAAAAAGAAATAAACGATACTGATGCGTTGACGGAAAGAAGTATATAAATCAAGATATTGCTGCTTGCGACGCTCCGCCAATTAAGCTAAACCTGGCATAAACTAGAGGAAATTTCCGAAACAAGTTACCAAGACACGGTTTCAGAAACAAAAGTCCCCAGCCCGTATGTTGAAAAGTTTCCGAAACTTTATTTCAAAAACTAGAACAGTGTTCTATTTTAGAACAGTGTTCTATTTTTTTGAAACAAGTTTCGGAAACTTTTTCGAAAATGTATTTCGGAAACTTGTTTCAGTGAATGCCGAGCTCGCCAGCTCGATGCATGCAAACAAACCGTTTCTTGTGTGCCGCGGGTAGAAGATCTATTCTGTCTGAACTAGCACATAGAACCGTATTCTATATAATCGCAGAGAGAACTGGCTTCCAATTGCAATATTTTGTATTCCAATTGACTTTAATGATGTAGACTCGCACTGCAGATTTTCGTTTGTGAGACTTTGCCCGCATGCCGTAAAAAGAAAGTTGACTGGTTTTTAAACGCCAACTGCATGATCCGAGTCTCGTCCAAACTGAATCAATGCTCAAAGGTTCTCGCATGTCAGTGATCAGAAGGTTTTGAGTTTGATTCCTGCTTAGAAATTATAATTTTTTCTCACTAAAATTTTAGACAGACCGTAACATCAATACGATATTTACACAAGGTTAGAGCGTGTGCATGTGCTAATTATATTTTTATAGCAAAATTTAACTGTTATATAGCTGTGGAGTGAACCAAAATTGAACTTAACTTACACAGAACCTTCTTTATCTAGACTCTCTCTAAACTCTGAACAGTACACTCCCTCTTTATACAGTACTATTTGAATGAATATTACAATGTATGTACAATTGAGGCCAGCCGCCTGTTTTTTAATTTTCAAATTGCACAATTTCGTCAATATTTAGTTTCAAACTTTCTGTTATTTTTAACAAACTTGAAGCGTGAATTAATTAATTCTGACCTACCATTTAGAAATGCTGCACAGGTAAAAATAGCCCAGAAAGCCTTTAATATGAGCAGTGAATCGTCCATTTAGTCAGACAGAATGTAGAGCCAGAGTTCTGTATAAACAGTACGTGTAGCGTGATGTTATATCTTGAAAACTAACAGAAATGCAACTAAATTGGAGGCATGTCGAAAACAATGTTTTGCAGGTTATCACCTGCATTTGTGGTCAAAAACCATAAATATTTAACAAAGCTTTTGATAAAAAGTTGAGGTGTCACGTAGAGTTGGGAAAAATATATATCGATTATTTTTTTGTTAAAGTTACTTTAAAGTGCCACTAACCCCAAAAAAAATTTTTCGCAAATCTAAAAGCCCTTATTGAGTGGGTTAGTCCAGTGAATAAATTATTGGTATTGGACATTTCTTTGGTCTTCTGTAGACCACCAAAGTTGCAAAAAATTGGCATATGCATGTCCCATGGCGGAGAAGGAAAGGGAATGAGTATATTCCTGGTGTGACGTCAGCCAAGCCAAACAAGGAACTCATTTGAGCTCTGTCTGCTGAAAGCAAAGAATTTTTACATTGAGTTAGTTGGGAAATGAATTTTCAACCGAAAAAATTCTATGTATTCACCAGACAGAGCTCAAAGGAGTTCCTTGTTTGACTTGTCTGACGTAACACCAGGAATATACCCATTCCCTTTCCTACTCCGCCATGGGACATGCAGATGCAACTTTGGTCGTCCACAGAAGATCAACGAAACGTCCAATACCAATAATTTATTAACTGGCCTAATCCACTCAATAAGGGCTCTTAGATTTGCGAGAAAAATTTTTTGGAGTTAGTGGCACTTTAAAAGGTGGGCGTGCCGACCTAACAAGGTTACAGCCACTGATCTCTATGTAGGCCTCTCAAGGTCTCTCACAATTTTGGTCTGCCACTCGACGTCAAAAAAGAGAGGCCTTGGTATTAGGATGCCTTTTCCCGCCCGCATAATTTCAAAAAGGTCCTGTGAACGAGTTTGGTCCAGTTAGCTCTTTATAACACCGATGCCAAACGTTTTGCGCATGTGCGACGTTCGAGCTCGTTCTCAAAAAAAAGCGGGAAATCACTGACTGGTCCGAGAGTCCGACACAAAAGTTAAAAATATAAGCATAGACTACCAAAGAGATAAGGTAGATAATTTGTGCATGGCTTCTTTGTCAATATTGTAACATATTCCGAAATGACCCCTTTGTAATTTTCTTTACCATTTTTTTAAAACAGAAATGAATAGTCGAGTCTTACTTAGTTTTCACCCACTTCTCTTGCAATGTTTACTCTAGCGAATTCACGCATGCGCAAACGTTTGGCAGCGGTGTTGCTCTATACATAACCGGAGTGATATTTTTGTGGCGGACAATGTGCGGCATGAACACCGCTGCAAAACGTTTGGGCATGCGTGAATTTACTAGAGTAAACATTGCAAGAGAAGTGGGAACTAGCCCCGTGGCAACAACAACCAGACAGTAAAGACTAAGTAAGACTCGACTGCTCATTTGTGTTTTGAAAAAAGGGTCATGAAAATTACGAAGGGGTCATTTCAGAATATGTTACAATATTGACAAAGAAGCCATGCACAAATTACCTACCTTATCTTTTCCGTAGTATGCCTATAATTTTAACTTTTGTGCGGACTCTCGGAACAGTCCAAATATTTCAGCGTTTCCCCGCTCTTTTTTGAGATACGAGCATGGATTGTGTCGCGCAGGCGCAAAACTTTTGGCCGCGTGTTGCGGGCATGCAGGTTAGCCGCCTGGTACCCTAGCCCACTAATCTCAAATAATATACTCATTATACTGGATAGAGCATCCGGTGCTCGCTGTGAAGTCGGAATAAATTAGCGGCGGCCATTTCAGGTGGGACCCACTTGGTTTTCATACAGCCACTTTTAAGTTCCCCCATAGCGACAGATACATGTCACAAAAGTTTAGATGGTTTTCGTTAAAAATCCGATTATTTAAAGCGAAAACCAGAGGCGAAAACTGTGATTCAGTAATATTGTGGGTCCCACCGGATTTGGCCGTCGCGAGATTTTTAGCCTCACTTCCGACTTCAATTTTTGCCACGCGCGAAACAATGAGTCTAATATAATGAGTATAGTATAATGAGTCTATTATTTGAGATCAGTGCCCTGGCCCTATCAAAGAATACGGGCCAGGTAACCACTAAAAACGTCTGCTTTCCTATTAAAAGTTTTGCGGGTTTTTATTGGCTATGAGTAAAACTGCAATCGTCATCAGGATTTTTTGACCTGGCCCATATTTCTTTTGAAATTGGTCCAGGGTACAGGCTAGCATGCAGGTCTGAAGTATGTATAGTTTCAGTCTTCTGCGCGGTCTGATCAAGTCTAAGGAGACTGGAACGATAACTCGCTTGCACGTTTTGAAGCCAAAAATGGCGGACATGGGGGCGGCCATGCACGTCACCCCCAGTCCCTTTTGCTTTATAGCCGAAAAAAAATAAAACTGAATTGGTGAAAAACAACTTGAAATCAAAGAAAAACTGAACTCGTTAACCACTTTCAGGTTTAGATCAAATTCCAATATACTGTAGAATGTTGAACACTGACTGACATGACGAGTAAAAACAAGAAAAACAGTAAAAATATAAGCTCTTAAATGAAAGTCAACAATACGCAACCAAATTGCCATGGTTTGGACAAATATAAAGAAAATACATAAGAATCCCAGGTTTAAAATGAAGAGTTTGTTCATAAAAACAGTCAATTTTCAATTCAGTAGGAAAAGGCCCGAAAAATCCAACAAAATGCACTTTACCGCCAGACTTCATTCCTTGCAAAATGCTCGCGGAAGATGAAAAAACTAATTAAAAAATGCGCTTACTATAATACCTCGAGTTTATTTGGCCTCTTCATACTGCAACTCTACAGATCTGTCACGTGACACATGCATACCTCAATGTCTAATATATGTAAACATTATATTCCTTCCCACCTTCAGTTCAAACTACCCAACGTGCAAAGTTTCAATGTCTAATGTACATAAACATTATACTTACTGGGTGTTAATATTACAGCTCTGGGGTTACTCTTCGTATCTAAAAATGTCACAACTGAAACTTTACGAGTTAAAGCTATAATTTAGCCTTAATCTTATTACTAATTCTTGGCATGACAACCTTCAAACGTTTGAGATAACAAAGAAAAATAAGAAAAACCTGCATTTTCCGTACGAGCTTCGGGCTCGAATTTTGCTTTTGTTCGGTAGATATTTCGTCGTTCAATCCATTTTCGTGTGTAGAAATAGTTCAGGTACAAGGCCGATGAGCCCAATACGTACTATCTTCTTCGTTATCATCTCTAAAAAATAGGTACGCAACGCGTACATGCGTCTACGTTTAGGACTATGTGCACACTTGAATTGGAGATCTTTCCAGTTTCCCAGTAATGCATATAATTTAACTAGTAACTACGGTGTTTGCAAGAATTTGCCAACAAATAATTAATAACCCAATACTTTAGTGAGTAAATCCACTAAATGATATGTACCAGGAGAAAAATCAGAATAGTTAACTTATATTAAATCAAAAACAGTGACAGTGTTATTCTGAAATAACTTAAATTGTTATATAGCTAGAGTTTCACTGGATGCAACGATGACTGTCATTGGTTGGTTTGTGGTCACATGACCTTAGCTAAATTTCAATGTCTACCGAGCGGGCAATAATTGAGAACTTATTGCCTGCTCGGTCAATAAGTTTTCAATTGTTGCCCGCTAGAACTTTGAACTCTTCACGGCACCCTATAAACAAAAGCTTGTTTGGTACGAAAAAAAGAATATTTATAGGTCTTCAAAGCATGTGTGAAGATTAACTGGGGAAAGGTATTGCTGTTCTTTTGTTCTGAGACTTATATTTGTTTAGTTGAAGTGAAATTACGGAGCCAGGCGAAATGTTTTGGTAAACCTTAGTTTGTCTTTTGTGTACTTTCCCTTGATAAACGTCGAAATTATTCAGTGAAACTCAAGCTATATAACAAAACACTTAATGTCTGATCCCTCGGGAAACAGTTAGTTTTGTTTTCCCTCGACTCTCGATGTTTCCCTCGACTTCGTCTTGGGAAATATCAAGACTCTCGGGAAAACAAAACTAACTGTTTCCCTCGGGAGCAGACATTAAGTGTATATTATACCATTGGAGCACACCGTAATGTGGTAACGTACTAAAACAGGAAATGGCTTGAAAACTGCAAAAGATCTTACTCTGTCATTTTAAGTGTTCTTTCCGATAGGACAAACGTAATTTTCATGCCATATATACATATACATTGTTGTTGAAGAAGAATCTGTATTACCATAAAATTTAAATTAATTAATTAACAAGAAGAAGATTGTACAGGTTTTTTGGTAAAAAGCCAACTAAAATAGTCAAAAGACTAGCCTGGTTAGTTGGCTTTCTATATTAATAACAACTAATTAAGAAATTAACCGTTTGGAGAAAAGGTAAAACAAGTGGTGTTAATTATGAATATATCCATATTTAACAAATATGAATATATTTATCAAGAATATTGCTTTTCAGTTTTTTCTTGAAATTTGTTTTATTTAAGCTCTTTGTTTGTTTATCAATTGAGTTCCATATACTTACACCAATTTATCTAATATTAAAATTTGCCATAGTTAGTCCTAACCTTTGGTAAAGAATAGGTTGAACGAGAAGCAAGTCTTGCGTTATGATGGTGTATATTGCTAACAGCAGTAAAGTAATTTTGAAATGAAGAGGGAAGATCATCTGATCATCATGAAGGCTTTGTTCATACTATGCCGGATAACTTTTGTTCTGGCACAAAATGTCACATTTCTTTTGTAAGTTGGTTATTGACATTATTAGAATTCGCATTCCAAAAATATATTAAAATTCTAATAATAGTCAGTAATCACATATTGCAGGCGGCAAGTCGTCTCTGGTTTGTATAACTCATAAACTAGATCATGCTCTGTCGCTTATAGAAGTAAAAATGTTATGCTAAGTATATCTATACGTTAAACCAATATGTGAATACAATTTACGTAGTTTATCTATTTGAAGCCCTGTTCGCACGCATTTACCTTTTCGTTTTAAAAAAACGTAATTACGTTTTTCCTGTTCAGTTTAAATCGTTTTTGCCATCCACAGGTGAATAGTGTTTTCAAAAATTTCCGTTTTTATCGTTTGCGCGTGGACGGTATACTGCATAGGGTTGCTGGTGATACATTATGTGATAAAATGTATATCGACTATTTTTTATTAAAGATACATATTAAAGCTTTATACATATTAAAGCTTTTCTCCAATAGTCCAAACCGGGGATTTGTTAAAATTTCATTTCACTCAAATTCGGTGGGCCAACAACAACGTTGGTGGCAACTGCCATTTTTGCTTGATTTATGGAAGCCCAAGAAGCTAACATCAACCTTTCATTTTTATGTTTTTGACTTTTTATTTTTACATTTTACTTTTCATTTTCATTTTCAACTTTCAACTTCTAACTTTTTATTTTCAAGTCTTAACTTTTTATTTTTAAGTTTCAACTTATATAAAATATAAAAAATATAAAAAGTTGAAACGTAAAAAAGTCAAAAATATGAAAAGTTGAAAGTTAAAAATGAAAAGTTGAAACGCAAAAATATAAAGTTAAAAATGAAAGGTTAAAAGTTAAAAATGAAAAGTTGAAAATTAAAAATGGAATGTTGAAACGCAAAAATATAAAGTTAAAAATGAAACGTTAAAAGTTAAAAATGAAAAGTTGAAAGTTAAAAATGGAAAGTTGAAAGTTGAAAGTTAAAAATGAAAAGTTGAAAGTTAAAAATGGAAAGTTGAAAGTTAAAAATGAAAAGTTGAAAGTCAGAAATGAAAAGTTAAGAATAAAAAGTTTAAACGTAAAAATAAAAATGGGCAAGAACTTTATTGATAACCAGACAAAGTGCTAATGAGCGGTGTCCTGTTTGGCGTCAAAAACGTCGCTTGAATTCTCGTCCTCACGTCTGTACTGCAGTTTACGGTGTCCTTAGCATACGATTCCCCCAAACACCCAGAATATAGAGCTTCCTATAAATGGCGGACCATTGTGATGGGCGTGACTTTTTCAGCGTGCACGAATTTTCTTTTTGTCATTTTGTGCACTGATTAAAGAATTTTTTTTTGTGCACAATATTTTTTTGTTTGAATTGTAAATTTCCAAAATAAGTGATGACCGCGCGCCGTGGCGCACCATGGGGGTCGGTCACAATCAGGTCACAATGGTTAATCTTAAAAAATCAACATGATATTTGCGTGTTATTGTATTGCTTTAATTTTTTCAATTTGAATTTGTGAAATGTTGTTTTTCATTTTACTTCCACAAAGTCATCTGTTGTTTAAATATTTAACATTTTGTTATAGATTATAATGATATTATTAATAATAATTAGCATAAATTGCAAAATGGGCTGTCCGACAAGACCCGAACACACAAAATTTGAATAGTAGAGTGCTAGAGGTAAAGACAATTCAAATTATATATATTGTGGTATTATCTTCGTGCTATAATGCCATATGTTAATTTGCAAATTGGTGAGACAACTTGCTACTTGCTGCGACTGGGTTTTTAACCCTTAATACAATGGACAGTTTACATCTGCAGACTTACACAAGAGTAATAATAAACTAAACAGTTTTTAACTGAAATTATAGTGCAACTTACATAAGAAAAAACGATTGAAAGTAATCGAGGTCTGGAAAAGAATAATAATACTGATATAGAATAACACATAACTTTGATCCAAGGTACACCGCGTTTTGCGGCTACTATAAAGGTGTGACTAATTCAGTAGATTACAGAAAAGAAAGAACATAGGCAGTTAAGGAGAGAAAAACGAGAAGAAAGCTGTAAAAGAACAGCTTGTCGAAAACTCTCGCTGTGTAGTGCCAATCCTCTTTTCTTTCGTTTGCGAAGTCGTCGTCTTCCATGCGTTTTGACAGCTTTTGAAGCTCTTTCAAGATTTTTTCCTCCGTCAATCGCTTTCTCGTCGGCCCAGACACCACCAAATCACGATGGTTCAACCACTGTGCAGCGTCAGTCAGCAGCGCTTCCCCAAAATCAAACTGCGTTGGATTGTTGTTAACTTCTTTTTTCATGCATAGCACAACAGCAAAGAAATCTCGAATGTTTGCAAGGTAATGCGGAACAGGAGTCGAAGAAGAAGCGTGATTCATTCGCAGTATAAAAGTCGTGGCGAGTAAAGCGAGAAGAGTCATGAAAGCAATAGAACTGAAGTATTGTGTAATCATCGGAATCGAATCGGAAGTGACCGGCGTTTGGTCGTTGACAATGAGCATGAACACAACGAGACTGAGTATGACAGAAATGACAAGTGAAACTCGCTCACCAGACTCGGCAGGAAAAAGAAATGAGATAGCAGCGAGCAAGGAGAGGATGATACAAGGAAAGACAATGGTCATGATATAGTATAAAGGTTTACGCTTTAAATGGAATGCAAATGTAACATCCTGATAGGGAGCAGCGCAGCACTCGTAAAATACAGTATTTGTTATAGCAGTGGCTGAAACGAGAGTCCATTCGCTGTTTTCTTTATACTGGTTCAGAACAACTGTTTTGTTATCGTGCACAGAAAGAGTCAGTGTTAAGGCATCGTAATTCCATGAACCAATTTTTAAACTGCATTCTTGCTGGTCAAATGGAAATTTGGAAACGTCAATTATGCAAACTGATTTTAATATGATTGGAGCATACCAGAAAACAGTACCATCAGAAGTAATGGTAATGTGGGTATTAAAGCTGTAAAGATCTCCACCGTCTTCGTGAGCACTATATTAAAAAAAGTACATTAGAATGTGCATGAAACGATTATTAATTGTATTTAACTATATAAAAACGCAAGTATAAAAAATTGAAAACCTAACCGACGATCAGTTTCATCTTTTAAGAATGGAAGATTATGTTAGATTAAATTAATATTATATATAAATAAGTTTTGTGGAAACACCACGTAAAATATTTCTTTGCTTAAAAATATTTCTTTGCTTAAAAATATTTTTTTACGTAAAATATTTTTTTACGTGGTGTTTCCACAAAACTTATTTATATTACATTATCGCGATGAAAACTTTCAAAGAATTAATTAAATTAATATTTTTATACAATTCTCAAATACTTTATAAATAGTTATTAATCTTTTCGTATTCTGTAAGTAGTTATACTTTCTATGTATATATTATGTTTATATTGTGTATACACGGCTCTTTGAAAATCAGCTTGCGCTGAAAGGCTACCGCGCGCATCAAAATAATTTTAATTAAAGATTGAAAAACAATGAGAAATGTGGCGCAATCACTAACGTGTATTCCTTCCTCGCGTGAGCCCGCGGCTCACACTGCTGACGCGGACTCACGCGAGGAATACACCACGTCTGTTTTATAGCAGGCTACGCAATCATGCGGAATCACCTGACTATACCATTGTTCTCGTCGTCAGTCGCGATCGATAGTATAAGCCAGCATAAAGATCAAAGTTGATCTTTATTCTGTGGTACAAACATGAAGCCTTTTTGCGATGTCTGTTCGTGTTTGAAAAGTGATGTTTAACAAATTAACAGAGCGTGCTTTGTTTACCTTTTGTCAATCTGTTAAAGGCCCGTTTAGGCGATGAATTAATCAATTAATTAAATACTATACCTAATTACAATATCTTTATACTCACTTGTTGTACAGTGTTAAATCTGGTTTCCAGATCAGGGAGGGATGTAGACGGATGATTGAGTAGTCTCCATACTCACTTGAATTCCACTGTAAAAAAGCGTCTTTCCATTTCTACAAATATAAAGTGATGCAGCTGGTCAAAGTGCATCCTATAGTGTGAGTATACAGAATGTTATGTTCCAAAAACCAAACATAAGGTATTAAGGTATATTGAGAAAAATACAGACGAAAGGTAAGACAGACCGAGGACTACACTGAGAAGTATTTGGCTGATGTTGTTTTAAGGTTTATTCACATGAGACCGAGTAATCTCCGAACGAGTTGTCGCTGGTTCCCGAGATAACCCAGGATAACCCTAGCCTGGTGCGCGCGCTTCTTCCCGAATTATCCCATGCAACAATGTAAAGCTTTACTTGAACTACGCATGCGCATGTGTCACGCAAAGGCGGGATAACTCTGTCTCTTGGGTACCCGGGTTATCTTATCGCTCAGGACGTGTTATCTTTATTCCCCAATTGTTAAATCATGTGAACGGTTTACTTTTTAATTAACATGAAGATGAACTAACATTGAGAACAGGCCAGTCAGCGACATAGGAGGGAGAAGGCAATTGCTAACTGAACTTACGATTTCGAACGAAACAAGCGACGTCATTACTTGCTTTGGTTCATCCTGTTAAAAATCAATATTTATAAAAAAATTAAAATTTAGGCAAGAATTCGATTAAGTTATTTAAAAACATGAATTTTGATAGAATATTTACCACCATGAATGTAATTAGAATTTAAGATTTATACTGGCGTACTTTTGGCACTTACCATATTTTGTAACTGCTTATAAATCAATTTTAATTCCACGTTAATTATGTCCGACCAATTTTTTACAGGTCTAGCATTCGAGTTGTAGTCTTTTAATAAATCTCCGATTAGCCGAACTTCGTCTCCTTTGATTCCTCTACAGCCTAAATAACAAATTAAAATTAATATAGATAAGTTAGTAGTTGTGGAAACACCACGTATATTTATTTTAAAGCAAATAAATAAAAAAAAATAATAACAAATTATACGTGGTGTTTCCATCGCCATGAAAACTTTCAAAGAATTAAATTAAAACTAGCATTATTTATAATATAAATTATAGAGTGTCCGCCACTAATAAAATTTTATAAAAACGATAATCTCAAATGTGGTTATTTATGATAATCTCACATGTGTCGATTATCGTGAAACGTATTAGAGTTTACTGCTCTATTTTTGTGGGGAAATAGGACTATTTTGTGTATCTACTGCGCATGCGCGAGTTGATATTCTTTTGTTAATACACGGGTGATAGCATAGTGCTTTCGGAGCCAATCAAAACACATAGAATAAAACGATAAAGAAACGACTCACGAGAAACTACCGAAGCCAAAATAACTACCGCGCACCAAGTATTTCACTCAAGTCATATCAATGACAGCAATGGAGCGAGATATAATCCAAGGAGCGGGATATTCAACAAGAGGAAGTTTTTACAAATTTAGTAAGTATTTTAAGTATGAATCGTAGTCAATTCTTAATTGTGATGTACTAGATGTTGTTGAAATGATGATAATGGTCGTTGCATGGACGATTTCATATTATTATTCGCTCAATTTATTTACATCGAGTGTTTGAACATATATATTGTACGGTTGTTCACGCGTTGCCATGCATAAGCTATATGCTGGGCTTCAAATGCTAAAGACTAGGAGATTCAGTCTGCGTGTAATGTATTGTCTGTATTGGGTAAAAAGCCATAAAACGGTAGTTTATTTGGTGACTGACCAGTGGTTAGCTCATGTGTTTTTCACCTGTAACCTGGAGGTTCGATAACCTCCAATAAGTTATTTTGCACATGTACGTCACAACATGCGACATTTACATACTCATGAAACAAACTTAAATATATCAAGAATGCAGCAAAAAAACCCAAAAAAACTGCAAAAGATCTTACTCTGCCGGTCATTTTAAGTGTTCTTTCCGATAGTACAAACGTAATTTTCATGCCATGCATATACACTTTACACAATAAGGTTTTGTTCACATTATGCCGGATAACTTTTGTTCTGGCACACTGAAATGTCACATTTCTCTTGTGGTAAGCTGGTTATTGACATTAGAATTTACATTCCAAAAATATACTAAATTTCTAATAATAGCCATGCCCAGTAATCACATATTGCAGGTAGCAACTCGTCTCTGGTTTGAATAACTCATTAATTATCATGCTCTTTCGCGTATAGGACTGAGTAAAAATGTTATGTTAAGTATATCTATACGTTGAACCAATATGTGAATACAACTTACGTAGTTAATCTATATTTGAAACCCTGTTCGCACGCGTATACCCTTTCGTTTAAAAAAAAACGAAATTACTTTTTTCCTGTTCAGTTTAAATCGTTTTTGCCATCCACAGGTGAATAGTGTTTTCAAAAATTTCCGTTTTTGTCGTTTTCGCGTAGACGGTACTGTATGCATGTATATAGGCTTGCTAGTGATACATTATACGAGACCAAGACTTTTGTGTCGGAGACGAAGTTGCCAATAAAAAAGTCTATATATATCATGATTACAGTTTTAGAGACCAATTTCAGAATGACTGAAAACGGAGGGAACTAATCAAAAAGAAATAAACAATACTGATGCGTTGACGGAAGGAAGTATATAAATCAAGATATTGCTGCTTGCGACGCTCCGCCAAAGTTAAGCTAAACCTGGCATAAACTAGAGGAAATTTCCGAAACAAGTTATCAAGACACGGTTTCAGAAACAAAAGTCCCCAGCCCGTATGTTGAAAAGTTTCCGAAACTTTGTTTCAAAAAATAGAACAGTGTTCTATTTTAGAACAGTGTTCTATTTTTTTGAAACAAGTTTCGGAAACTTTTTCGAAAATGTATTTCGGAAACTTGTTTCAGTGAATGCCGAGCTCGCCAGCTCGATGCATGCAAACAAACCGTTTCTTGTGTGCCGCGGGTAGAAGATCTATTCTGTCTGAACTAGCACATAGAACCGTATTCTATATAATCGCAGAGAGAACTGGCTTCCAATTGCAATATTTTGTATTCCAATTGACTTTAATGATGTAGACTCGCACTGCAGATTTTCGTTTGTGAGACTTTGCCCGCATGCCGTAAAAAGAAAGTTGACTGGTTTTTAAACGCCAACTGCATGATCCGAGTCTCGTCCAAACTGAATCAATGCTCAAAGGTTCTCGCATGTCAGTGATCAGAAGGTTTTGAGTTTGATTCCTGCTTAGAAATTATAATTTTTTCTCACTAAAATTTTAGACAGACCGTAACATCAATACGATATTTACACAAGGTTAGAGCGTGTGCATGTGCTAATTATATTTTTATAGCAAAATTTAACTGTTATATAGCTGTGGAGTGAACCAAAATTGAACTTAACTTACACAGAACCTTCTTTATCTAGACTCTCTCTAAACTC
Organism: Corallium rubrum; assembly: GCA_964035015.1. Taxonomy (NCBI): domain Eukaryota; kingdom Metazoa; phylum Cnidaria; class Anthozoa; order Scleralcyonacea; family Coralliidae; genus Corallium; species Corallium rubrum. Next base: position 10,881,496 of record OZ035998.1, read on the forward strand.
TGAACAGTACACTCCCTCTTTATACAGTACTATTTGAATGAATATTACAATGTATGTACAATTGAGGCCAGCCGCCTGTTTTTTAATTTTCAAATTGCACAATTTCGTCAATATTTAGTTTCAAACTTTCTGTTATTTTTAACAAACTTGAAGCGTGAATTAATTAATTCTGACCTACCATTTAGAAATGCTGCACAGGTAAAAATAGCCCAGAAAGCCTTTAATATGAGCAGTGAATCGTCCATTTAGTCAGACAGAATGTAGAGCCAGAGTTCTGTATAAACAGTACGTGTAGCGTGATGTTATATCTTGAAAACTAACAGAAATGCAACTAAATTGGAGGCATGTCGAAAACAATGTTTTGCAGGTTATCACCTGCATTTGTGGTCAAAAACCATAAATATTTAACAAAGCTTTTGATAAAAAGTTGAGGTGTCACGTAGAGTTGGGAAAAATATATATCGATTATTTTTTTGTTAAAGTTACTTTAAAAGGTGGGCGTGCCGACCTAACAAGGTTACAGCCACTGATCTCTATGTAGGCCTCTCAAGGTCTCTCACAATTTTGGTCTGCCACTCGACGTCAAAAAAGAGAGGCCTTGGTATTAGGATGCCTTTTCCCGTCCGCATAATTTCAAAAAGGTCCTGTGAACGAGTTTGGTCCAGTTAGCTCTTTATAACACCGATGCCAAACGTTTTGCGCATGTGCGACGTTCGAGCTCGTTCTCAAAAAAAAGCGGGAAATCACTGACTGGTCCGAGAGTCCGACACAAAAGTTAAAAATATAAGCATAGGCTACCAAAGAGATAAGGTAGATAATTTGTGCATGGCTTCTTTGTCAATATTGTAACATATTCCGAAATGACCCCTTTGTAATTTTCTTTACCATTTTTTTAAAACACAAATGAATAGTCGAGCCTTACTTAGTTTTCACCCACTTCTCTTGCAATGTTTACTCTAGCGAATTCACGCATGCGCAAACGTTTGGCAGCGGTGTTGCTCTATACATAACCGGAGTGATATTTTTGTGGCGGACAATGTGCGGCATGAACACCGCTGCAAAACGTTTGGGCATGCGTGAATTTACTAGAGTAAACATTGCAAGAGAAGTGGGAACTAGCCCCGTGGCAACAACAACCAGACAGTAAAGACTAAGTAAGACTCGACTGCTCATTTGTGTTTTGAAAAAAGGGTCATGAAAATTACGAAGGGGTCATTTCAGAATATGTTACAATATTGACAAAGAAGCCATGCACAAATTACCTACCTTATCTTTTCCGTAGTATGCCTATAATTTTAACTTTTGTGCGGACTCTCGGAACAGTCCAAATATTTCAGCGTTTCCCCGCTCTTTTTTGAGATACGAGCATGGATTGTGTCGCGCAGGCGCAAAACTTTTGGCCGCGTGTTGCGGGCATGCAGGTTAGCCGCCTGGTACCCTAGCCCACTAATCTCAAATAATATACTCATTATACTGGATAGAGCATCCGGTGCTCGCTGTGAAGTCGGAATAAATTAGCGGCGGCCATTTCAGGTGGGACCCACTTGGTTTTCATACAGCCACTTTTAAGTTCCCCCATAGCGACAGATACATGTCACAAAAGTTTAGATGGTTTTCGTTAAAAATCCGATTATTTAAAGCGAAAACCAGAGGCGAAAACTGTGATTCAGTAATATTGTGGGTCCCACCGGATTTGGCCGTCGCGAGATTTTTAGCCTCACTTCCGACTTCAATTTTTGCCACGCGCGAAACAATGAGTCTAATATAATGAGTATAGCATAATGAGTCTATTATTTGAGATCAGTGCCCTGGCCCTATCAAAGAATACGGGCCAGGTAACCACTAAAAACGTCTGCTTTCCTATTAAAAGTTTCGCGGGTTTTTATTGGCTATGAGTAAAACTGCAATCGTCATCAGGATTTTTTGACCTGGCCCATATTTCTTTCGAAATTGGGCCAGGGTACAGGCTAGCATGCAGGTCTGAAGTATGTATAGTTTCAGTCTTCTGCGCGGTCTGATCAAGTCTAAGGAGACTGGAACGATAACTCGCTTGCACGTTTTGAAGCCAAAAATGGCGGACATGGGGGCGGCCATGCACGTCACCCCCAGTCCCTTTTGCTTTATAGCCGAAAAAAAATAAAACTGAATTTGGTGAAAAACAACTTGAAATCAAAGAAAAACTGAACTCGTTAACCACTTTCAGGCTTAGATCAAATTCCAATATACTGTAGAATGTTGAACACTGACTGACATGACGAGTAAAAACAAGAAAAACAGTAAAAATATAAGCTCTTAAATGAAAGTCAACAATACGCAACCAAATTGCCATGGTTTGGACAAATATAAAGAAAATACATAAGAATCCCAGGTTTAAAATGAAGAGTTTGTTCATAAAAACAGTCAATTTTCAATTCAGTAGGAAAAGGCCCGAAAAATCCAACAAAATGCACTTTACCGCCAGACTTCATTCCTTGCAAAATGCTCGCGGAAGATGAAAAAACTAATTAAAAAATGCGCTTACTATAATACCTCGAGTTTATTTGGCCTCTTCATACTGCAACTCTACAGATCTGTCACGTGACACATGCATACCTCAATGTCTAATATATGTAAACATTATATTCCTTCCCACCTTCAGTTCAAACTACCCAACGTGCAAAGTTTCAATGTCTAATGTACATAAACATTATACTTACTGGGTGTTAATATTACAGCTCTGGGGTTACTCTTCGTATCTAAAAATGTCACAACTGAAACTTTACGAGTTAAAGCTATAATTTAGCCTTAATCTTATTACTAATTCTTGGCATGACAACCTTCAAACGTTTGAGATAACAAAGAAAAATAAGAAAAACCTGCATTTTCCGTACGAGCTTCGGGCTCGAATTTTGCTTTTGTTCGGTAGATATTTCGTCGTTCAATCCATTTTCGTGTGTAGAAATAGTTCAGGTACAAGGCCGATGAGCCCAATACGTACTATCTTCTTCGTTATCATCTCTAAAAAATAGGTACGCAACGCGTACATGCGTCTACGTTTAGGACTATGTGCACACTTGAATTGGAGATCTTTCCAGTTTCCCAGTAATGCATATAATTTAACTAGTAACTACGGTGTTTGCAAGAATTTGCCAACAAATAATTAATAACCCAATACTTTAGTGAGTAAATCCACTAAATGATATGTATACCAGGAGAAAAATCAGAATAGTTAACTTATATTAAATCAAAAACAGTGACAGTGTTATTCTGAAATAACTTAAATTGTTATATAGCTAGAGTTTCACTGGATGCAACGATGACTGTCATTGGTTGGTTTGTGGTCACATGACCTTAGCTAAATTTCAATGTCTACCGAGCGGGCAATAATTGAGAACTTATTGCCTGCTCGGTCAATAAGTTTTCAATTGTTGCCCGCTAGAACTTTGAACTCTTCACGGCACCCTATAAACAAAAGCTTGTTTGGTACGAAAAAAAGAATATTTATAGGTCTTCAAAGCATGTGTGAAGATTAACTGGGGAAAGGTATTGCTGTTCTTTTGTTCTGAGACTTATATTTGTTTAGTTGAAGTGAAATTACGGAGCCAGGCGAAATGTTTTGGTAAACCTTAGTTTGTCTTTTGTGTACTTTCCCTTGATAAACGTCGAAATTATTCAGTGAAACTCAAGCTATATAACAAAACACTTAATGTCTGATCCCTCGGGAAACAGTTAGTTTTGTTTTCCCTCGACTCTCGATGTTTCCCTCGACTTCGTCTTGGGAAATATCAAGACTCTCGGGAAAACAAAACTAACTGTTTCCCTCGGGAGCAGACATTAAGTGTATATTATACCATTGGAGCACACCGTAATGTGGTAACGTACTAAAACAGGAAATGGCTTGAAAACTGCAAAAGATCTTACTCTGTCATTTTAAGTGTTCTTTCCGATAGGACAAACGTAATTTTCATGCCATATATACATATACATTGTTGTTGAAGAAGAATCTGTATTACCATAAAATTTAAATTAATTAATTAACAAGAAGAAGATTGTACAGGTTTTTTGGTAAAAAGCCAACTAAAATAGTCAAAAGACTAGCCTGGTTAGTTGGCTTTCTATATTAATAACAACTAATTAAGAAATTAACCGTTTGGAGAAAAGGTAAAACAAGTGGTGTTAATTATGAATATATCCATATTTAACAAATATGAATATATTTATCAAGAATATTGCTTTTCAGTTTTTTCTTGAAATTTGTTTTATTTAAGCTCTTTGTTTGTTTATCAATTGAGTTCCATATACTTACACCAATTTATCTAATATTAAAATTTGCCATAGTTAGTCCTAACCTTTGGTAAAGAATAGGTTGAACGAGAAGCTAGTCTTGCGTTATGATGGTGTATATTGCTAACAGCAGTAAAGTAATTTTGAAATGAAGAGGGAAGATCATCTGATCATCATGAAGGCTTTGTTCATACTATGCCGGATAACTTTTGTTCTGGCACAAAATGTCACATTTCTTTTGTAAGTTGGTTATTGACATTATTAGAATTCGCATTCCAAAAATATATTAAAATTCTAATAATAGTCAGTAATCACATATTGCAGGCGGCAAGTCGTCTCTGGTTTGTATAACTCATAAACTAGATCATGCTCTGTCGCTTATAGAAGTAAAAATGTTATGCTAAGTATATCTATACGTTAAACCAATATGTGAATACAATTTACGTAGTTTATCTATTTGAAGCCCTGTTCGCACGCATTTACCTTTTCGTTTTAAAAAAACGTAATTACGTTTTTCCTGTTCAGTTTAAATCGTTTTTGCCATCCACAGGTGAATAGTGTTTTCAAAAATTTCCGTTTTTATCGTTTGCGCGTGGACGGTATACTGCATAGGGTTGCTGGTGATACATTATGTGATAAAATGTATATCGACTATTTTTTATTAAAGATACATATTAAAGCTTTATACATATTAAAGCTTTTCTCCAATAGTCCAAACCGGGGATTTGTTAAAATTTCATTTCACTCAAATTCGGTGGGCCAACAACAACGTTGGTGGCAACTGCCATTTTTGCTTGATTTATGGAAGCCCAAGAAGCTAACATCAACCTTTCATTTTTATGTTTTTGACTTTTTATTTTTACATTTTACTTTTCATTTTCATTTTCAACTTTCAACTTCTAACTTTTTATTTTCAAGTCTTAACTTTTTATTTTTAAGTTTCAACTTATATAAAATATAAAAAATATAAAAAGTTGAAACGTAAAAAAGTCAAAAATATGAAAAGTTGAAACGCAAAAATATAAAGTTAAAAATGAAAGGTTAAAAGTTAAAAATGAAAAGTTGAAAATTAAAAATGGAAAGTTGAAACGCAAAAATATAAAGTTAAAAATGAAACGTTAAAAGTTAAAAATGAAAAGTTGAAAGTTAAAAATGGAAAGTTGAAAGTTGAAAGTTAAAAATGAAAAGTTGAAAGTTAAAAATGGAAGGTTGAAAGTTAAAAATGAAAAGTTGAATGTCAGAAATGAAAAGTTAAGAATAAAAGTTTAAACGTAAAAATAAAAATGGGCAAGAACTTTATTGATAACCAGACAAAGTGCTAATGAGCGGTGTCCTGTTTGGCGTCAAAAACGTCGCTTGAATTCTCGTCCTCACGTCTGTACTGCAGTTTACGGTGTCCTTAGCATACGATTCTCCCAAACACCCAGAATATAGAGCTTCCTATAAATGGCGGACCATTGTGATGGGCGTGACTTTTTCAGCGTGCACGAATTTTCTTTTTGTCATTTTGTGCACTGATTAAAGAATTTTTTTTTGTGCACAATATTTTTTTGTTTGAATTGTAAATTTCCAAAATAAGTGATGACCGCGCGCCGTGGCGCACCATGGGGGTCGGTCACAATCAGGGCGTTTATATAGGGGGCGGTGAAACGGCAATGGGCGCGCTGATCGATGTGTGATGCAGAGGACTGGTAACAAGCCCCCTGTCACCATAGCGACGAACGCTAAGCCAGGGAAAGTCCAAAATATGGCGGGTAAAATACGCTTGATGTGGACGTCTCTGAGTTGAGTTTAGAAGAGGACGTGGATGAAATTGCCGAGCCATACGATATATCAGTGGATTCAGCTAATATATTCTCTGGTGTTACTCCCAAAAATTCGGAGTCGTTGCCGAAACATCAAACATGAACAAATATGTTGCTGAAAAATATGAACCGTACGGTTGCTTTCGCAAGAGAAATGACGCAAGAAGTCTTTGGAAATCTTTGTTTGTGCACGTTATCATTCGGCCATGTTCGATAGAAGACAACATCTTGCATTGAATTTTAGCTGGTAGGTCATCTTTCCAATTGAATATCAAGAAATAATCAACTCCAATTTGCATTTTCTCAATGAAACCTAACAAGAAGTCATCTTGGCTATCTGATGACAAAATTACAAGGTGTGGACGACAGTTTATCACATAATGCGCTCGGCATGCGTCCCAGCAAGTCGTATTTTAATAAATTGATCGGAGAGTAAAATTTGTTTACAGCTTACAGTTATTCTAATCTAATGCTTCAAAAACCCGATAAAGTTATTGATATAATTACTAAGAATCGTAACATGGCAAAACTATAAGTTTTGTTTACTTCTCTTCCAGCAATTGAGGAACTAAACAGGCAAGAGTTAAACCGTAAAAATACCTAACATCCGAACGCTATATCTCCAAATAATCAACTCCGATTTTTATGAAAACTTTAAGATATAACCACACTATTATAATCTTCAACATACCTGAATTCCTAGGCGTGGACGACCTGTTAACATGCTCAAATCTTGTAATGAAATTTTCCCTCAATAGAAGTCATCAAAAAATCGAGTCATTATCCATAATAACTCCTTTATAGTACAACTTTTTACGCCAAACAAATATTCATACATTAAACGAATAAGTACTTCGTCGGTACATTGCAAAAGGTTCCTCCGAAATTACATAGTTAAAGAAAAAACAGTGAGAATATCACAGTGCCCAAAAATCCACTTTTGATCAACTTTTGCTCAGAAGCACGCTCGTGCCAGTCCTTTTGTGCATCACACATCGATCAGCGCGATATGAGCGCGTTGCACCCATAGAAATAATAGACCCGCCCGTATATAAGCGCCCTGGTCACAATGGTTAATCTTAAAAAATCAACATGATATTTGCGTGTTATTGTATTGCTTTAATTTTTTCAATTTGAATTTGTGAAATGTTGTTTTTCATTTTACTTCCACAAAGTCATCTGTTGTTTAAATATTTAACATTTTGTTATAGATTATAATGATATTATTAATAATAATTAGCATAAATTGCAAAATGGGCTGTCCGACAAGACCCGAACACACAAAATTTGAATAGTAGAGTGCTAGAGGTAAAGACAATTCAAATTATATATATTGTGGTATTATCTTCGTGCTATAATGCCATATGTTAATTTGCAAATTGGTGAGACAACTTGCTACTTGCTGCGACTGGGTTTTTAACCCTTAATACAATGGACAGTTTACATCTGCAGACTTACACAAGAGTAATAATAAACTAAACTGTTTTTAACTGAAATTATAGTGCAACTTACATAAGAAAAAACGATTGAAAGTAATCGAGGTCTGGAAAAGAATAATAATACTGATATAGAATAACACATAACTTTGATCCAAGGTACACCGCGTTTTGCGGCTACTATAAAGGTGTGACTAATTCAGTAGATTACAGAAAAGAAAGAACATAGGCAGTTAAGGAGAGAAAAACGAGAAGAAAGCTGTAAAAGAACAGCTTGTCGAAAACTCTCGCTGTGTAGTGCCAATCCTCTTTTCTTTCGTTTGCGAAGTCGTCGTCTTCCATGCGTTTTGACAGCTTTTGAAGCTCTTTCAAGATTTTTTCCTCCGTCAATCGCTTTCTCGTCGGCCCAGACACCACCAAATCACGATGGTTCAACCACTGTGCAGCGTCAGTCAGCAGCGCTTCCCCAAAATCAAACTGCGTTGGATTGTTGTTAACTTCTTTTTTCATGCATAGCACAACAGCAAAGAAATCTCGAATGTTTGCAAGGTAATGTGGAACAGGAGTCGAAGAAGAAGCGTGATTCATTTGCAGTATAAAAGTCGTGGCGAGTAAAGCGAGAAGAGTCATGAAAGCAATAACACTGAAGTATTGTGTAATCATCGGAATCGAATCGGAAGTGACCGGCGTTTGGTCGTTGACAATGAGCATGAACACAACGAGACTGAGTATGACAGAAATGACAAGTGAAACTCGCTCACCAGACTCGGCAGGAAAAAGAAATGAGATAGTAGCGAGCAAGGAGAGGATGATACAAGGAAAGACAATGGTCATGATATAGTATAAAGGTTTACGCTTTAAATGGAATGCAAATGTAACATCCTGATAGGGAGCAGCGCAGCACTCGTAAAATACAGTATTTGTTATAGCAGTGGCTGAAACGAGAGTCCATTCGCTGTTTTCTTTATACTGGTTCAGAACAACTGTTTTGTTATCGTGCACAGAAAGAGTCAGTGTTAAGGCATCGTAATTCCATGAACCAATTTTTAAACTGCATTCTTGCTGGTCAAATGGAAATTTGGAAACGTCAATTATGCAAACTGATTTTAATATGATTGGAGCATACCAGAAAACAGTACCATCAGAAGTAATGGTAATGTGGGTATTAAAGCTGTAAAGATCTCCACCGTCTTCGTGAGCACTATATTAAAAAAAGTACATTAGAATGTGCATGAAACGATTATTAATTGTATTTAACTATATAAAAACGCAAGTATAAAAAGTTGAAAACCTAACCGACGATCAGTTTCATCTTTTAAGAATGGAAGATTATGTTAGATTAAATTAATATTATATATAAATAAGTTTTGTGGAAACACCACGTAAAATATTTCTTTGCTTAAAAATATTTCTTTGCTTAAAAATATTTTTTTACGTAAAATATTTTTTTACGTGGTGTTTCCACAAAACTTATTTATATTACATTATCGCGATGAAAACTTTCAAAGAATTAATTAAATTAATATTTTTATACAATTCTCAAATACTTTATAAATAGTTATTAATCTTTTCGTATTCTGTAAGTAGTTATACTTTCTATGTATATATTATGTTTATATTATGCATACACGGCTCTTTGAAAATCAGCTTGCGCTGAAAGGCTACCGCGCGCATCAAAATAATTTTAATTAAAGATTGAAAAACAATGAGAAATGTGGCGCAATCACTAACGTGTATTCCTTCCTCGCGTGAGCCCGCGGCTCACACTGCTGACGCGGACTCACGCGAGGAATACACCACGTCTGTTTTATAGCAGGCTACGCAATCATGCGGAATCACCTGACTATACCATTGTTCTCGTCGTCAGTCGCGATCGATAGTATAAGCCAGCATAAAGATCAAAGTTGATCTTTATTCTGTGGTACAAACATGAAGCCTTGTTTGCGACGTCTGTTCATGTTTGAAAAGTGATGTTTAACAAATTAACAGAGCGTGCTTTGTTTACCTTTTGTCAATCCGTTAAAGGCCCGTTTAGGCGATGAATTAATCAATTAATTAAATACTATACCTAATTACAATATCTTTATACTCACTTGTTGTGCAGTGTTAAATCTGGTTTCCAGATCAGGGTGGGATGTAGACGGATGATTGAGTAGTCTCCATACTCACTTGAATTCCACTGCAAAAAAGCGTCTTTCCATTTCTACAAATATAAAGTGATGCAGCAGGTCAAAGTGCATCCTGTAGTGTGAGTATACAGAATGTTATGTTCCAAAAACCAAACATAAGGTATTAAGGTATATTGAGAAAAATACAGACGAAAGGTAAGACAGACCGAGGACTACACTGAGAAGTATTTGGCTGATGTTGTTTTAAGGTTTATTCACATGAGACCGAGTAATCTCCGAACGAGTTGTCGCTGGTTCCCAAGATAACCCAGGATAACCCTAGCCTGGTGCGCGCGCTTCTTCCCGAATTATCCCATGCAACAATGTAAAGCTTTACTTGAACTACGCATGCGTAATTATCATTGGCCCTACCCTTCGAGATAACTCGGGTGGAAGTGGTCACGCAAAGGCGGGATAACTCTGACTCTTGGGTACCTGGGTTATCTTATCGCTCAGGACGTGTTATCTGTATTCCCCAATTATTAAATCATGTGAACAGTTTACTTTTTAATTAACATGAAGATGAACTAACATTGAGAACAGGACAGTCAGCGACATAGGAGGGAGAAGGCAATTGCTAACTGAACTTACGATTTCGAACGAAACAAGCGACGTCATTACTTGCTTTGGTTCATCCTGTTAAAAATCAATATTTATAAAAAAATTAAAATTTAGGCAAGAATTCGATTAAGTTATTTAAAAACATGAATTTTGATAGAATATTTACCACCATGAATGTAATTGGAATTTAAGATTTATACTGGCGTACTTTTGGCACTTACCATATTTTGTAACTGCTTATAAATCAATTTTAATTCCACGTTAATTATGTCCGACCAATTTTTTACAGGTCTAGCGTTCGAGTTGTAGTCTTTTAATAAATCTCCAATTAGCCGAACTTCGTCTCCTTTGATTCCTCTACAGCCTAAATAACAAATTAAAATTAATATAGATAAGTTAGTAGTTGTGGAAACACCACGTATATTTATTTTAAAGCAAATAAATAAAAAAAAATAATAACAAATTATACGTGGTGTTTCCACAAAAATTATCTATATTACTTTATCGCCATGAAAACTTTCAAAGAATTAAATTAAAACTAGCATTATTTATAATATAAATTATAGAGTGTCCGCCACTAATAAAATTATATAAAAACGATAATCTCAAATGTGGTTATTTATGATAATCTCACATGTGTCGATTATCGTGAAACGTATTAGAGTTTACTGCTCTATTTTTGTGGGGAAATAGGACTATTTTTTGTATCTACTGCGCATGCGCGAGTTGATATTCTTTTGTTAATACACGGGTGATAGCATAGTGCTTTCGGAGCCAATCAAAACACACAGAATAAAACGATAAAGAAACGACTCACGAGAAACTACCGAAGCCAAAATAACCACCGCGCACCAAGTATTTCACTCAAGTCATATCAATGCAGCAATGGAGCGAGATATAATCCAAGGAGCGGGATATTCAACAAGAGGAAGTTTTTACAAATTTAGTAAGTATTTTAAGTATGAATCGTAGTCAATTCTTAATTGTGATGTACTAGATGTTGTTGAAATGATGATAATGGTCGTTGCATGGACGATTTCATATTATTATTCGCTCAATTTATTTACATCGAGTGTTTGAACATATATATTGTACGGTTGTTCACGCGTTGCCATGCATAAGCTATATGCTGGGCTTCAAATGCTAAAGACTAGGAGATTCAGTCTGCGTGTAATGTATTGTCTGTATTGGGTAAAAAGCCATAAAACGGTAGTTTATTTGGTGACTGACCAGTGGTTAGCTCATGTGTTTTTCACCTGTAACCTGGAGGTTCGATAACCTCCAATAAGTTGTTTTGCACATGTACGTCACAACATGCGACATTTACATACTCATGAAACAAACTTAAATATATCAAAAATGCAGCAAAAAACCCCCAAAAAACTGCAAAAGATCTTACTCTGCCGGTCATTTTAAGTGTTCTTTCCGATAGTACAAACGTAATTTTCATGCCATGCATATACACTTTACATAATAAGGTTTTGTTCACATTATGCCGGATAACTTTTGTTCTGGCACACTGAAATGTCACATTTCTCTTGCGGTAAGCTGGTTATTGACATTATTAGAATTTACATTCCAAAAATATACTAAATTTCTAATAATAGCCATGCCCAGTAATCACATATTGCAGGTAGCAACTCGTCTCTGGTTTGAATAACTCATTAATTATCATGCTCTTTCGCGTATAGGACTGAGTAAAAATGTTATGTTAAGTATATCTATACGTTGAACCAATATGTGAATACAACTTACGTAGTTAATCTATATTTGAAACCCTGTTCGCACGCGTATACCCTTTTGTTTAAAAAAAAAACGAAATTACTTTTTTCCTGTTCAGTTTAAATCGTTTTTGCCATCCGCAGGTGAATAGTGTTTTCAAAAATTTCCGTTTTTGTAGTTTGTGCGTGGACGGTATATACTGCGTCTGCATGCATGCATGTATATAGGCTTGCTGGTGATACATTATACGAGACCAAGACTTTTGTGTCGGAGACGAAGTTGCCAATAAAAAAGTCTATATATATCATGATTACAGTTTTAGAGACCAATTTCAGAATGACTGAAAACGGAGGGAACTAATCAAAAAGAAATATACGATACTGATGCGTTGACGGAAAGAAGTATTCTAAATCAAGACATTCTTGCTTGCGACGCTCCGACAAACTTAAGCTTAGATCAAAGAACATCTTTCGAACTCTGAGATAGGTTTTAATTGAGATAGGTTTTAACCCTGTCAACTGACCGTAGCGGCCTCCCAATGATGAGTAAAGCCGTCTGGCGTTAGCCAGAGTAAAATACTAAAAGGGAATTCAGGGTTGTGAGGGTTAAAGCCCGGCATAAAGCCTGGCATAATATACACTAGCCGCAAAATTACCGAAACACGGTTTCAGAAACAAAAGTTTCCAGTGTATGTTTTGTTGAAAAGTTTCCGAAACTTTGTTTCAGAAACCAAGTTTCCTTGACTAGAACGCGCTGTTCTATTGTTTACTTTTAGACAAGTTTCGGAAACGTTAAGGAGAAATATAAATTGTTGTTTTGAGCGCGCCAGCTCGATGCATGCTAACAAACCGTTTCTTGTGTACCGCGGGCAGAAGGTCTGTCTGAACTAGCACATAGAACAGTATTCTATATAGTATAATCGCAGAGACTGAACTGGCTTCCAATTCCGAAACAAGTTTCCGAAACACATTTTCGAAACGTGCTTCAAAAAATAGAACAGTGCTCTCTTTCTTAAACAAAGTTTAGGAAACTTTTCAGCATGTATACACTGGAAACTTTTGTTTCTGCATGTAACTTGTTTCGGAAATTTTCTAAGGCTAGTGTATGCTAGCACTGCAGATTTTTGTGTGCGAGACCTTGCCGTACAAAGAAAGTTGAATTTCTAAACGTCAACTGCATGATCCGAGTCTCGTCCAAACTGATCATGAATCAATGCTCAAAGGTTCTCGCATGTCAGTGATCATAAGGTTGTGAGTTTGATTTCTGCTTAGAAATCATAATTCAGTTTCTCATTAAAATTGTAGACGGACCGTAACAATAAGATATTTAGACAATGTTAGCGCGTGTGTGCTAATTATATTTTTATAGCAAAATTTAACTGTTACATAGCTGTGGAATGAACCACAATTGCACTTAACTTACACAGAACCTTCTTTATCTAGACTCTCTCTAAACTCTGAACAGTACACTCCCTCTTTATGCTGCCTGTTTTTTAATTTTTAAATTGCTCAATTTCGTCAATTTTTAGTTTCAAACTTTCTGTTATTTTTAACAAACTTGAAACGTGAATTAATTCATTCTGACCTACCATTTAGAAATGCTGCACAGGTAAAAATAGCCCAGAAAGCCTTTAACACGAGCAGTGAAACGTCCATTTAGTCAGACAGAATGTAGAGCCAGAGTTCTGTATAAACGGTACGTGTAGCGTGATGTTATATCTTGAAAACTAACAGAAATGCAACTTGGAGGCACGTCTAAAACAATGTTTTGCAGGTTGTTACCTGCATTTGTGGTCAAAAGCCATAAATATTTAACAAAGACTTTGATAATTTTTTTTAGTTGAGGTGCCATATTGTTTCACGCAGAGTTGGGAAAAATATATATCGATTACAATATTGATAAAGAAGCCATGCACAAATTACCTACCTTATCTTTTTCGTAGTATGCTTATAATTTTAACTTTTGTGTGGACTCCCGGAACCGTCCAAATATTTTAGTGTTTTCCCGCTCTTTTTTGAAGAGCTCGGATGTCGCGCAGGCGCAAAACGTTTGGCAGCGGTGTTGCGGGCATGTAGGCCCGAAGTACGTATAGTTCCAGTCTTCAACGCGCGGTCTGATCCGATCTGGCACCTCAGGATTATCCAAAGATCGTGGGTTCTGGGAACGAGATTGAGGATTATCCTGAAGTGTCTAGAATTCAGGATAATCCTGAAGCCTATAGGGGACTTCTCTGTCCTAGGGGTGTTGCAGTCGGAGTCTGAGAGCTGGGACTTTCTTCCTGAAGGGTTGTGACTAGATTTAGAATTGCTGGGGTTGTTGGAATTTGGAGCTGCCTTCTCTGCAGGCCCTAGTTGCATTATGAACAGGTCACACACGCCGAATTTAGGGCCTGCAAGATCCTGTAAAAAAATTGGCAGAACTTGGCACGGAATAAATTTGCATAATTAACTAACCATTGTCAATCACCATGGCTATATCCGAAGATTTTGAAGGCCATTGAAGACTTAGACATACGAATCCTACCTTTGAAATGAAGGAATTGTTGAAAAAAGCAATTACGGTTGAACTTTGTCAACTTTCGGCCGGAATAATCAGCGACAATGCACTTTAGTCTACCCGGAGACTCTTGGGTTTATGCTTTTTCGGTTTGCACAACAACTGAAACTTGAATTACGCTACACCGATAGCGTACAAAATTAAATCTCATTAACTCTTGGTCAGTTGACAGTCTTCGATAGCTATATATATATAAAAGAAACCAAAAAACAATAAGAAAAACATGTATACTTTCCTGACCGTCGAATTTGCATTTGTTCTGCAGATGTTTTTTCCTTCAATTCCTTTTTGTCGCTAAAAATAGGTCGGTAATTCTAAAACATACTGGTTTCTTCATTGTCATGATCTGTAACAGTAAGACTAGTTTAATTTAGACCGAATTTCCTGGCGGGTCACAGTGTCAGAAGAACTTGGACGTACGTTTGTCGCTGCCTTCTCCACAGGCTCTTCTTATAATTTTTAGGAAAATATTTGTTTTAAGTTAAATTTCTCATGTTGAGCGAAGCTCGATCGCGTTTGTGAAGCCAGGGAGCGCGCGGCCCGCTCTCAAATTTCCTCAATTTCCTCATTCTTGAAAAGCGACTGGGGACGAGGCAGCGTTTGTCGAACCGAGCGGCAGGATTTTGCAGGCCCTCGAGCACGCTGACAAGACTTTGATGAGCGCTGTGATAATCCCCACAATCACATATTATGAGTGGCCGCTGACTAGCATTGTCTCCTTTTTTACCTTGCCTAAATTACATTTAGCTACATTTAATAAAAGCCAAACTTCTTCCTCTTTCGTATTGGCACGAAATTAAGGACTTGCTTTTTCTTCATGGAAAAAGGAAATATAACATGGATATAAATGGAGTACAACATCAATTTGTCTCACTACCTTCCAAATCTACCGGTTAACTATCTCAGGCCTTCGAATAAACATAATTCAGTTCAAAATACCAAAACCTCGGACTAAACATTTTCAAAACAGTTTTTTCATAAGATTATCTAGACTTTGGAACACACTCGCAGATCAAACAAAAGAAATTAACACATATTGTCTCTTTAAAAAATAGTTAAAATCAAGATTCTGTGTCGTTCTCCAGAACATATTAAATACTGATATTATATCTATACCTGGCGCTTAATATGTTTAAAATGTAGTTCTGTTAGAGATCTTGAATTGCAGAACTTCAGAATTTGTTGTTAATATTAACTGTGCGTGTGTGAGTGTGTTAGTGTAATGTATTTCGGAAGTCAGTATTTGTAATAAGTGATGTAATAAGGACTTATTAACCGAGTGCGAGGTCTGTACGGGAAAGTATTTGCCTGAGGTTTTCGTACAGACAGAGCGACGAAGGAGCGAGGTTTGTGCGATAAAAGCGAGGGCAAATACTTTCCAGTACAGACCGAGCAAACGAGGTTAATAAGGAATTTATTATATGGCTATTGGTTCATTATATTTTTAAGCTTCGAGCGTTGTTTTCGTCTTTGAGTATGCTGTTTACCTTACCTGTTGACTTTTTCGTGTCGCTTTTTTGCATTCCTATTTACACCAGTTCGGCTTTTATTTGTCGTGATTTTAGATAAACAGCTTTAAAGACTGAAAACCAGCAGTGATGTTCCAACACATTTTATTGTTCAGAATATTTGGATAAAGATACCTATTTCTCTTTTATTTGTATTCAAATCAACTCAGAAATGTTCCCGCCAAAACTTACAGGGCCGAGAAAAAAGCGTATTGACCGGTCGGTCAATATCGTAAAATCCCGACCTCTCAGGAACCAATCAGCGTGCGTCGTTTTGCTACGGACCGGAAATCAAACCCAGCCATATAATAATAAGCGATATAGTAGTACGTGTTCTGGTGTTCATAAACTAGAATTTGTTTGACCAGTTTAAAACCTGACTGACTCGCCCCAAACTTGGGGCGACGATCGACTTTGTTGGCAGAGCCCACATTCCCCCGAAGCCTGCGTATAATAGGTCATTACCGAGACAATGCACAAAAAATTACATAGTGCATGCAACACCTCATTGTAAAGGTGCTGTTACACGATACGATTTTTCTTGCAACTTGCAACAAATCACTGAATGTTGTAAGTTGCATAAAAAATCGCACCGTGTAACACCCCGTAGCAACTTGCATTTTTGTCATTTTTGCCGTGTCGTAAGTTGCAGGAAAAGTTGGATGGGTTCTACTTTTCGCTGCAACTTACAACAAACATCGCAAGTTGCTGAACGCGTAACACCCTTCCTGCAACTTGCGATTTTTTTTCCATATGTAAATTTGTTGCAAGTTGGAAGAAAAATCGCATCGTGTAACAGCACCTTAAGGTGGCTCCACACAGTTTCTTGAAAAATGGAAGATACAAGTTTGAGAGTCCAAACCACATGATTAAACAATTCAGGAAAAGAATAAAACTAAATATTATGTATAGTTAAACAGTCTGACAATCAAAAACTGTTACCAAATAAATAGCAACAGTTGTTGCTATGGCAACAATGACGTTTCAAAATGGCTACCAAGGAATAATTCTTTTCCCGGAAAAATCATGTTTGTTAATTTTTAAAAAATTTCGTTCTACAGAATTTTTTTAAAATCGGCCTATTGATTACTCATACTTCCAGAAAAGTTTTAATGAAAAAAAAATTGGGGGTCACCAAAGTTTTTTTCGAATTAAATTACTTTGAAGGGTAATTGGCAGCCATTTTGAAACGTCATTGTTGCCATAGCAACAACTGTTGCTATTTATTTGGTAATAGTTTTTGATTGTCCGACTGTTTAACTATGCACAACATTTAGTTTTATTCTTTTCCCAAATTGTTTATGCACGTGTTTTGGACTCTCAAACTTGTATTTTCCATTTTTGCATTTTTCAAGAAACTGTGTGGAGCCACCTAAAGTAAGCCACGTTCATGCACAAACAGGTCTTGCATGTAAAGCATATACTGTACAAGCATCTTCAGTTCATCCCACGATTGTATTATTATTTTACTATACGTATAGCTGTATACATGCAAGCTCTCGGAGAACCAGAAAAGGCAAATATGATGAAAAAACTTTAATAAGAAATACAATATAAACAATGTAAACAACGTGCCTTTTCATTAGTAAAGCTAGTGACTATTGCATAGACTATTGTCATTGTGAAGTGTAATTCATGCAACAATTTATTACAGTTTGCCTAGAACACAAAACGTGGGGCAAATGTTGAATCAATGCACATATGTCATGCATGCATTGCATTCTACAATATATATATATATATATTTCTAAAATTCATTAATAATTCATGAGGAAATCACAAAGAAACATCATAAGCATATTGGATCTATATATGTGATATAGACTCGCGCTCTAAGTTTCTCGCTGGTTTTTAACTGATGAGATAAGCTTAATTTTCAAAATTACTACGCCAATGAACGTATGAAGTGATGCATTTTAGAAGTCATTTGAAAACCTTGCAGTACGGTCTTTATCGCCTCGTGTTTTTAAATATTACATACATATATATATATATATATATATAAAATACTTGTTAGCGTGGTCGGTCAGAAGAAGGTTCAACACACTATATATAATGGAGCTAAAATGTATTTACAGTTAAGCATCGTATAGTTAAGCACCGTGTGTCTTGCGACTATAACTATGTGAAAGGTGACTTATTGCTCTTGTTTAAATGCCTCTAATCTCTCTCTCTCTCTCTCTCTCTCTCTCTCTCTCTCTCTCTCTCTCTCTCTCTCTCTCTCTATATATATATATATATATATATATATATTGATCCAATTGCTGAACGCGTAACGCCCTTCCTGCAACTTGCGATTTTTTTTCCATATGCAAATTTGTTGCAAGTTGCAAGAAAAATCGCATCGTGTAACAGCGCTCTAAGTTTCTCGCTGGTTTTTAACGGCTGAGATAAGCTTAATTTTCAAAATTACTACGCCAATGAACGTATGAAGTGATGCATTTTAGAAGTCATTTGAAAACCTTGCAGTACGGTCTTTATCGCCTCGTGTTTTATATCCGATAAAGCCCTCCTGCGCTGTTTTAAAATATTACATATATATAAAATACTTGTTAGCGTGGTCGGTCAGAAGAAGGTTCAACACACTATATATAATGGAGCTAAAATGTATTTACAGTTAAGCATCGTATAGTTAAGCACCGTGTGTCTTGCGACTATAACTATGTGAAAGGTGACTTATTGCTCTTGTTTAAATGCCTCTAATCTATATATATATATATATATATATATATATATATATATATATATATATATATATATATATATACATATTGATCCAATTACAGAAAAGAAAGAACATAGACAGGTAAGGAGAGAAAAACGAGAAGAAAGCTGTAAAAGAACAGCTTGTCGAAAACTCTCGCTGTGTAGTGCCAATCCTCTTTTCTTTCCTTTGCAAAGTCGTCGTCTTTCATGCGTTTCGACAGCTTTTGAAGCTCTTTCAAGATTTTTTCCTCCGTCAATCGCTTTCTCGTCGGCCCAGGCACCACCAAATCACGCAGGTTCAACAACTCTGCAGCGTCAATCAACAGCGCTTCCCCAAAATCACATTGCGTCGGTTTGCTGTAAACTTCTTTTTTCATGCATAACACAACAGCAAAGAAATCTCGGATGTTTGTAAGGTAATGCGGAACAGGAGTCGAAGAAGAAGCGTGATTCACTCGCAGTATAAAAGTCGTGGCGAGTAAAGCGAGAAGAGTCATGAAAGCAATAGAACTGAAGTATTGTGTAATCATCGGAGTCGAGTCGGAAGTGACCGGCGTATGGTCGTTGACAATGAGCATGAACACAACGAGACTGAGTATGACAGAAATGACAAGTGAAACTCGCTCACCAGACTCGGCGGGAAAAAGAAATGAGATGGTAGTGAGCAAGGAAAGGATGATACAAGGAAAGACAATGGTCATGATATAGTATAAAGATTTACGCTTTAAATAGAATGTAAATGTAATATCCTGATAGGGAGCAGCGCAGCACTCGTAAAATACAGTATTTGTTATAGCAGTGGCTGAAACGAGAGCCCATTCGCTGTTTTCTTTATACTGGTTAGTGAAAGGAGCTGTTTTGTTATCTTGCACAGAAAGAGTCAGTGTTAAGGCATCGTAATTCCATGAACCAATTTTTAAACTGCAATCTTGCTGGTCAAATGGAAATTTGGAAACGTCAATTATGCAAACTGATTTTAATATGGCTGGAGCAAGCCAGAAAACAGTACCATCAGAAGTAATGGTAATATGGGTGTTAAAACTGTAAAGATCTCCACCGTCTTCTTGAGCACTATATATTCAAAGAAAAAGTACATTAGAATGCGCATGAAAGGCAATTTTTTATGATTGTATGTATTTATACAAAATATATATCAAAAAACAATAAAAATGTGGTGCAATCACATGCACGACTTTTATAATATCTTATATTGCCATTTGCGTTCATGTATTGTTATAAAAGTAGTGTGCTGCTTAGGCAGTGTTGAAACAACAATCGAAATATGGTATAGTAGGTTAATACTGCCGAAACAGAGAACGTGAGTGGTCTAACGTTTCGAGCGAAGGCCCTTCGTCAGGTATTGTTATGCAGTATAAGCACGAAGCGTGAAATATTTTACCGTCGTTTGTTCATGTTTAATTAATTAATTAATTAATTAATTAATTAATTAATTAATTAATTAATTAATTAATTAATTAACTAATTAATTAATTAATTAATTAATTAATGAAATTAATTAAATTAATCAATCAATCAATCAATCAATCAATCAATCAGTCAACCAGTCAATCAATCAATCAATCAGTAAATTAATTAATTAATCGATTAATTAATTAATCGATTAATTAATCAATCGATTTAAATATCGTTATACTCACTTGTTGTACAGTGTTAAGTCTGGTTTCCAGATCAGGGAGGGATGTAGACGGATGATTGAGTAGTTTCCATACTCACTTGAATTCCACTGTAAAAATGCGTCTTTCCATTTCTGCCAAGGTAAAAATAGAAAGTTGATGCAACAGGTCAAAGTACCTCCAGGAGTGTGAGTACAGATCATTATGTCCCAAAAAGAAAAACAGACATAAAGTACAGTGAAAAAAACAATATGAACTATCCTGAAAAGTAATAATAATTGGCTGAGGTTTTAAGACTATTAACTGACAAAGAAGGGACTGATCAGAAAGCAATTACTGTAGTTACAATATTAAGACTTACAATTCTTAACGCAACAAGTGATGTCATTACTTGCTTTGGTTCGTCCTGTAAAAAATCCATATTTTTCAAAAATTAAAATTTATTAATTAAAGCTAGAATGTAGAATATAGTTTCTGGAATGAAGAACTTTGACTTATTTTGAAAAGATTTGCATTTTGGTAGTATATTTACCATAATGTAATTAGATTTTTATTATACCCTTCGCAAATAATCGTCCAATCAAATAATCGTCCAATCAAATGTCTACATTAACGTCACGTGCCAGCCTAATATTTTACGATGTAGGACAACTACATATTGGGCTGCAACCTTTGGACAGGTCGCACAAGGTATATTTACTTGTCAATCGCACGATTATTTGTTCGATATAATAAAACACCGTACCTATTGGATTCATCTTCGCCCGATATGGAAAATATTTAAGTCTCAAATTTTAATATTAGGCTCGACCTTCGGTCTCGCCATAGTTAATAGAAAATATACATGGTTTGGAAGCTTGAGAAAAGTCATTGTTTTATGTTTTTGTTCAGGTTTATGGAAATATTTGCACTTTCACGGTTACTGAACATATTGTGTTTTCTGTATAATGAAGCAATCATCCAATAGCAACGTTTGGGTTCAATCACTCAACCGTACTGTTTAAATATTAATAAACCTAAAACAAAGGATTTGGCACCTTCATGTACCTTTCAACATGAATCGTAGCCTGATTGTTAACCGCTTTGAAGTTTGCCGGGTTTCCAAACCATGTTTATTTTCTATTAACTATATGGTCTCGCCCAATATTCAATTCTCGACTTAAATATTTTGCCATGTCGGACTTTGATGAATCCAGTATAAAGTTACCATCGTCGCGTAGTTTTGCACTTACCACATTTTGTAACTGTTCGTAACTCAGTCTTAATTCCACGTTAATTATGTCTGACTCCTTTTCCACAGGTCTGGCATTCGTGTTGTAGTCTTTTAATAAATCCTCGATTAGCCGAACTTCGTCTCCTTTGTTTCCTTTGTTTCCGCTACAGCCTAAATAACAAATTAAAATTAGTATTATTTTCACGCTGTTAGATTAGCTCGTTTTGAACATAGTTCACCTCAGGTTCGCGCGTTGTTATAAGCTATACGTCGGGCGGCTTTAGAACTGCGTGTACTGTAGTACATTGGGCGAACAATATATTTATAAAACTTATATTCTTTTTACTGCTCCACTAGATCATCACCTTGTCGCGGTAGAGCAGCTTATATCCCAATTGCCCCGAGAGCTATGCTGGTGGGAGCATGTCCAACCAAGGTGGGAGTAGGTCCAACCAAGCCATGCAGACATGTTATATTAAAGGGTTGTGATCTGGCTAACGATGATAAAATTAGAGGAATAAAATAAGGTTGGGCGGTTTACCGGTTTATGACGTCCAGCGCTATTAAGAATTTGAAATTGCGTTCCTTCAATTAGTTAAATACTGAAATTGCGTTAGTTTCTGAAATTTTGAAAAACCGGTTTTACGGTTTAACCGGGGTTTTTTTCGTACGGTTTGGCGGTTTTTATTTCAATCAAAACCGCCCAGTGGCGTAAGTTTGGGCCAGGGTGCCCCTGGTCCAACCTGGAGTGGGTGCCCCCAAGGCTGGGGAAGCCTAGACCTCCTTATGAAGTCCAGTGGCAACACCCCAGTGGCAACACCCCAGTGGCAACACCCCAGTGGCAACACCCCAGTGGCAACACCCCAGTGGCAACACCCCAGTGGCAACACCCCAGTGGCAACACCCCAGTGGCAACACCCCAGTGGCAACACCCCAGTGGCAACACCCCAGTGGCAACACCCCAGTGGCAACACCCCAGTGGCAACACCCCAGTGGCAACACCCCAGTGGCAACACCCCAGTGGCAACACCCCAGTGGCAACACCCCAGTGGCAACACCCCAGTGGCAACACCCCAGTGGCAACACCCCAGTGGCAACACCCCAGTGGCAACACCCCAGTGGCAACACCCCAGGGGCAACACCCCAGGGGCAACACCCCAGTGGCAACACCCCAGTGGCAACACCCCAGTGGCAACACCCCAGTGGCAACACCCCAGTGGCAACACCCCAGTGGCAACACCCCAGTGGCAACACCCCAGTGGCAACACCCCAGTGGCAACACCCCAGTGGCAACACCCCAGTGGCAACACCCCAGGGGCAACACCCCAGTGGCAACACCCCAGGGGCAACACCCCAGTGGCGAAGCCCCCATGAAGTTCTGACAATATAAACCTTTTGGTAATCGTTTAGACTTTAGAGGCCAATTTTAATGGAGTTTCTTAAAAAGCACTCGTGTCCAGAAGCATAAACTGAAGTAAAATACAAAAAAACCCTATAAAATAAGACTATTGTTTAGCGTGCTCCATCGAGTTTTAGTATACACCCAACCATCGTCTATTACAAATCCTGCATTCTGATTGGCTACTCAACCGTTGTCTATTCGTGATGGACAACGTTTGAGAAAAATGAAAACAAACCTGAAAAAATGTGGCAGTAAACTCTCGTTTTGGAGACGTTTCGGAGGAATTTGTTGAGAGTTTGATAGAAAATTCTATCCCTGAGAAAACAAAAAACGCCACAAAATATGGCATAAAGATTTTTAATGGTAAGGAACGCAATACAACTAAACCGTATTTTATTAAAAAATCTGTTTTTACTTGCCGCTCACGAGTAGTTAAATAACACACCATTTTCGTCAGTTTGCACTAGAAAAACTGTATTTTTTAGAGTAGGTACAGGGTGTATACTCGTCCTCCTTGTCTATGAGCGAATAGTCAACTCAGGCTTCGCCTTCGTTGACTATTCGCTCATAGACTCGGACTCGTTATGTCTTTTATGTATCAGCTGTGATGATACAGTAGATACAGAAAATCTTAATTCGAAAAATTCGTTATAACTTTTCGAAACGGAAATACGTGTGATCATGACAAGGCCTCAGCTGAGCCAGCAGCCAGTTCAGTCAGGGTGCCCCCTATTCCAGGGTGCCCCCGGCTCTTACCGGGTAGAGTCCATAGGAGTTACGCCACTGAAACCGCCCAAGTTTAGAATAAAACTCAATGACTAAAAATGAGTGGCGTAGGAAGATGTGAAATACTGGGGGGGGGGGGGGGGGGGGGGGGGGGGGCGAAGGCTATAGCAAAGTAAAATGGGGGGAGGGTAATTTGGGGTGTCAGCAAAACGTTAAAAAATAATATTTACACTGACTTTATTGTTACCAATACTAAGGACTATATATTTTTCTTTTAAAACTGGATGCATGATATGGTATATTGCTTAATCGATCCTCCGTTAGCACTCATATCCACACATTTGGTAGGCTATACCCACGCAAATTGACTAATAAATAGCCAACCTCGTAGTGTTGTACCCAGTCTCTTTTTTGAAATAGAATGAAACATTAACTACTTTCTGCCTCAAATACTTAATAGCTCTAGAAACACGTAATAGTGATGTTGAAAGAATGAAAATCACAGTTGGCAGACTAAACAGTGGACGTGGCCTTTTGCTTATACGGATCGGAGGCGGAGAACCTAGTTGTCATAAACTACACCGCGGGCTCGGACCAAATATTATCAATATATGGAACGCTAGTAGGAGTTGTGACCACTAGTGTAACTGAAGAAATTAGAAAGATATATATGAACATGACATCAAAACTTATGTTTATTTGGGATGTTTGTTGGTGGTGAGTGAAAGTGGTTTCCGCACGTGCATGTCTCACCTCTGCAACTTAAGTTCGATTCCTGCTCGCGGTGCAGTTATCCGCCGTTACGTTTTCAAAATGTCCCATTGGCCGTATGCATGTGTGAGAAGAGTTCTTCCAGTTTGACTCTACCGACCGCTGATCTCTATACAATTGGATTACTCATCCTTTATGGTCAGCAGTAACTAAACATTCTGAAACCACTAGCGGCGGCCATATTGGTTCTCCAGGTCCAGTGTACGGCTTACGGGCTTATGGCCCATTTCCACTCAGGAGAATTTTCCTCGGACAGGACATTTTCTTTTGCCTCAAACTCATTAGTTCTGCCCAAGAGCTCACAAGACAAAGGGAAATTTCCTGTCCAAGGAAAATTCGCTTGAGTGGAAATGAGCCTTAAAAGGCTGGTTTCCACTCAGGAAAATTTTCCTCAGGACAGGAACGGACAGGGAAGTTTTCTTTGTCTCGTGAGCTCTCGGTCGGAACTAATGACTTTAACACAAAGGAAACTTTCCTGTCCGTTCCTATCCTGCGGAAGATTTTCCTGAGTGGAAACTAGCCTTAAGAGTAGTAAGAGTTTACCGGACAAGTGGGAAAAGCCGTAAAACAATTCTCACGTGGCAATATCACTGATCTCAATAAAACTGGATAGGCCATGGGGCCGAATTTAGGGTGCCTGCTGTATGATGACGTGACTACTAACCTAAGACGGTCAGCACTAAAGTTCATTATATATAAGTTTTCACTGCTTGAAAACAGACAAAAAGAGTTACTTATAGAAGATTTAAACGAATGTAATGACACAAGAAATACTCAATAAGGTTTAAGACGCTAATTTCTTGCATTTGTTTCTATTACTGAGCCACATGTAAAACTTTTAAATTTCGTTGCATGTTTTTCTTCAGTACCGACAACGAAGAAACTTCACGATAATATAAACTGAAAAACAGACTATAAAATCTACGAAGAATTCAATTCCAAGTCTTAAAGTTATATAGAGATCAGTGCTACCGACAACTGGTTTTCTTCAGGTACTGGACCAATGAGGGATGGCTTTTGATAGACCTTTAGGTAGAGATTTTCATGACTGATAGGGTTATCCAGTATAAATAAAGTTAGCAGACTAAAGGATTCGCATCAGCACCAGCTATACGCAATAATTCACATATCATTGTATAGAATTTAACGCTCTATCTAACTGTACAAGTTTCGTGAATGGCACAAACCTACACGGAGACGATTCAGGGGTGTACTTTAAACACGCGATATCCGGTGGATATTATTCTATTCTAAACGATTTTTTTCTAATTCCCATGTTGTAGAGTATTTAACGCTCTATCTAACTGTACAAGTTTCGTGAATGGCACAAACCTACAGACGATTCAGGGATACTTTAATGTAAATATGATTGCGTTTGACCCAATAATTGCCATTTGAAATTTGGCGCTCATCTCAGTTCAAATAGATTTTTCGCCGTTGCTATTCTACGATTTTTTCTAATTCACATATGTACAGCATTTAACGCTCTATCTAACGGCATAAGTTTCCAAAATGGCGCAAACCTACAACGATTCAGGGGTATACTTTAGACCAGCGGTGTCCGACTCAACATGCACCAGCCGTATTGGGATATATCTTCATGCAGTTAGCCTCGCTAAAATCTTATAAGATCTACGTGTAAAAATCTTGTATAAGATCTTACAAGATCTTGACAAGATTCTCACAGTGGTGGGTTTGGCGCAGATACATGCATGTACGCATAGCCGGACCTTTAGTTACCGTTTTTGTCGTTTGTGCGTGGACGGTATATAGGCTTGTCTGTGCATGATATATCACGAGGTCCCCAAGACTTTTGTGTCAGAGACGGAGGTCGCCAATAGAAAAATCTATATCATTACAGTTTTAGAGACCGATTTCAGAATGACTGAAAAAGGCGGGAACTTAACTAAAATTAAGGCACGCATGCATGCGCATACGTTGAAACTAGAAGTTACTACCTCAAGTGAAGTGCTGCCTCGAAAGGGACAAAAACCTTTAGCCTACTCCACAGGCAAATATCTGCAGTTCGTGACCAATGTGACACCCCTCTTGCCCACTCCACCCAAGATATGTTACCCACACCACCCAAGATTGCGCCCACCACTCAAGACTGGGTGGTGTGGGTAATCTTGGGTGGAGGGGGCAAGATTGCCCACTCCACCCAAGATTTCCCACTCCACCTGAGATTGCCCACTCCACCCGATATTGCCCACTCCACCCGAAATTGCCCACTCCACCCAAAATTGCCCATTCCACCCAAGATTGCCCATTCCACCCAAGATTGCCCATTCCACCCAAGACTGTCCACTCCCGACCCGAGATTGCCCACTCCTCCCAAGATTGCCCACTCCACCCGAGATTGCCCACTCCACCTGAGATTGCCCAGTACTCCACCCAAGATTGCCCACTCCACACAAGATTGCCCACTCCACTCGAGATTACCCACTCCACTCGAGATTGCCCACTCCACCCAAGATTGCCCGCCCACTCCATCCAATTTTTTCTCACCTCTTCACAGCTTCACCGTAAGGCATAAGAGCCCACAGAGTTGCCTGCGAAGAAGACTAGGAAGTCCAAAATGTAATATTAATTACAATAGCCAGAGTATTTACACATCTCTTCTATATTTTTTTAATTATAAGATTGAAAACAACAAGGGTTTTGACAGGATATACACACAATTAAATAATCACACCTCTTGCTCTGATGCTGTGGCAAAATTATCAATGTAATTTCAAGTGCTTAATTAATATGTTTTGACAAATCTAGAGCTTTAATAACATTATACAGCAATGTACCATTGAGCCCATCATATTATTTTGTAGAATTTGTATAAGTGAAAATAGCTGATCAGTGCAAACACAAATACACAATTATACCCACACCAATATACACCAAAAAATAGAAGAAAACAACTGAAATCTCCTACAAAGAAACAGAGTTGTCAGTTGTAGAAATTGATGTCTTACATCGACAAGATAAACTCTCCCCACCGAAATTGTAAGACTTCCGAGTGTGTTCAGAGGTTTAATAGAGAACAATAACGATTCATTGCCAATTTAGAAAATCCATCGCCGTCGTGGTGTTTATAATTACCAACTTCAAACGTACAGCAAATCCTCCTGGCGTACTGTCATGTAAGTTGTAGAAAGAAACTTCCTACGTCACAAAACGTTCATAAAATGGTCAACAATAACATACATACAAACATCTCGATTTCGTTGACGACTATACGGCAAAGAGGTCTGGACTGAGACATGCACAGTAACCCATGTCAAGATTAGTGTACTGCCTCCCTTCGGTCGGCAGCAATAACTATTAAGTGATTTGAATCCCATAAGCTCGATGGTCAGAGGTTCTCGCCGGTGATCAAAAAGACAGCTCGTAACGTCAAGAAGATATTAGAGAGCTTAAGCATTATTGGGCGTTTTTGAGACACGGACGGTGACCGGAAGAACAGGAATACAATACAGAACTACTGAACCGCGCGTATTCTTTGAAAAGACTATTTTAACCAAAACAAAGGCTATGAATAATCACATATCTAAACTGTTAGCTTATAAGCTTAAATTTCATCTTTATATAAAAATACAGATCCTTTATTTTATATTGTAATGTAAAAAAATTATCCCCTTTAAAATACAAGTTTCAGTCTACTTTAAAAACATGTCTATTGTAGTAAAACAACGATGGCAGGCCTCAACGTTCTAGAAGTTCCCGTCGTCTCAAGAACGTGAAAATGCTCTCAATGACGTCTTGTGTAGAACGACGACGGCGTTCTCTTTGCTCTTGGAATTTTAAATTGCTCATTATCATTGTTTTGAATGCAAAAGGCTATTGAATTCAATTGCCGTCCGTGGCTCTAAAACGCCTGTATGCTTAAGCTCTCTAATTACACCATGTTAGCTTAGGGTACGTGTGTGCTAATTCTATTTTTATAGCAAAATTGTAGCTGTTATTGAAGTTGGACTGAATATTTCAATATTAATTTTTACACAGAAGTGACAGAACCTTCCATATCTAGATTCTCAACAGTACACACTAACCATATAAACCTTTTTATACGATATTTGAATGGATGTTACAATGTGTATATACAAGGCTAGCGCATTTTTTATATTGCTAAATTTCGTCCATTTTTAGTTTCAAACTTTCTGCTATTTTTAATAAACTTGAAACGTAAATTAATTCATTCTGACCTACCATTTAGAAATGCTGAACAGGTAAAAATAGCCCAGAAAGCCTTTAACACGAGCAGTGAATCGTCCATTTAGTCAGACAGAAGGTAGAGCCAAATTCTGTATAAACGGTACGTGTAGCGTGATGTTATATCTTGAAAACTAGCAGAAATGCAACTTGGAGGCACGTCGAAAACAATGTTTTGCAGGTTGTTATCCGCATTTGCGGTCAGAAAGTCATAAATATTTAACAAAGATTTGATGAAAAGTTGAGGTGCGATATTGTTTCACGTAGAGTTGGGGAAAATATATCGATTATTGCCATATGAAAGTTTAAACTTTAAAAGGTGGGCGTTCTGAGTTGACAAGGTTACAGCACTGCATGATATATATATATATATATATATATATATATATATATATATATATATATATATATGAAGATTGAACTGCGTTGCTTCATTACATTTGACTTACGAAAAGTGTCTTCAAAATGATCGCGTATAAAGCATGCAATTTATGGGACCAAAATATTAGGGCCATTTAAAAGGAAGAAAATATAAAGTCGCGACCTATAATTAAGATGCGTTCTATTTAAGTCGCGAACTCACTCGTATGAACGATCAATTTCTAATAAGTCGCGACTTATTTTGGACTAGCTTTCAACCCTGTTCTTATTTTAGTCGCGACTTACTTTGGACTAGCTTTCAACCCTGTTCTTAGTTTAGTCGCGACTATTTTGGACTAGCTTTCAACCCTGTTCTTATTTTAGTCGCGACTTATTTTGGACTAGCTTTCAACCTTGTTCTTATTTTAGTCGCGACTTATTTTGGACTAGCTTTCAACTCTGTTCTTATTTTAGTCGCGACTTATTTTGGACTAGCTTTCAACTCTGTTCTTATTTTAGTCGCGACTTATTTTGGACTAGCTTTCAACCCTGTTCTTATTTTAGTCGCGACTTATTTTGGGCTAGCTTTCAACCCTGTTCTTATTTTATTCGCGACTTATTTTGGACTAGCTTTCAACCTTGTTCTTATTTTAGTCACGACTTATTTTGGACTAGCTTTCAACCCTGTTCTTATTTTAGTCGCGACTTATTTTGGACTAGCTTTCAACTTTGTTCTTATTTTAGTCGCGACTTATTTTGGACTAGCTTTCAACTCTGTTCTTATTTTAGTCACGACTTACTTTGGACTAACTTTCAACCCTGTTCTTATTTTAGTCGCGACTTATTTTGGACTAGCTTTCAACCCTGTTCTTATTTTAGTCGCGACTTATTTTGGACTAGCTTTCAACCTTGTTCTTATTTTAGTCGCGACTTATTTTGGACTAGCTTTCAACCCTGTTCTTATTTTAGTCGTGACTTACTTTGGACTAGCTTTCAACCCTGTTCTTATTTTAGTCGCGACTTATTTTGGACTAGCTTTCAACCCTGTTCTTATTTTAGTCGCGACTTATTTTGGACTAGCTTTCAACCCTGTTCTTATTTTAGTCGCGACTTATTTTGGACTAGCTTTCAACCTTGTTCTTATTTTAGTCGCGACTTATGTTGGACTAGCTTTCAACCCTGTTCTTATTTTAGTCGCGACTTATTTTGGACTAGCTTTCAACCCTGTTCTTATTTTAGTCGCGACTTATTTTGAACTAGCTTTCAACCCTGTTCTTATTTTAGTCGCGACTTATTTTGGACTAGCTTTCAACCCTGTTCTTATTTTAGTCGCGACCTATTTTGGACTAGCTTTCAACCCTGTTCTTATTTTAGTCGCGACTTATTTTGGACTAGCTTTCAACCCTGTTCTTATTTTAGTCGCGACTTATTTTGGACTAGCTTTCAACTCTGTTCTTATTTTAGTCGCGACTTATTTTGGACTAGCTTTCAACCCTGTTCTTATTTTAGTCGCGACTTATTTTGGACTAGCTTTCAACCTTGTTCTTATTTTAGTCGCGACTTATTTTGGACTAGCTTTCAACCTGTTCTTATTTTAGTCGCGACTTATTTTGGACTAGCTTTCAACCTTGTTCTTATTTTAGTCGCGACTTATTTTGGACTAGCTTTCAACCCTGTTCTTATTTTAGTCGCGACTTATTTTGGACTAGCTTTCAACCCTGTTCTTATTTTAGTCGCGACTTATTTTGGACTAGCTTTCAACCCTGTTCTTATTTTAGTCGCGACTTATTTTGGACTAGCTTTCAACCCTGTTCTTATTTTAGTCGCGACTTATTTTGGACTAGCTTTCAACCCTGTTCTTATTTTAGTCGCGACTTATTTTGGACTAGCTTTCAACCCTGTTCTTATTTTAGTCGCGACTTATTTTGGACTAGCTTTCAACTCTGTTCTTATTTTAGTCGCGACTTATTTTGGACTAGCTTTCAACCCTGTTCTTATTTTAGTCGCGACTTATTTTGGACTAGCTTTCAACCTTGTTCTTATTTTAGTCGCGACTTATTTTGGACTAGCTTTCAACTCTGTTCTTATTTTAGTCACGACTTACTTTGGACTAACTTTCAACCCTGTTCTTATTTTAGTCGCGACTTATTTTGGACTAGCTTTCAACCCTGTTCTTAGTTTAGTCGCGACTTATTTTGGACTATAGCTTTCAACCCTGTTCTTATTTTAGTCGCGACTTACTTGCATGGTCACGAACAAGTTGACCATTTACGAGTATGTTCGCAGAACGCGTCTTAATTATAAGTCGCGGCTTATTTTCTCCCGTTTAAATGCTCTTGTATAACAGAATAATGGCATGCACCGAATAATTAATCGGTATACTTTGTGCATGTCGGCATCTCCATTCTATCGAATCATAATGAAAAAATACAAAACCAGTAAGAAGAAAATTATAAATGCATACAAGAAATGAGAAGTGAGTTTAAACTTTTATCTTTGCACTAAAAAGGCGACGCTTTTTTAGAATTTTAACAATTTTTAAGATTTTAAACAAATTGGATTGCCTGATACTTTTAAACTATAAGTTATCAGTTATATATTATAACTTATTGGAAAAATATTTCAGTCGGGAATTCAATATTGGGCGAGCTCGAAGGCGAGCCTAATATTAGAATTCGAGACTGACTGAATATTTTCCATGTCTGGCGAAGATGAGTCAAATAGGTGTTTTATTATACCGAACAAATAGTCGTGCGATTGGCAAGTAAATATACCTTGTGCTACCTGTCCAAAGTTTACTGTCCAATACGTAGCTGTCCTACACCTTAAAGTATTGGGCTGGCACGCGACGGTAATGTAGACATTTAATTGGACGATTATATTCTTTGCAAGAATATATAAAGCTATATATACTGCGATTTTCTTTTTTGAGCTTAGAAAGGAGGTTTTATTGAAAAGTTTGATCATTTCGCAATTTGACAGGTTTTGAATTTGCTATTTTGCCCCTGGTAAAGTATGCGTTTAAGCAACGTTTCGACGCCGGATAGATCATGCACGTACTAAACCATACCAGATACATATTCAGTTTATAAACCAAACGCCGGTTCTGGCTCAGTTTCGGTTGCGTCTGTGTACCGCTGCGCGGCCTGCGCCATGCACTATTGCCGGACCTCGAAAGATCTTTACTTGTCCGTGGATGCAACGGCCTGCAGTGTGCGAACATAGTCACTATGGCGAAGCAGTGGGGAAGGCAGAAATTGCGTCGATTGCTGATATATATTAATTGCAGTCGATTTCTTAATCTAGATGAATCTTTGGGATTTTTAACATTGTTGGATACAGACTGTCTCAGAACCATGGATGAAATTTCTTGAATCTCTTCAGAAAATAACTTTTGAACGTAATATGTTCGGAAATATTATCATAATTATTATTATTATTAAATATCAGATATTCTAATAAAGAGACAATGAATAATGAATTACTTGGAAGTAGCAGAGCACTTTCATGTGCATCTAAATGAGCCTTTTTACTTTTGAAAGAAAGATTCTTTTGAATTGCATGCTGACAGAGAAAAGTAGCATGTTAAAATGTTCATAAAAGAATATTCAACAAAAGTTCAAAGCATAACTCGAAAAAGGAAAACACTTGTGTACCTGTACAACATCAAAGGTACGCCAATCAACATGGTAGAAACCGAACGAGATCTTGGGTTTGGATAACCAAGGAGCATACCGATAGGCAAGCTGCAAAGCAAGTTGTAACCCAGTGCTCTTCGGCCAATAAGTTGTTAGGTTTCGTGCGAAGAACAGTGAGAGAAGTGCCAAACCAACAAGTCCGACGAACCTTATACTTTTCAATCGTCCGCCCACACCTTAGATATGCTACCCAAGTATGGTCTCCTAGCTCAATCAGTAGAGTTAATGAGAAGAATAGAGTCAATCCAAAGACGGGCTACCAAACTAATTTTAAACCTTCCCTTCCGCTGTTCGCTTATACCTATATACAAACTGAAAGATTACAAACATTGAACTTACACCAATCACTTTCTGGCATGAATACCTCGATCTTCTTCTTCTTTAAAGCTATCAACGATCTCGCATGTGTCAATCCTGACGTTTTACGTACTCCATACACCTCCTCTAGAAAAACCAGACTTACTGATAATCCAGACCTTTTACTATTCTGTCAACCAAAATGCAGAACACTTACTCACCAGCGTTCATTTTGCACAAGAATGGCCTTCCCCAGACTGGCTTCGTATTAGAGGTGGTGCCATTGGGAGAGGGGCGCCGTCAGGGTTTCTTTCAGAATATTTAACAAGGGGGCAAAACAGGCAATACTGACTACGTGTGGGGCAAGGGTCCAGGAGCATGCTCCCGCAGAAAGGTTTGAATTTTAGAGTCTCTGAAATAGCATTTCCTGCATTTTGAGGGGGGTTTGAAACAGTTTTGAAGGATATAAAATACCAAACAAAATATTCAAATTATACTCATTTCATATAGGAATACACCATAACATGCAAGGCATACATTATGAGGACATGTCGTCATACATAGACAAATCAACTCACATTGTGTGTACCATTAATTAGGTGATTACTTCATGTCAAGCTGTCAGCTGCGTGAAGCGTACTAAAATATTATTTACTCGTAATATACTATTAGCTGTACCATACTGATTAAAACATAAAACGACTATAAATCCAAAATCGGGTTTTCAAATAGGAATTGCACTACATATCAAATATAGTATTATACAACGGGAAAGGGGCGCAGTAACGGCATCCTAAGGGGCGCATGTGCCATTGGCACAATGGCACATAGGGACAGTACGACTCTGAGAATGGCTAGGACATGGAACGCATTGCCAAACATTGTACGTCGCAAGACAAACAGCTTAAATAACTTTAAAACAATTTTATTTAAATACTACAGAACTGCTGTATATACATCATACGACCCATGCAGATGATCCCAGGACATGGAGGACAATTTGTCCGAAATGTACGTAGTTTAATTGAGTGTCTCCGCTGCTGTTTCTAATTTTATAATCATTCTTGCAGTTCGTAAATCCTTTTTTTTTCGTCTAGTTTATGGGCCCGCAATAATTGGCAAATATGCTGTTGCGGTTACCCGGCCACTTTTAGATTGTTTTTATGTACTTTAAAATGTGATTACCTAATATATATGTGAAAAGCTAGTGGCATGGCAAAGCTTAATAAACCTATTTATTGGTTAAATCGGCCAAATAGTAGATTTATTGAAATGAGCAATTACATTAGATTAATTTAACTATATGTCTTTCAACCAAACAATATTGGTAGTTTTCACCAGAAAAAAAGAAGGTTACTACAGCTCCATTTTTGACCAATTTTTTTGGTAGATTCTACCTCTTAGTTTTTACAGTAGGCATGCAGTGTTGAAACAACAATCGAAATATAGTAAAGGTTTGATATACTGCCGAAACAGAGAACGTAGTAGTCTAACGTTTCGAGCGAAGGCTCTTCGTCAAAGAGGAACGTAAAGAGTGTAAACAAATCAGCAAATTTAAAAGGAAAGATAATCATGTGACAATAGCCAATCATATCAAAATGACAATAACAAATCGGTAATGCATGAGATGTGGAAAATTAGCCAGTCGGATAAAAACAACAATAACAAATCAATGAGATGCGAATGACAATTGCTATTTCCACCGTCGACAAGCAAAACAAGGAGGGGGTGTAAAAATGATATGATATAAAGCGGAAGTTACAAAATGGAAAAAATGGATAAAAAATGAAAACACTATTTATGTCCGCCCTTGCATTTTTACCTAATTCCACCAGGGCTATTTGTTCCCGCCATTTAGTTAATTTGCATGCTAGCGCCATCTTGCCCCGACCCATAGCCGACAAATGGGTTTATCCTTGTTCTGAGGTAATCAAATTTTGTAGAAATTTGGTGCACCAATATGACCGCCGTGACGTAAGATGAAAACGCTCTATACCTACATTTATAATTTATTCATTGCTAAAATTATATTCGCGTTGTTTAGATCATCCCTACTTTACACACAAAGCAAGTATAAAACTCGTGAAGCTTTAACTTTACAGACTTGTTTGACCAGTTTAAAACCTGACTGACTCGCCCCAAACTTGGGCGACGATCGACTTTGTTGGCAGATCGACTTTGTTAACAAAGATTTGATGAACTGAATTTGACGTGCGATATTGTTTCACGTACTGTTGGGAAACTTATATATCGATTGTTCCACATGAAAGTTAAGGTGGGTGTTCTGAGCTAGTGCTGTAGCACTGCATGATCTATAATATAAACTGAACTGCGGTCTGACAACCGTTATCAGAAGTTTACCTTCTCCATTTGTTAATTGCCTTTGACTTATGAAAGTGTCTTCAAAATGATGGCGTAAGCATGCAATTTATAGGTCTTTTTAATGGTAAAAAGACCGTGGCTGACCAATATATAATTCTTAGGGCCATTTTAAAACGGGAGAAAATACGTCTCGACTTAAATAAGACGCGTCCTATTTAAGTCGCGAACACACTCGCATAAACGATCAATTTCTAATTATAAGTCGCGACTTATTTCGCGACTAGCTTTCAGCCGTTCTTATTTTAGTCGCGACTGACTTTCGTCAAGTACAAATTGATCATTTATACGAGTGTATCCTGTCCGTCCGTCCGTCCGTCCGTCCGTCCGTCCGTCCGTCCGTCCGTCCGTCCGTCTGTCTGTCTGTCTGTCTGTCTGTCTGTCTGTCTGTCTGTCTGTCTGTCTGTCTGTAGAGATCGATGATAGATCGGAACAAATTGAAATCAACGGCCATTAGCTCGAACGACCGAAAGTAAACTTCCGTGGTCGGTTGCTAAGGCTTTTGCTCCCTAAAGCGCGGGCTACGATTTCCAGCGGTTTCTCAGTGGGAAAGGTTTTACGCGAAACAAAATGGCGGATTTCATTCATTTCAAGATTCAAAAGTAACATTCATTGCATTGACGAAGGAGTCTGAGCTATACAACACTAGATAACTACACCCCGATATGTTGAACAATGAAGTATCGAAAAGATTTGTTAGTTCAAATGAAGTTTGATGTTGCAAAATATTTGGAAACATTTCAGACCCGCCGTTGAACGGTATCATATAATCATATAAACGAAGAAATATCAACGATTTAATATGTTCAGCGTTTTAATACGAATTGTTCTCGCCATTAAAACACAAATTCCAAAGTCGAATTTTTACTTCAAATCCATATTATTATTTCTCTTTTAATTTTGTTTCTATTATAAAAATTAATGCAAGCTGCCAACTCAATATTTGTTGTTCATGCGATAACTTTAAAATAGTTAAAGTAAACTACAATTTAAAATACAATATCTTCATAGCGTGTTTCATTAATTAATTGAAACAAGTTTAAGTACATGTAAGATGTGTAAAAGCATTAATGAACTCTGCATTACTAAAATAAGAATTCAATGTTTACATGTACTGTACTTGCAAATACATAAAATGCTTTATTTTATGGATATATAATTACAATTAAAATGTTTAATTGTGAGTAAGAAGTAGACTGAAAATCCTTTAAAAACTAAACTAAATACTGAGAAACTGATCTGGTTGAATGATTAGTCATAAATAATTTTCATGTATATAATACATCATACATGTAGAAGTTGGACAACAATTAACTGGTCTGGCCTGGGCCATATAACTAGGCATTTTTAACAACACTTGACTGGTCTGGTCTGCTTTAGGGTACTAACTAGCAGAAGTTGAACAACAATTAACCAATCTGGTCTAGACAGATAAATATGAGTTGAACAATGCTTAAGCAGTCTAGCCTGGGCAAATAAATTAATAGAAGTTGAACAAGTACAACTAACCAGTCTAGCCTGGGCAGATAAATATGAGTTGAACAACATTGAACTAACTGATCTAGCCTGGGAGATAAATATGAGTTGAACAACAACTAACTGGTCTAGCGCAGGTAGATAAATATGAGTTGAACAACAACTAACTGGTCTAGCCTGGGCAGATAAATATGAGTTGAACAACAACTAACTGGTCTAGCCTGGGCAGATAAATATGAGTTGAACAACAACTAACCGGTCTTGCCTGGGCAGAAAAATACTGTATGAGTTGAACAACAACTAACCAGTCTAGCCTGGCAGATAAATATGAGTTGAATAACAATTAAACAATTAAATAAATTAGATGCTTGTCCACTTCTTCTTTTTCAGACAGTGAACTCTGTCAAGAAAGAACACAACATTGCAAGCTAGTGACTTTTCTTAATCATTTAATATTTTTTTGCCCATATAATGTTATTTTTCTACTATGTTTCTATACTAGAAACCTTAACAGGCTTTTTATTAAGACCCCTGGTTGAAATTGTATTCTAGTTAGTATTATATTTACAAAAAATTAGTTCAAAAATTATATAAATCCTAGGGAGAAGCTCACCTCTGAAGCTCACAAAAGAATGCTCTATAGCTCTTCAGTCTCATGATATCCAGTTTTATGTTGTTAATATTGTTTTGGATGGTCTATTGACATATTGCACCATGAGTAAATGGAAACTACATTATACAGCCATACAGTTCAAACAAAAATACAAAATACATTAGTAGTTACTTGCAGTTGCTGCTCTCTTCAGTATGCTTAGCAAATGAGTCTAAATCACATAATCTTTGAACAAGATAGCAATTTCGGCGACAGACAGTTGGTGTTCTCGAGTCTCAATGTCATCAGCTCTCCTTGCCAGCCGTCCTTGCTCAACCTTCAGCGCAGTTCACATTTCTTTGAAATTAATTCACTTTCAACAAGTTCTACTTGGCTTTCTTGGGCTTCAAGTTCAGCAGTACATCAGGCTTGAGGCTTGTTGCTCTTCGATCAAGTGCCTATCCCTGAGCTAAATTTGGCGATTTCTCCCCAAATTGGTGATGTTTCCTTTCCGAATTACATCTTCCAAGATGTGAGCGATTTCTGCTACATTTTTTTGCTTTTAGAACATAGCGGTGGCGAACTAAATTGGATAACGAGAGGATGCAAGGAGACGAGGAAGAAGCTCAATCATTAATTCAAAATGGCCGTCAATGGCGCAACCTTTGGTCGGAGTTATTAGCCAGCTTCACGCATGTAAAATATATTTATCCTTGATCTGATTTGTTCAGATTTACCTATGAATAGGTTTTAAGCAGTAAAATTAATTCAGATTGAAGAAAATGTACAAAATTTCGACTATTTTTGTCAATTGCGCAAAAAGTATGAGCTACTGTGGGGATGAACAAGTCAAAATGTTTTAATAACAATGCTACTACTAAGGGGACCCCTAGACAGAGTACCTTGTAACGACATAACCCCGCATTTTAACGATACAAGGCCAAAAGGTTGATCTACTTATCTAGTATTTGTACAGCATAAACGCACCAAATCTCCAATATAATAATTGCGGCACATTCTAATCTTAATTTTACATAGTATACATATCTAATATGAAAGATTAGGTCAAGATATTGCCTATAATACTCGCGCTAAGACATGGTAAATAACCCACTCCATCATCAGCAGCGCATGGCTTGCCATTGATCACGTGACCAAAATCACGAGCGGGAGAAAATTCCTTAGCAACCAGCCACCGTGTTCATGTTACAGTATGTGAAATTCGATATTTAACATGCGAATTTTGAGCAACTTTTAAGTCAGCGGAAGTGAACCGTAGGCGCAGAATTCGGTGATTCGCGATGTTTAGGCGGGCTTCCGGCATTCCCCGATTCAAAGGAAGATTGTTTGCTGTTTTTGAAGAACTGCTCTCTCGTTATATAATAGCCGTCAGATGTTATTGAATTTTCCTGGGAGGATACCCAAGGTAAGGGTTCAATAGAGAAAGCAAAGTTTATGTCGATGCTATTTACTTATTCCGACAAAGCAAACCAGTTGCTACTATTCATTTATAATGCATAATCCCACGAAGCCTTTAATTCTTCGTATTATATTATAAAATACATTGTTTATCATTAGTATGTGGTCAGTTGTACTATTCAAGTGGCTACTAAGTAAGGTAGTAGTTATCTTATCAACCGTAAATAATCGAATTAGGTATTCTGACAGAAATCGGTCGACCTACTCGCAACACAATATATATATATATTTCCAAGTCAAACATGAACGTGTATAAACCAGTTCCACACAACCAGTATAGCCATCACTTTTCTTCGATGTTTTCGAATTTATTAGTATACAATGCATGTTTGAACAAGAAGTGAAATAAATAATTATGAATAAAGCACCATATTTATTATAGTGAACAGTGAAAAGCCTTCCCACGGTCGATCTAAGATCAGTAGCATTTTGTTTACGTGCTTGTCGGTCAAGCGTATCAGATTTTGTTTTGATCGCTTCGTTACAATATTTCTGGCTCAAAATCTCGTTTTAAGTATTCATGTGTAAAACAGGAAAAAGCAGTTCAAATTAATGCCTCTTTGCTGTTGGATGCTGGTTCTGTGCACTGTTTACTGTAGTACGTGCTTCGAAATGTTCTAATTTTGTCGATATCAGCTAAAATACATGTAGTCAATTTCATTAACAATTGATTATAAAATTGAATACATGTTATATACTTGTATGCGTTTCCTTAATAGTAGTGTAGAAACATGACGAGGTCTACAGGATGGGTTCTGGCTTTTCGCTTCTGATTTTGCTAATAATTTCGCCACTTCACAGTTGTATTGAAAAAAAAAATATTTAGTTATAATTATGCACTTTAAAAAAACAATCAAACAATCTTGAATTATTTATAAACAAAGAAGAATAAAGCTGAGCTGATTTTGTACTTTTGATAATACCATGATACATCTATTTGACAACCATGAATGTAATTCTGTCAAATTATTTCAATTAGCTTTGCCCCTATGTGTAGGAAGAAAACTTTGTTTCTACACTATAACTCAAAGATGTTAGGTTCTGTGTTTATCTGTTGACTTGTGGTTTACAGAGATCTGTCCAAGCTAGCTGGTCAGTGCCAGTTGCACTTAGCTGGCACTAAGGCCAAAAAAAAAGTCTTTCTGGTCAGTGCATGCATAATCTTTTTACTTGTGGTCGACTCTTTTTTTTTTTAACATTTTTAACTTTTTTTTATAACATTGTTTGGTTATAAATTAAAGCAGTAGTTTTATTTGTATTTTATAATAAGGATGGATATATAGTATAGTATTTTACAGTGTGTCCAGTCTAAATATCGAGGTCACTAAGTTCATTATTGAACTAAAGAGCAACTTAATACATTAGACTTTAAAATGATGAAAGGCTTCTGTCTATACCTGTATTTTCTTTTATAAATTCCATTTTAATAGCATAAACAAATCCAGTTAGGGTTATGGGCAATTCCATGCTAATGGTGACATTCATAAATAAAATAATGTTGTCAGGAACTTTAAAATAACAATTTAGTTATTTTGATAGCATACATATTCAGGGTCAATAGGAAAGTCAATTTGGATTGAATATGTACTGCCATTGGATTGCTTCTGTGCTCTGTTCAATCATTTGTTATCTCAGTTGCCAATATTTTAATCCTCCAGAGAGAAAGAATCACCTATTTTCTCCTAGATGTTCATTCAATTCTTTTCACAAGGGTGTGGGAAATATCTGCCCAAGTCATAGACTCTTTAAGAAAAAGAATTGTAATCTTAAATTGTAATCACTACAGGCATTAACATGCATCTAAATCACAAATCGCTGATGATCAGTGACCATTGGCAACATATGAGAACCAGACTTAATGAACACTTTAGATGTAACATGAGTCACGTAACAATGAGTCACAGACATTATGTAACTGTTCTACCTATTGCCATTTAAAATTCAACTCATTTTTATGCAAATAGTTTGTCTATCATAAAGTCTCTAAATTCAATATAGATTCTATTTTCTCCCACTTATAATTTCTGAAGAAAGTTCACAAGAAGTTAAGTTAATTTTAGGTGATGTCACTTTGGTGTAACATGAGTCACACATCACTCTATTGTCCTAATTAGTGGCATTGTACAATCAAATATTCCATCCTCACCATGATTCAATCAATACCTTAGGACCTTAGGTACCGTGTCTACAGACAATAGTTGAAGTGTTAAAATAAATAAATCATTAAAGATCAGAATTGATCCATTGTTTTTGTTCAAAATGACTAACATGAGTCACCATGGAATTGCCCTTTTGGTACTCAGTGCTCCACTAACAATTTTTCCTGTTTTTTATGAAACTCTTTGGGATTTGTGACCTCAGTTAGAGTACTGCATGGACATGTTGTAAGATTGAATAAGAAATACAAAATACAAACCAAAGTATACATGTATATTTTCTCATTAAGTAATTATTCAACTATTAAAATAATTATTATATTGATATTTTATACTGTTTTTGGCCAGGTGTATACTGTATTAGGTGTCACTGTATCTGATTTCAAAACACAGAACTGTGAATACTTTACATGTTTTAACATGCCCCTCCAAACAAAGCAATCATGTTTGAACAGTGCATGGAGTTGGAAGAGGTAAATGGAGGTATACCTGTGACTACTGTAAGCAAGGATCTGTGTTTTACATGCATGTACTTACTATGTACTGTCATAGTACTGTACAAAAGGCATTCTCTTAACACTTTTAACCCCAAGGTGACCTTTTAGCATTTTATGAATTTTATCCTGGCTGGTCAGTTTGTGCTAGACAACTTTATTTAGCAGAAGAGCTCAGGTTAAAGAATTATCAATTAACTTTACTTATCTACTCAGCTTTTTTTGTTGTTGGTGAATTTAAATATCTAGAGGTAACAAGGTCAGCATTGTACATGTACTGGCTGTATCTCTGGTGACTTTGGAAATTTTATTTAAGCTGTGACTTAGTTGTGGTTCATTTTTATGGTGCAGGTCATTTAATTTGTCTAATACAGTAGCTATTGAGAAATATGTATGTAGGAAAGAAACATATTATGTACACATTAATAACATGTTTACTGGTGCCTGGATAATTAAAACAATAATTATAGGAATTGTGAGGATCAGCTTTATTTTGATTTACTATTTAATGAATTGTATTTCTCATATATGGACATGTACTGTATTTATTTGAAAACTCATAATACGTGTCATATACAGACTTGTAGTACAGGTGTACTTTCATTCTTTTATACATGTATGTTGTGTGTTATTATGATGTACCGGTACTACATGTATATACAGA
This sequence comes from Corallium rubrum, assembly GCA_964035015.1. NCBI lineage: Eukaryota > Metazoa > Cnidaria > Anthozoa > Scleralcyonacea > Coralliidae > Corallium > Corallium rubrum. The sequence goes on from OZ035998.1 coordinate 10,923,768, forward strand.
TGTATATACATTACTTTATTACTTATAAAGTGTGATACCAGTTTGAAACAATTTACATAATTATTGTATTTTAATTTGTTGTATTTTTTAGCTTTATAGAATAATAGGATATGGAATACAAAGCACAAAAATTGTTTAAGAGCCCCACAGAAACATTAGTGCCTCTAGATAATGGCCATAAGTCAGAATATAGAAAAGTCTACCACTTACTGGATGAGTTAGGGTTTAGCAATCTTAAAAGCCAGTTCAGTGAACATCAGATAAGGGTAAGTAACTTTGTTAACCTTTTACGTGACATACTGTATACAGTATACAGTTACACTGTAGTGTAGTGTAAACATACAGTAACACATACTGTATATAAATGTACAATATAAAGTTTCTTACAGTATAACAAGTATTGAGTTCAAGTTACTACGGTTCTGGTTTGAGCGTGGACACACGTAATTTGACAACACACATTTCACACGGGAAACTAACATGTTGTTAAGCGGAAACTGTAATGTTACTAAGGCCAAACGGTATTGTTTCAATTTGAAACGAGTGCCAAATTTTCAAAGCAAATGTGGGCATGTTTATAACTCATCTTTATACACAATTATATCTTCGTCAAGTGAAGCTAAGAACACCACAGTGTTTTTCCGATCAGCCATTACGCTGACAAACCCCACAACGCGACATTTGCTATGAAGAAACAATGTTGTTTGGCCTTAGTAACGTTATAGTTTCCACTTAGCAACATGTTAGTTTCCCGTGTGAAATGTGTGTCATCAAATTACGGGTGTCCATGCGTGGGCCATCCAAGTACTAACTCCATCTAAGCTAAGTAACCAGGCTTAACTTTTTGGTGAGAGGCTCCCATACAGTGTACAGGTATATAGTCTTACAGTCTTGCAACACAAGGTCTCACATTCGATCCTCACCGTGTGGCACAGGTGCGCAACAAGAGGGGATTGGGGGGTGCGACTGACCCCCCTATTTGGGGGTGCGAGGGAAATTTTGGAGGTCAAAAATGACTTCTACTCTCTCTGACGCCTAAAACATGTGATTTAAAACCTTTATGACTTGGGTCAAAAGTATCTTCAATGCAGGAAATGCCATTTTACAGACCCAAAGTTAAAAAATGTCCCTGGGGGCTATGCCCCCAGACCCCCCTAGATTTGTGTCGTCACTTTGTCCTAAAAGCGACCCCTCTTTCAAAAATCCTGATTGTGCCCTTGATGTGGCATACTGTATTATGTATCTGTAAGCCGTAAGTGGTAAGGTCTTGCAATGCTTAAGTCCGGGATCTCATAATGCAATGTATTAGGTTTCACAACATACATAATCTAAAATTTTATAATGTGATAAGGTCAGAAGGGTATGGTTTATGTCAGTTGATAATTTGGCCTATAGACAAAACAAAAATGGCTTAATTTTATACCCAAATTAAAGTTCAATGTCTTTGGACACTTTTTTTACAGCTGTATAAATGCTTATTAAGCATTTTGAGGAGGCCAATTAAAGGATGCGTAGTTGGGAGACCAGGAAATACATGATTGCTTTTGTACAGTAACTAAAAAGTAAACTGGAAAATATCAAACATACACTGTAAACAACCATGCAGGTTTTATGATATGTTATGATGTCAATGTGGGCATTTGTGTTTCTTTCTTCCTTTTCTTATAAAAAACAGCTTGAAGATTTTAATGAGAAAAATGAGTTAACGTGTAATTGAGTAATATTTCTCCTGTGACAAAACATTGCGTATGCAAATTATGCCTACATAGACGTCATCTCATTACCATTTTGAAAATACAAACCTCAATATAACAAGAAATAAAATTTAAATCAAAAAATATGTTGACATTCAACTATGCACATTAAATAGAATCCATATTAGTAAAATCGTATTTGGGTTTATAATAAGCACCTTAAAATTTATATATTTTCAAATTTAATATTTTATTCACGATAAAGGACTCAACTTTGGCATATATGGAGTCGGAAGAGGAGCTGAAGGTTCTTTTAAAGGTTTGTATTTCCGATCAATAATTCATGACAAAGTTCAAAAGAAATTATTGTTTAATCAGATACAAATTCATCCTGACTTACCGTAAACACTCTATTAACCCCCCCCCCCCCCCCCCGGGTCTTATTTAATGTTTGACCTTCTAGGGGGGTGGGCTAAATAGAGGGGGCTTAATATAAAATACTGAAACAAAGTGCTGTTCTTTGATCTGTACATGCATACCCGGTGCATATCTAATAAAACTGTAAAATCACATTCAGTGTTTTGCTTCCAGCCTCAACTCGTTTGAATATTGTGTAGGGGGGGGGGGGGGGGGGAGCTTATTTAAAAAATTATAGTTTTAAAGGGGGCTTATTAGAGAGGGGGGCTTAATAGAGAGGAGGGGGACTTAATAGAGCTTTTACTGTACGTAAACGTTCGGATCGATTTTCTCAGCGTAAAGGTGATGTACAGTCCGTTCTGCGCATGACCGCAATGTGGTCCCCCCAAAACAGACATTCATAGATAATTACATGAAGTACTCAGCTCATTTGTAAACCGTTAGGAACAACATGGCAGAAAACCAAGCGATTCGGAGAGGATATCTCCTCGGATTTCTTCTATTTCTCCTGAAAATGTTTTGTTTTGGGTACAATCTTGAATAAGGTATCAGTATTTTTTTGTAAAGAAAGATGCAAACATTAGTTTCGTGCATGCGCAGAACGGACTGTACGTCACCTTTAAACAGTTTATAAATTAATCTGGTGAGTTGGATAAGTTGTATATTTGATTCGCCGTTGTAAATGCCTACACAGTTCTAGGGAGTCTTGACGTAGTTAATCTTATTGTACGGAAAATTTTGTGGGGATTTTCTTATGAGTTTATACCTTTCAAGTTCCGGTTTAGATTTTGCAATTTCCTGTTTTGATTGAACACAATAAGCACAAACTATGGCGCCGTGGGGGAGCTTGACGTAGTTCGCCTCACCTGTAAAGCAGGTGATAAGCTATATATACACTTCCATTATCTTTTAAAAACAGTTTAGAATAGATTATAGACAGGCAGGATGTAGTAGATCATAAGGAATTTATTGCAAGTCGGTCTGTATAAATGTTAGCTAAAAATGTGCCAGAAAAATTCCATATGCGCGATAAACAAGACTGCGGAAAAAAAAGAAGAACGGACAGAAATGCTAGCTCGAATATGAGAATTGAGCTAGTGTAAATGTTCTTCAAGCAATTTACCAATAACCCAGAAAATTTTCTGAGTTCCCAAACCGAGGGCTTGTGGGTTCGGGGCCTGCTTGGGAACTTAGCATCTCTTCTGAATATTAAAACTCAAAGAACATTTACACTCATGCTTTTTGCGTGCCACCAAGAGCAGAGAGAGACAGACTTGGAGCAAGTCTAGCAAGTATTCTGAGGATAGTCAAGATGTCTGTGCTAGCTCGAATACGAGAATTTTGTGAAGATGTTCATCGAGGTATTTTTAATACTTAAAAAATGTTTTACTCTTTCGAAAATTGAATCCACAACCTTTTGATCGCCGGTGCAGAGACGCTCTAAGCATTTCATTAACGGAATTCCAGACTGTTTGATTATTATGCATAAAAATATCGGAAATGTCATCTATTTTGAAAATGTTTTGGAAAACAAATTCAGTAAAATTTAGTTTTCCATTAAAATTGCGTACGAATCAATTCAAGCAGATTTTTCTTTGTGGATGTCTTTATGCACTGAACATTTCCTCTATTTGATTGGCTTGCAAGTGTTTCAAACGCTCTGATGGGTCGATGGGATTTTTTTCACTCGGGATGGACTTTTCAGGATGATATTCGTTAAGAAAAAGTCTCAGTCAGTATCGTCTAAATACCTTAATATGTACACTAACAAACAAAACGCGTAATTTGCGATATATAACAATACAATACATGGATCGCGAATCTCGACTGCGCATCAGAATGACGCGTTCTGGGTCGGGATAAAACTTCATTAACTTTATAACATCAGGTTAAAGCTGCAGTTTTCATTTGCATTTACATTTCTGAACTCATTGTACTGAATTCCTCAGACTAATGTTATAAATTGAAATAAGTTTTATCCCGACTCAGAACGCGTCATTCTGATGCGCAGTCGACATTCGCGATCCATGTATACAATGAGTGGCGCTCGAGAACAATGAAAATTACTCCGGTTAACGGCCTCGCGATTTTCATTGTCCTCTCGTGTTTGTAACCCCTGGTAAAACACTCCCACTCGTTTATTACTTCAAATATTCTTGTACCAGTATTAAAACAGCAAAGAGTAGCGTACATACCTGCAGGCAGCGTTGCAATACCGACGAAAGTGTGCGCAATTAGTGAAATTTCTACCAGGTCAATTTCAAAAAAGAATTTGAAGAAAGTTCTTTCTTGACGTTAGATCAGCCACCAGGATTAAATAGAATTATACTGTAATCCGTGTTCTAGCTTGGGTAAGCTATTGCTATGTGATTAAAGCCTCACACATTTTGGGTCCTTATAACACTCCACAGATTTTACTCAGAGTAGTCAGACGATGTTACTGTCGGTCCTGAAATTTGCTTTGACGAAATGGCGGCGGGGTGGAATTCGACACTCTTCACCAACTTCGCCCCCCCCCCCCCCCCCCCAATATTTCGTCCGCCACTGAATACAATACAATACAATACAACACAACACAACACAACACAACACAACACAACACAACACAACACAATCATGAATGAAAGAGGTCTATAGTAAGGTCAATATACTGCAATTTGTCGTGAACCGTAAATTTCTGTAAATTATATTTGAGAGTTCGTCACTATACATTTCAGCCATTCAGATTTCAAAGTATAAGCTACAAAACCAACATGGCCGCTCTGTCTTTGTCCCCCAAATCTCAGGGGATTGATTGCAACCACCAATTGTATGAACAGTAGCTTCAATGAATTGTTATTATTATACAATACTGATACAATTTCAACTGTGATTGGCCAAAAACCTACAGACAATTCTTGATGTCTTGCCACCTACAAAATATCAAAAATTATCTGTAGCTATGACGCGCTGGCCAGCGGTTTGAACAAAACAAACATTGCGGCCGTCCTTAGGAGTGAAGATCAGAAGCGGATTTCCAGCGGATTTGGCACGTTTTGTTGACGCTAAAACCACCAAGAAAAAACAAGCGAGCTACACATACAGCTGTTAGAGTTTAAAGCAGTGTTTGAAAGAGAAGATTGTATTTAAAAATTACTATTTTTACCTAACTTTGTAAAAAACTTTCTACCGGCTTCTACATTTATAATTGTATAATAAAACAATTATTGAATTTGGTCATCGCATGATATCAAGAATTATCAAGGCCTCTGTTTGTGTTATCCGTCTCAGCCTCGGCTTCGGCAGATAACACAAACCTCGGCCTTGATAATTCATGATATCATGCTCAACCTCATCCAATAATTGTATATTATTTTCTTTGTTTAGGAAGTAGGTTTACCAGCTGGTCCTGTGTTCGCGTTTGTTAAATTATGGTTTCGTTATAAAGATAACCCAGGTTAGTCATAATGGATGACTGTTACTATTGTGCAGCCAGCAGCATTAATCTTTCGTAAACGTTTTCAATGTTCTGCTCCAAATTATGAATGCATGCAGAATTTGCAGATATTATAGTACAGAAAACAGTCTTAGACCCCGTTTACACGATGCCGGTACAATTTGAAAACGGAACAAAATCATGCCGTTTTGGCCTTGCGTTTACACGATACCGGCACAAAAATGACATGAAAATGGCACAAAATGAAGACGGGTTCCTTGATGGCATGAAATGAAAACGGAACACTAACCGGTATCGTGTAAACGCCCGTGCCGTAACAGTTTGATGACGGTAATCACGATTTATACGACCACAGTATTCGGGTCAGCAGTATTCACAAAGTCTTCTCAATTCTCATTGGTAGAGAATAGTCACATGCTAATCCGTCATTATATTATACCGGCACCGTGTAAACGCAAGATTTTTTGGCCTGTATTTACACACCGGCATGATTTTGTTCCGTTTTCAAATTGTACCAGCATCGTGTAAACGGGGTCTGATACTGTAGTATATTTTTTTCAAATAAGCTCCCTCATTACGCAACCTTCCTGATTGTGAAGTTCGAAATAGGCGTTCTTAACTCAAATAATCACCCACTTTTCCCTTTTCCTGAAGAAAAAATCAAAAACAAATTAAATAATTTTAAGTGCTTATGAAATGAAATTTTTGCTTTTTATATTATTTGATAATAAAAATATAGAAAATTCTGATATTCGTACTTGTTCATTTAATATTTACGTCTTTGGAAAACACTTTATTTTTCAGTTCAAAGTTGATAGCTAGGGTCGTGAAACGTCAACACAATAACGCGGCCACAACAACTATTTGACGTCACACGGTGAATCACCATAAATTTGTTTAGTCTAGATCCACACTGTGAAGGACTGAGACGAGTAATAATACCTGTGACGTGCTGACATTTCGACTTAAGAATGCTACGGTTTGACAAGTTTAAATATAAAAATAAGGCACTTTCTAAACACGTAAAAACTAAGTGAGCATATGTACATGTAGCAATATCAGCGATTTCTTTATTGTTATATTATGAAATAAAGAAATTAGCGAAAATTTCATTCCATAAGCACTTTAAATACGGATTAAGTAAGGCCAGTTATGTCAGGTATCAGTAGTCGGTATAGTTGACAAGGAAATGCGGTTTCTTTTCGTGTAACTTATTGCTCTTATACTTATTGCTCTTATTCACGTCATGTTTACGTAGACACCTCTGACTCAGAGGTCAATCATTGTCCTATTTTTAAAAGACTTTTTGTGTGTAATGCCATAATCTTTTCTAGGGTCATTTTAAAGTTTACTTTCTTCAAATTTTTAAGTTTTTGTGTACTAATTACAAATGTCTCCTAAATTAATTGCGCCTTATCGCATTGTTGATTAATTTTAATGCAATTCTTGGTTAGTTTTTGTTTTATAAACCTAAAAATTTAATGGCTTAAAATTCTCGTAGCTCCACAGAATTTTGATTTATAGTTTCAATTAGATTAACCTTCTCGTGCTTTTTGTTTCTTTAACCGTTTTAGATAATTTTGAACTTGATATGAACTTCGTTTCACATAATGACATGAACGACTGCACGGCTGCACTGCAAGCAGCAGACGATAAGAATACGCAGACAGATATAGTGAATACAACAGAAGTTGGAACACAAACCCATATACTTGGAGTTAGCCCATATCAAGCTCACCTCCCTCGATCTACTGACCCATATGAGATGTTTAATCCTTACGCCTACCTCCCGCCTCGTATGCCGTTGCCAGGCAACCTTCCTCATGGCGCGGCCACGTACGGTCCGTCACTATGGCCTTATACATTACCTAATATTTACCAAGATCCCTCTAGCTATAATAGCGTAGCGCCTTCTGATTTATCAGAATTTAGTGGACTGATGAATGGACTTGCAGACAAAAACTCTTTTGATCCTTTGGAGAATTTTAGTCCACACGATGCCGACGAGCCCGTAGGGATGCCGCTGGAAAAGAATGGGAGCGATGTTGCGTTAGAAAACGAGGGTGCGGCAAATATGTCGAATGAGTACGCTCTTTTTCCAAACACGGAGCCACTGTGCTCCCCTAAGACCTCTCATATGAACTTGGTCAACGAGAAAGATGACGTCATGATAAGCCAGCTTCTTCAAGCAGAACAAGAACGGGACCAGAGGTCGTACGCAACAGCGCTTAAAGATCATAAAGAAGGTCAACAGTCCCTTCCGAATAGCTTACACAACGATCATCTTTCATCACCATCCGGTGCGCGCTCACGGTCGTCTAGTACCGCGTCTACAAATAATAATCTCTCGCGCTCAGCCTCCAGTAGCGACTTCCACCCGCTGAGTCCCACGCGCGAAACCCACGAAATGTCAACCAAGAGTCCTCCTAACCGGCCGTACCTAGGAGTGGACGATATCGACCCACAACAGAAGGCTAACCTAACTAAGAGCAACAACGTGTCAAGTCTGGCTAACCCATCGTTCTCCGACTACTACGAAAATCTACAAGATACTCCCGAGTACCTGGAGGCAACTAGAGAGAGGAATGTCAAGGCGGGGTGGAGACCACATGGCGGAAAGCATGAAAAGAGTTGTCGTCGCATGGATTTCAAGCCCCAGTATATCGACAAAGAAGGTCGGGTCCGTCACGGAGTGCGTGTGCGTGGAGCCCTCAAGTCTATGGAGTGTTGGCTACATACTAATAGCAAACCACCCATCGATTGTCTTTTTGCCCATTCCCGTATTGGAGATACGCTAGAGTTCATATGCATAAGGTGCACCTACGAGAAGGCGCGAAATTACGAGTGTCGTGATAAGAAAGGGCACGGAGCTTTCGTTTGCAATCTAGGTCCATACCGTGATATCAATGGGGAGAAATGGCGAGGTAAAGTGGAACCATCATAATAATAAATAAAATGAGTAATTATATACACGTATTTTAATGTACATGTGTTAAATTGTACTGACGAAACATCAATATATGTAGATTAGTAAGAGGTTGGTTTTATTCGAATTAATTAACTAATTAATTCATTCCTCATGTATGCATGAGTACTGAGTAGTTTGCAATGTATTCTGGACCATTATATCTAGCTTGGTTTTTGATGGAAGAAAGTGATATGGGATGGTTATAGGTAAGAATGAATACGATCGTATAAATTGGTTGTATATTGAATAACTTTTTATAAATTAATACAAGACTATAAGTCGAACACAAGCTAGTGCATGGATCCGTAAAATACAGTTTTATTACTATAAATGTACGTGATACCACAAAGTATTTTCAATTCTTTTTCATCGACACTACTATAAATTGAGCTGGCCTGATATTGCACTTGTAATGCACTCTACTATCTACTGTATTTATTCCAATGGACGCCCGCGGCGTTTAGAAAATTGATCTTTTTGGGGTACTTTATTGAATACATTTTAGATTTTAGTCACTCGGGGTTAATTAAAGTGTCAGTGAAACTAATTTATTTTTAATGATTGCATATGTTTTGAAGAACACTAGAAGTAAAAAAAATAGCTTTTACACCACCTACACTGAGACAGACCACTGTATCTCCCCTGAAAATCTGGCTTTTTACCATATTCATCAAACGCACTTGCCTGCAAAATTTCACCGCCTTGTTCTTCACTTTCCATTTGCACTCTGGCTGTCGATGCAACAAGACAATAAACATGGAGGATTTTGTCTTTAGACAGAGGTGGCATGGGAACTACAGACCAAGGCAATATAGAAAGATTGGTTTTGTTGGTGACTATACGTTTATAAAATTTTGAGCCAGTTTTGACAAACTATTCCAAAGATATGACTTACCGGTATTTTAGCTTTCGCATCGCATATTACGTAACAAATCAAGAACGGAAAAGAAATGAAAGCCTTCAAAAGCTACTTCTGATGCATTTAAATTTTATTTCATTTGCAAGACACTTGCTTTAGTATTAAACGTACTAAAAACTATAAGTTCAAACTTATATTTCGATCAATTCACCACAATTACAAAAAGCAACAAAACCATAGGCTCATGCTAAACTTGAAACTCAGAAAAACGAGGCACTTCAAAAAAATAGAAAATTTTTATCACAAAATCCATTGCTACCGTCCCTGTCGTCGGTAATAAAGTGTTCGTCCACGAAACATTAAAATCAACAATGTCATTGATTGCATATAAAAATTGAGCCTATCGCATTTCGTTGAGGACTGGAAATTCAGAGTGGGAGATATGTTTCCAAGCATGTACCGGACAATTCGGAACCGGTCTCGAACTAGTACGGTTTCGCCTGTTTACACGGCGAAGTGGGACAGATTCGAGACCAAATCGAATTCGTCCGGTACCGTGTGAACGTATAGTCTCAGCGTACCGTCGGCGTTTAGTGGGCGTTTGAATGGATTGGTGTTCATTAATTAATAAATGTTTTTGCGAGTAAAAGTGGTGTTTATAATGGGGGATCTATTGGAATAAATACGATTGATATTTTCCCCTAATAAAATATGTCAGATTCACATTGTCAATTTTTTATAACTAAAGTTCTTTTGATTTTATCTCACCTGTAATGTTAATTTCTCACTAGTAGACAGCGGGGAATATCCACTGGACTATTAAAGAGTTACACGAAAACCTATAAGTTAACGATAACGTTTGATTTGTCTCATTTCTTGGTATACCGAGGGTAGCAATAGTGTTATCCGATAACGACCGCGGAATTAAGGTGGTATAACTGGTTAGGAAATATACGTTGTTTAAAGGTCTTTGCATGTTGTTTGTGGTTTTGAAGTTTATACCATTTTAATCTTCCATAAATTATCCACAAAATGTTGTTGGCGAATTTTGAAATGCAGATTCGTTTTATTTATATGTTGGTTCATCGTCATCATAGCGTGGTTCACATCTAACGCGATAAAATATTCAACTTGAATTGCTGACACGCGTTAATTAAGGGAGAAAGAAAAGGAAATTGGGAGAGATGAAACAAGCAGAAAACTAAATTTTGATAACTGCCATGTTTGTTTCGGTATTAAAAGTGATGTCAATGTACAACTAAAAAACCCCTTGACATCACTTTTTAACTCAGTGACTGACTGAAGTTAGCGTTCTAAAGTTCACTGTCCGAAGTCGTGAAATGTAATGAATTATGTTTTCCAAATGTGCATACATGCACTAAGGCGCTGATTACATGAAGCGGGCTTGGCCGGGCTGAGTCTTGTCACGAAATTCTTTCCTCGGCCGCAAAAGGAGATTTGAATTAACGTTCAGATCTGTTTACATCTAAACTAAAACAATTCTTCTTTGTAAATTAGTTTATGCGAGTTTTAAAACCACAGTAAGATCCTAATCAATCGCGTGACCCAGTTAACCGGGCTAGCCCGGCTCGTGTAAAGAGCCCCTAAGTCCGCATCACAAATGAGTGCTACTACTTAAAAATAGGTGCGCAATGCATTCGTATGTGGCTTACGCCAACCTCGTTCCCAGGGCCTTTTTGAAATTGGGACGGTGGGAAAAGGCCCTGGCGTCGGCTGCTTACAGCTCCCGGAAGTACTGGGTGTAATAAATTAGCAATTTATATAGTTTAGTATGCAAATTAATTAATGATTTTGAGAATGCAGTCCCGTGGGAGAAGTTCAGTGCAATGGCGATCCCGTTGCGGTTCCGTTGAAGCTATTTGACATAGCTGGCACAAAACTATGCATAATTATGCTTCCCGAGAATTGTTTAAAGGTGGTCTACAGTCCGTTCTGCGCATGTAGGGAACTAATGTTTACATCTTTATTTACAAAAAAAATATTGATACCTTATTCAAGATTGTAAGCTTTTCTTGCTTCCTCTTCATTACTTGTACCCAAAACAAAACATTTTCAAAAGAAATATCCTCGCCGAATCGCTTGGTTTTCTGCCATGTTGTTCCCAACGGTTTACATTGAGCTGAGTACTACATGTAATTATCTACGAATGTCATGTTTTGGAGCCCCCACTTGGCACATGCGCAGAACCGACTGTAGACCACCTTTAAGAAAAAAGCAAGGGCCTTCCCGCTCTCCCAATTTCCTGGCCCTGGGAACGAGGTTGCGCTGACGCTGCAGAATTATTATGGTGCCAGCGTCGGTTGGGTTGCTAGCTAGTATATAGTTGAAAAATTGCATCACCAGGATTTCTAGAGGTCTTCAAACGTTCTTCACACGCATGATTTGATCAGTATAGTGTAGGAATTTTTTTTTAAATTTTGGTTCTCTGAAACAACATTCCCCTATAACCAGTCACTTGCTCAACAATTTCTTTGGGGATTAAAGCCCATTGCCCATCCTCCCCTACACTCTACTCCTATGGTCTCATCAGGCTGATTTAGATTTGCTGTAAATAATTCATTTTTGATTATGGGTAGACAAATAATGTTGAACTGGAACAATACGCAAATTTCTACAGTTTCTAAAGTTATACATATTGCACAAAACAACTTATATATTAAGATAAAATTACTTTTTGTGTGCTTTCAATGGATCGATGAAAGCACGGAAATCTAATATAATTGACAACGAGTCAAAAGTCAGTCAGATTTTAATATTTTATATTTATAAAATCAACATCTAGCGCCGGAAGTCAATGTCACTATGATTAGCCCTATTGCGCTATACTGAGCGGAAATTCCGGTCGAATCATGACGTACGAGGTGCGGCCGCCCCCATGCACTTGACAGTTGACATTTATAAATATAATCGAAAACGTTTTGCCGGATCAGATCGAAATGCTTAGTTACGGCCAGTAAAGGGTTGAGGAGATCAGACCAAGACTACATATGCCTAAAATGTCTACAATCATGTTTATTCTGCTGAATTATTCTATTATTTTCTTCTTACTCTGCTAATTTATTCCAAAATTATACTAAGTCTTCCCCTATCCTGACTGAAGCATTTCAGCTTGACTCTGAGACCATCATTCTCTGAGTCTCCGAGTCAGTCAGTAACTAGTACACACACTTGGACGAGCAACTTTAAAATATGTGCATTTATTTTTAAATTTTTTATATATTCTAATTATTATTAATCTAATTATTTAACTTGATTATTACAATAGTCCAAGTTATGGTTTATACTAGCAAATCTGTTACAAAATTTGATTTAAATTCCGTGATAAAATTTTAGTTTTATGTGCAATACATACTCTCGTTGCTGAAAGGCTAAAACCAGTGAAAATGTGAAACACTAGTATCTGTCTTTCATAGACGACAAATATTTATGTCGCTTAAATCTCGTAAGCCCTAACGAGCGATAACAGACAGGTTTGTGGATATCTTTAAATATACCAAGAATGAAAGAAATTTCCCCCGGAATATATTAGAATAGCACTGCGCACGCGTGGTTTTGTTTACGACTGGCGAATACAACAATGGCGGAGAAACGCAAAGGAGTGATCAATCTTCTCGCAACAACGACTTTACGCTCAGGTACATGACTAATTAAATATGGTCTGGGCGAAAGCTAGGATTTATTGTCTGCTTAGCAGAAGGTGCGAATAAATATTAAAAACTTTATATTTAACTTTGATATGGTGTGGAATGTTGACGATGTTGTAAAGTCGGTTTGTATTGTAGAGTGTTGGTTGGTGTCTGTTATATTTTACACGAGTCACGAGTGCCGCTCGGGCAGTTTTGCACGTCAGCTCACTAACAAATTCTGTATACTGGAGATTGTAGACTGTCTTCGCATTTTTATTTGGCGTTCAATAAACAACTGTACGAAGAACTCTGGCCATATAGGTTCTGCATGTATCTGTACCTGCGTGAACTTAGCGCGCACGATCGTAATCGTAATTTGGGTTATTTTGAATCTGACTTTTGGCTTGTATTAAATTAACTTGGGCTTTGCTCAAGAAAATGGGCTGGCATGCAGGTTGCGGGGCTGGCAGCTCTGTCCGTACACGTAGCAAAAAATTGTTATTATCTTTGACTAGAAACTTTGCACTATCCTTGGGATCCAGTTGGTTTCCTTGCTTTGTTTTTGAGACTTCAGTTTGTTTGATATGTAAATGTCAAATATTATGAGGTACACGTGCATAAAATGATTTAGGTAGTATGCAGAAGGTTATATATCTTTGATATAATCAAACGAAACTACTTGAAATCCTGCGTGTTTGGTGTTGTGGGAGAAACGTGCACACGCTTCCTTCAAATTAAGTTTGGTTTTATAAGTCTAGAGCAAAGATACATAGCTTTTTCCGATAAGTCATTATGCACGTGTTCGTTACAACATTTGACATCTACATATCAAACAAACTGAAATATCTCAAGAAGCGAGGAAACCAGGGGCGTAGGAAGGAGGGGTGCCGGGGGGGGGGGCAATATTTTATAAGGGGGGCGGAATAGGTTTCCCCCCCCCCCCCCCCCAAAAAAAAACAACAAAAAAACAATTGAATTTCAAAAAAATTGCAGCAAAATATTTGAATTCGAAACTAGAAGTATTTGAAATCGTATATATATATTAATCAAATATCTGTGATCGATATTTTAATAACATTTTTGAAAGAATTAATGAAAGGGCCAACGAAAGAGGTAGATAAGACTCAGAAAATGCCATTTCCGACGATCTAGGGACTCCAAATTTTATCAAGCTTCCTACGCCCCTGAAGGAAACCATTCTTTTATTCATGTCATGCACTTTAAAATTAATCCTCTTTAACTGAAAACTAAAAACGTTTTATCAAATCATGCGCACATTATATTAATAACATTACTTGTTAAGTTATTTCATTTCGATCGTTTCGTTTCATTGCTTTCATTTCATTTTACTTCATCAGATACTATATAACAACATCTTGTCTATCATGTTATTTCATGCAGTTCCTTTCATGCGTTCATAAAGCTTGGCAAATACTACTTCGCGTTAGAAAACCACCATGTTTTAAAGCCAGATAAACATCCAAAACTAAAGAAGGAAACTTCTCCAAGAAAATATTCTCCTCAAGTTTAACGATGATGTTCGGTGACCTTTGCTCTTTGTGAGAGTAAGCATTTCTGATGAATCTTAATAGTTCCATGACACAATTTGTGCGGTAACCTTTGCGTTTGAAAGAGGTTGTCATCTCTCGGTACACATCTAGCACCCGTATATCCCAAGGCATGGTAGTGATTTCTCTTCCAATATCTGTGTTCTGCAGACATTGCTCGAAAGCTGAATTGGGGTGTTTACTTGGATTCGCAGCCTCTTCTTGATTTCCAACGGCAATGAGGAACTCGACCTTTTTCTTGTCACTCCAAAGAAAAGGATGCTGTTCCAGATTGTTGGTTGTTGGGCGTTCCTCGGACTTTTTTGCTAGGATTTCTTTGACAAAATACTTCGCTTCGCATGAAAGTGATTCATGCAATGAAACATTCATTTCCACAATGTTCTTTTCGAGAACATGGGCTGGATGTTCCTTCCTGTCTTTTGTTGGATCAACAAATGGGTGATGACCTAACGATAGAAAGTAGTGCAGGACCAACCCTAACGCGAACACATCTGATTCCGTCGTGTGTTTTTGTGATTCAAGACTAACAAGTTCTGGGGCCATCCAGCATCTTGTACCAGGAACCACTGCTCCTCTCGTTGAAGTACAGCTGCGTAAAGTTGAGATATTCTTTGCCAAGCCAAAATCAGCAATCTTGAAACACAAGGGAGGATTCCTTTGTGTAATGTGCAGAAAGGTGTATAAGACGTTACCAGGCTTGAGATCTCGATGAAGGAACTTGTTTTCGTGCAAGAAGGCAAGCCCTTTGATCATGTCGAGTGTTGCTTGAACCTTCATCGCTTGCTCACCTTGATCAGCTAGCATTTTCACCATATCGCTGTCCTCGACAAACAAATTCAAGTCACCCTCCATTAGCTCGAGTGCGATGTAATAGAAAGACTCTCCTTCTATGGTTTCATGGTAACCAACGATGTTTTCACATTGGCTGGAGATTGCCAGTAGCAGATCTATTTCGCGCTTTATCGCTTTCAGATCGATTCTCGCCTTTTCCAAACGCTTCAAGGCAAATGTTCTGCAGTCAATCACCTTAGAATTCTTGTCTTCACGCTCATCTTTAATTGCAACGTAAACACAACCAAATGCTCCGGTGTGAATGAGTGATTCGTTTGAATAACGATATTTTCCAACAGCTACGACGGGACTTGATACTGGTATTTTGTGTGCTCTGTTGTAATGGCGTTGCGAAAGGCAATTCACTTTGCGCTTTGTTTGGACGCATATCGACTGAAGCTGCTTGTTGTTGGAAAACAATTCTTGAACTGTTTTGCCTGAACTATCTTTCAAATCTATCTTCGCATCATACCTGACAAGAATTTGAGCACATTGTCCAGAAAAATTAGGGTGGTTCGCGTATTGTAAACAACAAAGGTGTAATGCTGTTTGTCCTTTGGCGTCAACAGCATTTACGTCAGCACCGTGAAGTAACAAGGTTTCCAAGGAGCGAACAAATGAAACTATGCTGGCTAAACTTACATATACTTCCTTAACACTTGCTCCCATATCCAATAACATATGCAAGGGGCTTTGACCTTTGTTGTTGCGAATGACCAGCAAATGTGGACTGCTTGTTAGAATTTGAGAGAGATATCCTTCCAAAAACTCTTGAAGCCTTGAGAGTTTTGCAAGATTAAGGTATGTAATTGGTTGGTGTGTCGCATGCGCGGCTATTCGGATGGAGGCTAAAACTACTTCAAGTGGTGACACTGCTTTTGCGTCTGAAATCGACAGTGTTTCGATGACTTCACTTCTCATGGTTAGCTCCTTAAACTGCTCCAGAGAAAACCTTATTTGACCGATACTTAACGTCGATGTACCCCACATGTCCTCGGAATTGCCAAACAAACCTTGGAACTTATTGGCGCTACTTGAAAGCCGCCCACACGAAATCAAACATGAAAGTAACAGGTGTTTCAAGATGAACAAAACTGGTGTCTCGCCGTCATAATTTCTTGCACGACAAACAGCGCCTTTGTCAATTAGAAATTCGAATACATTAGAATGAAAGGCTAGGTGAAGAGGGACAAGTCCATTTTTATTTGTGGTACTCAGATTTCCCCCTAAATGAAGAAGTTCAAACCCTAGTTTGATCTCCTTCATGATTAAACTAGATTCTGGAGGGTCAGTGCCGGTCAAGGATGTAAGTGTTGGTTTTGCACACATAACCCATTCATGCATTACTGTGTTGTTGTCTCGGCCTGGTCTACCCACTAAATAGGCTAATTGTAGGGATGAAAGTTTTTGTGTAAGGAATGATAAAATACTTCGCCTGTGACCATATTCCCAGCATCTGACATCAATACGACTTGCAACAAAATTGGTAAACTGAAGGCCTTCATCGTCTTCGAGTTCCACTGCTATTCTTCCGGCAATAATGTGAAGAATATTTAGTCCTTTATTATTCTCTACTAATGCATTAGCACCAGCATTAAGAAGGAATCGGATAAGATTTAAGTCATCATCACATTTACAAGGTAAGGCAATAATAAAATGCAGCGGTGTATTACCGTACTTGTTAGCGCAATTAACGTCTACAGAACAATCTTCCTGCACCATCAGATCGCAGGCTTCAATAAGAAGTTTCTGTCGATACTTTGCGATAGTCAGTGTAGGCCAAACCGCCGAAACGTCGTCGCCTGTTTCCGTTAATGTCGCCGAATTGTAGCTTTCCCACACCGTATCACCATCTTCATCGTCGGACTGGATGTTCTCGATCGAGAGCGAACCTTTTCTTAGATTCAACCCAGGCGATTCACTGAGGAACTCGAGCCAACCTTTGTCAGAAATCTTTTCCCGTAAACCAAAGAAATCCATCGGCTTATAACCAACCCTTTTCTCAAATTCTTTACTCAGTTGATAAAAGATGATTTCCCGGCCAGTTTGCTTTTGATACTCATAGACAATATTGAATAGCAACTCTTCTGTAACTTCACGAAAAAACGATATAATGTCAGGATGTATTTCCGCCATGATCGCATGTGTGGCGGAGTTACTAAAAGTGGGACTTTTTCCCCAGAGGGTTGTGGTTACGTTTAGGGCCACCGGGGAGTTGTGGGTTAGGGTTAGGGTTGCCGGGGGGTTGTGGTTAGGTTTAGAGGTTAGGGTTGGGGTGTGGGGGTTGGGGTTGGGAATTAGGGTTATAAATCCATGTCCTATATTCACGAATTTACTGGTTAGCATTAGGGTGTGTGTTGGGGTCAGGCTTTCATGAAGTACCTGGGTTATTTAGGACATGGAATTATTACCGGAATTAGTTTTTAAAATTAACGATTATTGGGCGTAAACGATCTGAAAAGTAAGAAAACTGGTAACTAGTAAGAAATGATCAGGATTATGGAAATGAAGGAAATTCTCGAAATATTGTTGGGAAGCTTTTACGGAAGTTTAGCAAATTAGTTTTATCTAGTGCGAAGATGCCGTTGTTTAAAAAGGGAACGAGTGGCAATTTAAGTAAAAAGAGTTATGATAACTCAGAAAAAGAGGCTGAATCGGTAAGCAAACCGAACGGAGCGAATTCAACGGTAACACCGCCTCGTCCACCGAAGAACACTGCAAACAAATCTAATCCACCGGCGTCAGTAGTCGGCCAACATACGAACCCGAATATCCCGCAAGAAACCAAGAAAGATGGTCAACCACAGAATACTAAAAGTCCACCGAAAGCTCAGGAAAAACCTGAGGGAGCGGCGAATGCTAAAACTCCGCCAAAGTTTATATTTTATTGCCAGCTTGCTCATGGCAGTCCGACTTCAGAGATTCAAGGATTTACAAACGTGAAAGAGCTGTACGCGAAGATATCTGAAAGCTACAAGATCGACGCGAAAGAGGTAATGTGAATTAGACTTTTGAAAAGATCACCTTTCTCACCTCCATGGAAGGCTAGCCAACATAAACTGTGGCGTGGGTGAAGTATGACTTTTTAATGTCCTATGGCTTTTAGTGCTTTATCTTCTTCACAAATAAATGTCGTTTAAATACATTTATATTTAAAAGCTTGTATTTGGATCTTCTGATTGGTAACTTTGCAAACATTTATACTCGTAAATGTAATTTTTGTCTTAGTTTGACAACACTAGAAGACAAGGAACACTTCGATTGCCAAGTAATTTAATCGGCCGGTAATTTGCAACTTGTGCATGTCGCTTTTTAATATTGTGGTTTTCTATAATTTGTGGCCAGCTGTGCTTTCTTGGTGTGCACCTCTAGTTTACTGCTGCACCATTCACAATAAGTGACATCACTGAATGATAAAAGACTCATATTTCATAGGCTTTTAAGATTCTCGTTGATAAAGTTTGCCCACTTTCTATTATGCCCGTAGTCCATGACAACATGAGGGCTGCTTCTTGCTGTGTCTATTGTGTCTTCTTGCTAACTATATCTACACGTAGGAGGGTCTTTTAGTAAGTACAATTACATGTAGTTTAAGAAGCCTATTTTTAAACTGACTGACGTCTTTTTAAGAAAGAAAGCTGAGAAACTTGTTTCATGAAACGATCATTGCCTTCTTGGATATTGGATTATTCGCTCGTTGTGTTTATGCACCTGCGACTAAAAGCTGACCTGCAAGGTTGTATTCCCTGTAGGAATTATAATATTTTTGGGAACTCACTGATCAATCATGTGAAGCATGTTTTCATGCTGTTGCGAGATTTCGATAAACGTGAATTTTATCTTGTAAGTAGAAAGTATCTAAAACGTTTCTATTTTGATTTACTGTTTGTCATTTGTTAACATGAGCCCCCATTGCGCTTCAGCGATGTTGGTATTTTTAGCCTGGTGACAGATAGTATGTACATATCATATTACCATAATCATAATGATGTAAACGCAGTGTTGCTATTTTTAGCCTGGTTGCAGGCCAGGTTTTAGCTGCATGTAACGGGTGGACAAACACAGGCTATTGACAACAAAGTATTGCCCATACAGAGGATCTTTGGTTTCTTTTGACACAGTGTTACCCCCGGGGGTTGGGGTTTTGACATTCTTTAAATTTTACAGTGCAACACAGATAATAGTTTATGTTTTTGTTCTGCAAGCTAAAGAAGAAAAATTGTTACATGATCAAACAGTATTCATCCACAGTTTAATAACTACAATGTAAACACAGTAAAACACATATGAATGTAGTTAAGTGTATAGTACAGTGTAGCTAACTCGTACTCATGCAATCATCTGTAGAAATTGGATGTTTCCGATGCCTGATTGGGAATAATGTGTAGGTGTGGGACCTTCAAAATTTCCCAACCTCAATTTCCCATTGTTCCCACAAAATTCCCCCATATTTATTTAACTGCCTCATACCCAGGTACAATTGAAAACCGGACGTGCCTCTTCCCATCAGCCCCTTCGCGTGACACCCTCCCTCCCCAAAAGACGATACATATCCTGATTCAAATGCTGTAAGTTATAAAGCCTATTCCTAAATAGAAAACGATACTTTGTCACCGTTTTCACCAGGTTCTTCTTCAATAATATCAAGATACAGTAGTAGAAAAATTTGTTCAACATCTGTTCAGGAACTGAGGAGAGCAGTAGAAGAATTATTTGGCTTTGATTCAACAATCTTTCTTCTTCAAAAATATGATACGCAGTTTGGAGAGTTAATTCATGTAGATGACTATAAACTATTTTTGCCATGACCAGTCAGTCCATGGGGATATTTGACTTTTGTTCTGTAAATCCTGGTCCTAAAATGCAGGAAATGGTATTTCAGAGACTCTAGATTTCAAAATTTCCTGGGGGAGCATGCCCCTGGACCCCCTATAAATTTTGGGCCCCCCTACTTTTAGTGTTGCTCTGATGCTCCTGTCCCCCATTAACAGGGGAGGGAGGAATGAGGGACACAAAGAACATCTGCAAAGGAGGTTATGGCCCATGGGATTGGGGCCCCACCCCAAAAAAGGTTTAAGGGCCCCATCTATCTCTGTTATGCCACTGCTTTCCGCTGCTGGTAATCACACTGAAAATTCTTGTGTAGTAATTTTATAATTTACCTTTGGTTACAGATTTTGTTTTGTACTTTGAACACATTTAAAGTGGATATGGAAAAACTTCTTGGAGGTCAGATAGCACTGGATGATTTCATTTTTGCTCACATCAAAGGGGAACGTGCAACAGTGAAAATCCTAAAAATTGAGCCAGCTCTGGGTTTGACAATTACAGATAATGGTGCAGGGTTAGCATTTATTAAAAGAATAAAGGAAGATAGCCTGATTGACAAAGAACATGGTATAGCTGTTGGAGATCATATAGAGTCAATCAATGGTGAGAATGTTGTGGGATCTCGACATTATGATGTAGCAAGGAAACTGCGAGATATTTCAGTGAACGATGAAATAACGTTTGGCTTGGTGAAGCCACAAAAGGTTTTTGGTATGTATAGGATTTAAGAGTCTCGTATAACACAGATTATTTAATAAAGTTTTATGTACTGTATATAACAAAATACATAGATCATTTTTAAAGTGTTCACTACAATTTGTATTCTATTTAATCTATTACATATACAGTACATGCATGTAGAGTAGCAATGAAGTCTGATGATACTGTACAGTACATACATGTATGTATGTATGTATGTATGTATGTATGTAAGTATCTTGTTTTGTTCCCTTGTCTGCATGAATAAAATTATCTGACAGACTTCATCAGTCAGAATAAACGACTCTGGCCTTCAAGTCATTGAGATGCGCATTTCTCCACGTGCTTCAATTGTTGTGGGAACAAGATATCACACATCACTTTACTGCCAGTTTGGAGAGAATGTTCTAAAAAATCCCTTTCTTGAATGAGGCCTATAGTAACGTGTCATAACTTGGCGTTATGTCTAGTGAAATACATGTACCAAAACGTCTTACAACGTAGCCTAAACGTCTAACAACGAAGCTGCACGTCTTACATGCACAGTATACAATGGAGTGGAACGTCCTAGAACATATAGTGGAACGTCTTAAGCCGGTTTTCCACTAGGCGACTTTTTTTCGCGCGAAGCGACTTTTTCTTTTGTCTCATGAGCTCTGAGCTGGAACTAATCAGAAATCTATTGAATTCGAACAAAAGACAGTGAAAACCGGCTTTACAATGTAGCCGAACGTCTTACAACGTAGCCTAACGTCTAACAAGGAAGCTGCATGTCTTACATGTACAGTACAACAGAGTGGAACGTCTTACAATGTAGCGCAACGTCTCACAACATAGCGGAACGTCTTACAGCTTAGTGTAACGCCTTACAACGTAGCTTAAGGTCTAACAAGGAAGCTGCATGTCTTATATGTACAATACAACGGAGTGGAACGTCTTACAATGTAGCGCAACGTCTTACAACATAGCGGAACGTCTTACAGCTTAGTGTAACGCCTTACAACGTAGCGTAAGGTCTAACAAGGAAGCTGCATGTCTTACATGTACAGTACAACAGAGTGGAACGTCTTCCAATGTAGCGCAACGTCTTACAACATGGCGGAACGTCTTACAGCTTAGTGTAACGTCTTACAACGTAGCGTAAGGTCTTGCAAGGTAGCAGACCTTACGCTACTATACGTAATTTCAGTATGTTACAATGAAAGTGGAAAACGTCTCGTAACTTAGCGTACATGTACAGTATATAGCGCAATGTCTTAATTACTCTCTTACAATATAGAGAAACGTCTTCAGTACAACGTGTAGGTAAAAAGTGCTATTATTAGTGGTGACACACAAAAAAGTAGTGAAATGACAATGAAAATTTGCGTTAGTTATTGTTAGTACTTTCTAAAACTAAAGTGCTTAAAAACAGATTCATATTGTTTTTTTATTCCAACATGACTATTTGTGAACATAAAACAACGTGTGCATTTATTTACAGACATTTCACTTTTTAAAATATATAATCCGATGGGTGAAAGTATTGTATGCTTATATGGATTAGCCTAGCTATATGTGCAGTCTCTATACTCTCTAGCATACAGTTACAGATCACTATTCACAGTATACTGTATGTTATAAACGAACTTTGGTTGACATATTGCAGCCTGCTGTAACTTTACTTTTAATCATATGATATACTCATATATACTGTACATGCAGTACACAGTTCTGGTGGGTCACCGACTGCTAACTCATGCTAGCTGGTAGGTTGGTGATAACAGCTCTATGTACTTCTGCAGTTACATTGCATTACGCAGTCTGCATGATCTGCACACACTGTAAATGAGTGTATTAAAAATGTAATGTTAAAACAGTACTTATATTTTAGAGGGCATAAACTTTGGCAAGTCAAGTCAGAAAACTCCAGCAGTAAATCAAATGGATGATAAAAAAGTTGGGACTGGACGCGCTACCTTAAGACTACGATCTACAGGTCCTGCAACTGTAGAAGAGGAGGTAAATAATACTTAAGATCGGTGTGTTTGATTGTGTGTAAGTTTTGAGTTGTCATACACTCAACTTGTCAAATATTAACTATATTGCATGCATATGCCAATTGTTGAGGACATATATAACTGTATATATCACAGCTTTTAATATATAGTACACTATTCTTTAAACTCGCACAGTAAGAGCGTGTTTATATGGAGGCGAGTTACCCGTCCAGCCGAGTTACTCGGCACATGGCGAGTTCCCGATTGATAGAGCAAACACTGTTTTTCCGACCGCAGTGTTTATATGAGACAGACGCGTAACTCGCCCTGGCGAGACCTCGGCGCTGGCAGCCAGGATCTCGGCAAGGCGGGATAAACATTTCTCCATATAAACACTTTCACCCGGGTAACTCGGCATAGCGGGATGAATTTTCTATATTCGTTACTTCATGTCACTTTCGTTGATGAGAATCATTTCAAATATTACAACCCGCCAGGTAACTCGCTTTCATATAAGCAGAACGTAAAGTTTATCCCGGCAAACTGGGTAATTCGGCTGACCGAATAACTCGCCTCCATATAAATAGGCCTTAAGTCTATAATATAAATACACTAATTATATATCCTTCTGTAATCAGGCCCAAATGCTGCAATTTCATTGGTTTAGAGGAGTGCGATTTGAGCATTAATTGTTATTACTGTAGCCTTAGTATTATTCTTTGGACCTTATTAGCTGCCTGTATGGGAAATAAACGCTGCCAAGAAAGTTGATGATTTATTAGAAAGTTTTATTGGCATAAGAGACGCTGAACTTGGTAAGTAAAAGTTTTTTGCTTTAGTCTTCGTCTGTTTGATTTTGCGTGCGTGCGTGTGTGTGTGCGTGCGTGCGTGCGTGCGTGCGTGCGTGCGTGCGTGCGTGCGTGCGTCTATGCATCCGTTCGTTTGTACATGCATGTACGTTGCAGTAGTTCGTTTCTTTGTTTGTACATTTGTTCGTTCGTTCCGGTTCTCTTCGTTCGTTCGTTCGTTCGTTCGTTCGTTCGTTCGTCGTTCGTTCGTTCGTTCGTTCGTTCGTTCGTTCGTTCGTTCGTTCGTTCGTTCGTTCGTTCGTTCGTTCGTTCGTTCGTTCGTTCGTTCGTTCGTTCGTTCGTTCGTTCGTTCGTTCGTTCGTTCGTTCGTTCGTTCGTTCGTTCGTTCGTTCGTTCGTTCGTTCGTTCGTTCGTTCGTTCGTTCGTTCGTTCGTTCGTTCGTTCGCGTGTTCGCGTGTTCATTTGTTTATTATTTATGATTGTTTTTTCGTTTTGTTGTTTATTTCGTCTGTGAATCGATAGCAGTAAACAAAAGGGTATTTTTGACACGACACAACAGCACACTTGACGCCAAACTTGACACGATACGACACTAAGTGTATCCCGTGAACGTGCATCCGTATTTTGAGCAAGGTATATTATTTGCGGCCGAACAGTACGGCATTTACAACGACTTGCCTTCAGCTCAAATTCCATACCGTTCGGCCTCTCATACTGTATCTATTGTATTATACATATAGTGTATACTGAGATTTTGTATACGGTCTTTAAATTTTAATTAGCCGATAGCTTGGTGGAACTATCAAAGAATAAAACGAACCCCAGTGAATTTACAGGAGCTGTAGAAGCCAACTTTGGCGAGTTCGAGTTTCCTGACGACTTTGTGTTTGATATCTGGGGTATGATTGACGATGCAAAAAATGGAAGATTGTGAATGGAAGATCTAAACCTGTATGGACAAGCAACAAACTTTATCCCACGCGGTGACACAGCTCATAGCAATAAAAATTTCAAAGAGCGAAGACAGAATGCGTAAACTTTTAACAATAACGCTTATACCAACATCAAAAACTATGAGAGGTCCTTGTACTGTAGATAAGGTCTTACTATAGGATCTGTTGTATATTTAATGCATGCGAAGACGAACTTACTGAAACTGTGACCGAAAAACGTTCAAGAACAAGAAAAGTTATATATTTATTAGGTGATACTGTATATTAGTCTGTAAAGCAATTAAGGAGATCGGCAGTAGCAGTCGATAATCAGGACAAATTTGAATTCACATTTTGAAAATTTAATTCGGGAAGATACTCAAACTGGTGACCCCATTCAGTCTATATTTTAAACTAATTTAATTTTGTGGAATGCCCACCAGCCTATATTAAGTGGTAACTCTCTTGTATTTCGGCTGTATTTTAACTAATTTAACTTTGGGATATGTCTACGTAGAGATTCTTCCTCTTACTACTACATTACTACAGTACTTAGGGAACTTGGTCAGTTTTTACTTTTAACCTCTTCACCAGACCTGAATGGCCACAAAAACTGTTTACTGAAAAGAGTACTCAATCTGTGCAACCCTGCAGTCGTACATCACATATCCATTTTTTGTTCAAAATAATTTAAATTTGTCTTCATTACCCATGCTCTACTGCTACTGGCGAACTTCTCTATTTAAATTTACAGTGCGCTCTTAAAGGGATCCCCTCATGGTTGAACAGATAGGCCTCGTATCATTGGGTTTGATGACGTAAAATGGTTGCATTTATTATTCCAAGACAATGATTTCATTGTTTCGGGACAATAGTCCAACCATTTATTACGTCTCAAATCCAAGATGGCGGCTCCTATTGTGCCTATATGTTGAAACATGCAGGGATTCCTTTAAGAATTTTAATTGTTGTTTTTTTCAGGGGCGTAAGAAGCTTGATAAACTTAGGGGGGCCGACTCGGGCCGAGCGGTAAAATTTTGAAAATTTGGAGTCTCTGGATCGTCGGAAATGGCATTTTCAGAGTCTCCTCTACCTCTTTCGTTGGGCCCTTTCATTAATTCTTTCATTATAATTTGTGAGTCTCTTGCTATCCGTGAGTCAGGATGGATTATTATTATTATTAATTGGCCGATCAGCGCAATCGAAGTCGCACTTATAATGCAATTTTTTTAAATTCAATTTTTTTTTTGCGGGGGGGTGGGCGAAAGCTATTCCGGCCCCCCTTTGTAAAATATTAGGGGGGCCGCCCCGCCCCCATGCTTCCTACGCCCCTGGGTTTTTTATTTAAACATATTTTGTGGGAGTGTTCATTCCATGCACAAATCGTTCACGCAGAGAGTTTATCTTGATTATAGTTTCAAACTCAAAAGATTGTTTAGAGACACAAACTATTCATATATCACTTGACTTGGGAACTGTTGGATTTCTATTCAACCTCGTTCCTGGGACCTTTTTCAAATTGGTAGGGCGGGAAAAGGCCATGACATCGGCTGGTCACAGCACCCAGAAATACTGTGCAAAATCATTCGGAGTAATGGCGGTCCCATGGGAGAAGTTTATTGTAACGGCGGTACTATCGGCGGTCCCGTTGAACCTATTTTATCATAACTGGCGCAAAACTACGCATAAATTTGTTTCAGGAGGGATATTTAAGGAAAGCAATCAACCAATAAAAATGTAGAGTCCACCAGCCGACGCCAGGGCCTTTTCCCGTCCTCTCAATTTCAAAAAGACCCTGGGAACGAGGTTGATTTCTATTAGTATTCACCAAGCCCAACGATTGATCCAGTTTGGCTTACTTACGGACTCCTGCTATTACATTAACTGTAGTCAGTAGAAAGATAAACAAAGACTCGTGACTGTTACAAAAAAAAAACAAGAATCTTTTAGTTTAGAAAGAAGAATTACGTTGTTTTATTAAAAGTCAAAAAAGAGTTTGTTTGCTTTGTGTTTGCAGAATAGAACAACAATTTTGACGATATTAGGTTTAAGATGGCGTCGCCCAAGAAATTAATTCCAAGGATAATAAAGGGGATTCATTTGTATCTTGATCCAGATGATATACTTTATACAAAATATTCAAAATTTTCACCCATAATAACACAAAAATTCCAAGTTAAAGATATCTTTGTTGGAATGTTTACTATAAAAGAGATTTCTTTTGGGATCTGAAGAGGGCCGGGGCGCTCATTTTGGAGGCGGTGCAGTACATGTTTATTTAGGGGCTCCCATGCATGCACGCTCTTTGAAAGTCCTGGAACATACTTGGATTTGGGAAATATAAATCCAGGCCTGGAAAGTTCAGAAGTTTTTGAAAATCAATATATAACGAGTTTTTTTCTCTGAAAGTCCTGGAATTTTCTTCTGTTTTTTTACGGATAACTTAATTAAAGGTGAGGTAATACGGACATTTTCCTTCAACTTGCAATTTTGTTGCATTCAGGCCCGGGTTTACCAATAGGCTTACCAGGCTATAGCTTGTACGCCCACAATTTGGATGGCCCACGTTTTGGGACGAAAAAAAAAAATTTAGACACTATTTCAAAATTTCCCCAAACTTTATTTTCCCCGAATTTTATTTTAGCCAATAAACTACAAATCTTTCTGTTCAGGGCTTCAGATAGACTTAGATGGTCTTAGATCCCAGCGGTGGCCAGAAACTGTTAAAAAATGGGATTTCAGACCTTTATTTTTTGCTCAAAAGTGTCCTCAAAATGCGGGAAATGCTGTTTCAGAGACCCAAAATTAAAAAAAATACAGGGGGGGCATGCCCCCGGACCCCCCTAGAAATGTGTCGTCACACTTAGCCCTGTTGGCCCAAAATTGGTAAATCCGGGCTTGGTTGCGTTGCAAGTTGAAAAGTGTTGTTGCACGTATTACCACCCAATCATTTGTTGCGTGACAATGTTTAAGGTGGGTGGTAATACGTGCAACCATAGTCAATCGAGATATGGTCTGGAAACTCGGCAAACTTCAAAGCGCCTATAATGAGCTGGGATTTTATGTTGAACCGTATCTTACACCGTGCACATCCTTTGTTTTAGGTTTATTAATATTTAAATAGCACGGTTGAGTGATTGAACTGAAACGTTGCTATTGGACAATTCGTTCATTATACTAAAATACAATGTGTTCAGTGACCGTGCACCGTGCACAAAAATGCATAAAGGCGAACAAAAAGATAGACCAAAGACTTTAGCTGAGTTTCCAGACCATATCTCGATTGACTATGCACGCAACAACGCTTTTCAACTCGCAACGGAACAAAATTGGGTTGCAAGTTGAAGAAAAATGTTGCTCGTGTTATCTCACCTTAAGTATATTTAACCATGCTAAAGCCTAAAATGACTGATTTCAAACAAAGTGTGTTGCTTGCTATAGCGCTGTCGATAGTTTGACTGAAGGTGAGGTAATAAGGGCAACATTAATTTCTTCAACTTGCAACGCAACAATGTTGCATTGCAAGTTGAAAAGCGTTGTTGCACGTATTAGCACCCACCTTAAACATTGTCACGCAACACTGAATGATTTTGTTGCAAGTTGAAAAAAATTGTTGAGAAAAAAGTAGACTCCAGTTCTACTTGCTGCAACATGCTTATTCAACTTGCAACAAAATCATTGTTGCGTGACAATGTTTAAGGTGGTAATACGTGTATCTGAATGTGTCAAAACTTTACGAAATGCTGCATGTGCTTATTTACGGTGGAAATTTTTTCGTCAAACTGCAATGGTTTCTGAACCAAAGGAAGCAAGACATGAAGTTTCACAAGGAGTGTTACACGTACGGTGGAACAGATGTGTATGGTTCGTATGATTTGTCACGCGCGCAACGACGTTCAGTCCGTGTATAGCCTGTGTACCGGCCTGAATACACCTGTAATTGATCAGTCTGAAAACTCGCACGATAGCCTGTTGACCCCCGCTGAGCTTCTCAGATCATTCAGTAGACTCTGAATGGTTTAATACTCATATGATTCATAATACGTTATTTGATTGGATTATTTGATCTCACGAGAATTCCTAGAGAACCAATCGTAACTGGAATGAGACGGGGCTTGTGCCATTTGAACAATCAAATCTGAGAAGCTCAGCGGGGGTCGACAAGCTATCGTTTCGAGCTTTCAGACTAAATTATGCAAGTGTATATTCAGGCTGTACACATGCTATCAGTGTAGAGTATTGACCTAAATTATGAATGGCCGCCGAATTAAAATTCTTTTATTTAACAAATAAAACAGCTCCGTCATTTGAACAATTATAATAAGGTCTATTGAATTCACCGATTCAAAACCAACAGATACAGATACTTTATTCAAAATTTTATTTACCCGAGTGAGAATTTCCACATCGCATATATATATATATATATATATATATATATATATATATATATATATATATATATATATATATATATATATATATATATATATATATATAATCTAGACACCTCGTTCAGGGACGTAATGATATAGGAAGCATTTTATAGGTGGGTATGCCAAACTAAAATATGTGTGAGGTCGAGGAGGAGAAGCGAGAAAACGTCGACGACGTAGCACCCCCACTATACACTATTTTTGACTCCAGATTATAATAGGCACTCACAAATTGTGGGGTCAGTGGCCTGCTACATAGCGCTAGCAGGAGCGCCGGAGCCACGGGGGCAAGTGGGGGCAGCTGCCCCCCTTGCCCACACAGCGCGGAGGCAGCATCGAGGTTTGCCGCACACGAAACATTTACGACGGGGGCAACCAATTGCCCTTTCAATTGCCCTTTCACGTAAAAGGAAAGTTTTCTACAGGAATTGCCATTTGTATTATTGTATTAAATGACTTTTTTTATTAATATCTCAAATGTCTCACAAGCTAACTTATTACTGCAGACCATGCAGAGGCAGCAAACTAATTTTGCCTTGTGTTAGCTGTGTCCAACCTCGTTCTCAGGGTGTTTTTGAAATTTGGAGGGTGGAAAAAGCCCTGGCATCGGCTAGTCACAGCACCAAAAATACTGGGTGTAATAAATTAGCAATTTAGTTTAGTATGCAAAATCATTCTGAATAATGCAGCCCCGTGGGAGAAGTTCATTGTAATGGCGGTCCTATTTGTCCCGTTGGCGGTCCCGTTGAAGCTATTTAATCACAACTGGTACAAAACTATGCATAATTATGTTTCACCATAGTCAATCGAGATATGGTCTGGAAACTCGGCAAACTTCAAAGCGCCCATAATGAGCTGTGATTTTATGTTGAACCGTACCTTACACCGTGCACATCCTTTGTTTTAGGTTTATTAATATTTAAATACCACGATTGAGTGATTGAACTGAAACGTTGCTATTGGACGATTCGTTCATTATACTAAAATACAATGTGTTCAGTGGCCGTGCACCGTGCACAGAAATGCATAAAGCCCAACAAAAAGATAGACCAAAGACTTTAGCTGAGTTTCCAGACCATATCTCGATTGACTATGGTTTCACGAGGAATGTTTAAGAAAAGCAATCAACCAAAGAAAATGCTGGGAAAAGGTTCTGGCATCGGCTATTGGATTCACCTTACCAATTTCAAAAAGGCCCTGAGAACGAGGTTGAGCTGTGTCTTGCTGATTCATTAAAGTTGCCATGTTTTCTTAAATGTAAATAGGAATGTCGCATCAATACGTACAATTCAGTTGTTGAATTTTCTTTCTCAATGCATTGTCATTCATTATATTATACCGTTACGATTTTTGGTTATTTTATGCTATAGAGCAAAATTGGCGAACATTATTTCCCACGTGCAAAAATTAATGCTGAGAAGAAGTGCCCTTTTTATATGGCTACTGCCCCCCGCCGCCTTAAGTAGCTTCCAGCGCCCCTGCTACATAGAGGGGGGTGTGATCCTTACATTGACAGACTTAAAGTGCACATAAAACGAAAATTAAGTTTGTCTTATTTGAAAGAACACTTAAAATGATAGAGTAACATCTTTTGCAATTTTTCGTTTCCTTGCTTCGTTGTTGAGGTATTTCAGTTTGCTTGAAATGTAAATTAAACAACTTGACGTCACATGTTGCATAATGAGTTAGAAGGTTATAATTATATGATCTTTGCTATTATCAAACCAAACTTAAATTCGAAGGAAGTATATGTGCGTGTGTTTCTCTCACAACACCAAATATGTAGAATTTTCAAGTGATTATGTTTGATAATAGCAAAGATATATAATCTTCTCTGATAACTCATGCATATGTGACGTCAAGTTGTCGATGTCAATCTTACAGTTTGTTTGAAATGTAAATTATTACATTCAAACAAACTGAAATATCTCAACAATGAAGCAAGGAAACGAAAAACTGCAAAAGATGTTACTCTTATTTTAAGTGTTCTTTCAAATAAAACCACCCACCCCCTCTATGTAGCAGGCCACTGGCCCCACAATTTGTGAGTACGACTGACCTAGCGATGTTCTATGGGTATCAGCCTATTATAATCTGGAGTCAAAAATATTGTGTAGTGGGCGTACGTGCTACGTGGTCGACGTTTTCTCGCTTCTCCTCCTCGACTGCAAGTAGATTTACAAATTTGCAATAAGCGCATAGCCATAGTTTATCGTACTGGCATATAAATTTGGTAAACAAAGATAAAGAATGGCCGCACAAAAAAGTGTAGCGGCCAAAACGCTAACAGTTCCTATGCCCTTGAACGTCGTTTACATCTTTTCTCTTATTCACAATATAATCATACAAAATTAAAACAAACTTTTCAAATAAAAAAAATAATGGGATTCGTCGTTATGCTTCATGTGTAAAGTAAACAATTTTAACAACGAAAAAGCATATGTGATTTAACTGATAATTAAAGAGGACGATATTGGCCGCTACATAGGCCTGGGAAGGGTAACGACGTTGGAATGTGGTAATTAAACAGCAAAACAGCAAAGACAGTTAGATTGTTGCTACGCGATTTACGCTCGATCTGGGGGATCGCGGAGATGTCTGACCATGTTCTGGTATCACGACTTTGGCGAACATATGAGTCACGATTTATAGGGGCATTTACTATTTTTAGAGTATATTGTCTATTGTATTCTATTGTATTCCGTTTTATTGTTTCTATTGTATTCTAGATCTATTGTGTTGCCTCGTTCTTTGAAAACCACTGCAGGTATTGTCGGTATTGTCTACCCCTAAATCACGACCGGTTTGTCAGTAGTTAACGTCGATGTTTTGCCTTCCGTTTGTGGCTGTAAGAATCCGGGAAGATCCCGAAATTTTAAAACTTCAATTTAGAATTATGAGAGAAGTAAGACAGAAGAAATTGTCAACATTAGATATAGTAAGCAAACTTTTTAATGTCTTTTTAAATTTATTTCAGTGATTTTACATTTAAAAACATTATACAACTGTTTATAAACACAACTCGTTATTGCAATAAAAATGAAGCCATAGGAGATGACGAATAGCAATTATGAGTGACGGAAATTAACTTTTTCATGTCAGGTCATCAGGGGGCAAATCTATGGTGGCCCAGGAGTTGCCATAGCATTTTTTGTGTTCTTTAATGTCTTTACATGATTTTTCATTTAAAAACAATTAAGTCTCTTTTTAATACTTTTATTTTCATTAAATTTTAATTTATTTTATGTTTTATTTTATTTTAGTTATTTATTTATTTTTTCGTTTTATTTTATTTCATAGTTGTTTTTTCTCTAACTATTTTTCTAATTTTAATATAGTTTTTTCTTTAATTTAAAATAAAAAAAATAGTGGCATGGCCCATCAGTGCCACATAGTGGTTCCCAGTCTCCACTATTTATTTTTATTTTAAATTAAATTAAACTATATTAAAATTAGAAAAATAGTTAGGGAAAAAATAAAGTAAAACGAAAAAATAAATAAATAAATAAAATAAAATAAAACATAAAATAAATTAAAATTTAATGAAAATAAAGTATTAAAAAAAATTTTGAAATGAGAAATCATGTGAAGATATTAAAGAATACAAAAAATGCTATGGCACCCCGGCCTGGGCCACCATAAAAGTCTCATAAATATCCGACAAATGCACGAAAAGCGTTGGATTTTGACTGTTCACCTCAATTTCCGCCACTGGAAAGAACGAAGCTCTGATCTAACTTATTTAATTAATAGTTAATACAAGTTCGCAAGTTCATTGACAAGTTCGTAAGTTCGTTTTGAACTATGCATTTGATTGGCTGCTTGGTTTAATCAAATGCGTATTTCTGCAAACTATACGTAACGAACTTCCTAAACAAACAAACAAACAAAGAAACAAACAAACAAAGAAACAAACAAACAAACAAACAAACAAACAAACAAACAAACAAACAAACAAACAAACGAACGAACGAACGAACGAACGAACGAACGAACGAACGAACGAACGAACGAACGAACGAACGAACGAACGAACGAACGAACGAACGAACGAACGAACGAACGAACGAACGAACGAACGAACGAACGAACGAACGAACGAACGAACGAACGAACGAACGAACGAACGAACGAACGAACGAACGAACGAACGAACGAACGAACGAACGAACGAACGAACGAACGAACGAACGAACGAACGAACGAACGAACGAACGAACGAACGAACGAACGAACGAACGAACGAACGAACGAACGAACGAACGAACGAACGAACGAACGAACGAACGAACGAACGAACTTCTAAGTCTTCTAACATTGGTGAAAATATATGTTGCAATGAATAGACCGATAATCACTATCTTAAAAACTCATCTTTTAATAGACCTTTCCGCACGAAGTGCGTGGACAACGCGTTGAGAGATTAGATTGGCTCTCACAAAACTTCGGACATCCAAAACTTCGGACAACTTTCGACATTAGATTTGTCAGAAAGAAAGATCACATGATCCGTTAAATTCACTTCATGCGGAAAGGTAGCCTGCGCAGCTGGCGGTTTTAAGGGGTTGGGGGGGGGGGGGTCAGAACGGGTCCCCCCCCCACCCCCCCCCCCCCCCAACCCCTTAAAACCGCCAGCTACGCAGGCTAGCGGAAAGGTCTATTTCGGCCAACTGGAACGATAACTCGATGGCGTATCATGAAGCCAACATGGGGGCCGCCATGCACGTCAACCCCAGTCCCTTTTACTTTATAGCCGAGAGAAAATGAAGCTAAATTTGGTGAACTGGGTTGCAAAAACAGCTTGAAATCAAACAAAAACTGAACTTGTTAACCACTTTTAGGCTTAAATCAAATTCCAATATACCGTAGAGTAGGTGAACACTGACATGACGAGTAAAAACAAGGAAAACAGTAAAAATATAAGCTCTCAAATGAAAGTCAACAATACGCAACCAAAATTGCCATTGGTTTGGACAAATATAAAGAAAATACATATGAAACCCAGGTTTAAAATGAAGAGGTTGTTTATAAAAACAGTTGGGTTTTAAATTTTTAAATTTTCAGTAGGAAAAAAACAACAAAATGCACTTTACCGTGTGTTATTACAGCTTTGGAATTACTCTTCGTATCGAAAAATGTCAGATTTAGCATTTCCACAACTAAAACTTGAGTTAAAGCTATAATTTAGCATGATCTTATTACTAATTCTTGGCAAGACAACCTTCAAACGTTTGAGATAACAAAGAAAAATAAGAGAAACCTGCATTTTCCGTACGAGTTTCGGACTCGAATTTTGCTTTTGTTCGGCAGATATTTCGTCATTCAATCCATTTTCGTGTGTAGAAATTGTTCAGGTACAAGGCCAATAAGCCCAATACATACTATCTTCTTCGTTATCATCTATAAAAAAACTTTAGGTCTAAAAAATGGTTGTTTTTTGCATGCGTGCTGCTCATAGGTGCTGTTGACGTCAGACGTGCAATGGCGACCCCCAGCGGCCGGAAGTTTGGCTTCACCCAATCATAGGGCCTTTCTTATGGAGTTAGCGTTCCAGTTTATTTAGAGTTCAATGATTTCGGCACAGTCATTTTAAGAACACGTGATGCAAATGCACCAATGAGCATTGAGCAGGATGCGTTGTTATTGGTCAGTTAATGGTGTCGCAATGACCGAAGAAGAAAGCTGAAGCTCTATTTACATTCACTATTTTACTAATAATGCTTGGATGAAATACCTTTCCAGCGTGTTTGTCTTGATAAACTGACAGGAAAACAGTCAAAGGCGATAAATAGCCAATGTACTGGCACGTTTAGGTAAAAATATTACTTTTATTACAAGTATATATTAGAAATCATAACATACCACAATTATTAATCACAGACATTTTATGAGTTTATCGTAGTTGCCTCTTGGCGTTGAAATATTATAAAGAAATACAAGATATTATTTTATAAGCACTGTTGTACTGTTTTATAAGTCTACCATTTATTAGTAGAAATGCAGGGTTTTTGAACCACAAAATAGGACTTTTATATTGGCACAAAAGAAAGGATGGGGATTGGGGAAATAGACTGAGACACGGATATTCTTTGTACAGTGTATATGATGTGACTTTTTGGTGATAACGTTTTAGTCATCTCTGAATTTACCACACTGTTGTATAAATGTTGTGTAAATGTTTTCTTGGGCATGTTCAGAACAGTACCCCAAATAGTAAAGGTCAAAATGTTTGGTATTCAGAATATGCCTGGGGTACATTGTGTACTGTACATACTGTACCTACTGTTTGTAACACAATTTAGTATAAACTTTTAATTTTTATCACAAATGCATTAAATGAGCATTAATGTGCAGATTCAACAATATTTGTATACACATTTGTTTACTTCAGTGATAATTCTGATCTGGGAGTCAGGATGAGTGTTCAAATAGAGTACGTTCAGTGTTACCAGGGTGCATTCCATGTAAACCCCATGCCAGAGATACGCTGAATACTTCCAACCACCATGCCAAGGATTGTGTAATATAGAAAATGGAGACTGAGGACGAGTGACATTGTCACACCGAGATTGCACAATTTCTTTTTTGGTTTTGAATCAATCAGGAAGAAGTTTAAAGCAATATTAATATTTCAATAATAATATTTTTTTTTGAGTCCACCCCAGAGATCTCCACCAACACACCTACCATTTTTCAAGTCTACACTGGAGATCTCTGGCATGGAGTACATGGACTGCAGACTGGAAGTATTATCAGTAGTTTTAAATAACTCTATTTTGGTGGCATTTGACTTGAGATCTCAATCTTATGTACAAATAACTCTAATTCCAGATGATTTTATCTATCACAGGGAAAATCCATCAATAGAAAAGGTTAATATTTAGCCTGTGACTATATTTACAGCACTATTTATACTACCCTAAATAACCTGATGATTGATTATAAAAGTGCCATAAATATAATCTAGCTATAAACCTTGTCAGTATGGCTATATTTACTGCATGTTTGCTGTTAATATATAGCCACTTTGTAATATTTAATCTTTTAACTCTTTCCTATCCGAATCTGTCTTTAGTATTTTATTCTGGCTAATGCCAGCTAGACTATTTTATTCAACTCTGGGGATGCCCTTGGACAGGAATGAGTTAAACAACAGTTTACTACAGGCATACAAGTGATTGTTTACATAATTCATGCCCTTTAATTAACCCATTTCTGCGTAAGATGTCTGAAGGTTATCTCTTTGATCAGTAAAATTGTTTAGTGTTCTAAAGACGGAGTAAAACAAAAGGGATATTTTTGGCCAGCCCTGAGGCAGTAATGGTTAATTAACATGATTTTTAATCCATTGCTGTCTAAAATCATCTGACCATAGTGTATATTAGACAATAAAAAACAATAAAGCAACCATTTTGGGCCAGCTTAGGCAGGAATGGTAGTAGCATTGAGGGGGGGAGGGGTGGGTAAGTGGGGTAATTACTCCAGGCCCTCGATCCAAGTATATAAATTGACCTAAGGAAAGTGAAACTTACAGGTTTACTGGCAAAGAGTAGACAAGATAATTCAAGTTGCGAGGAGTTATATTACTACTAATTTTCAAAAGTTATTTTATTTCTGATGCAAAGATTGGTGTTTAGAATACTCAATAATGATGGTTATTAAGACATTGATTTTGGTGGGGGCCCCGGCTTTGTAGCTTTCAGGGATAGGGAGTAGTGTGATGTAGCCCAGAGCCCCCATTTACAGTAGGGTTCTCAGGGAAGCCTGATTAAATTGTTTTGGGAATAGTCTCTCTAGGGTATATAGTACCTGAGGATCGACATAAACCTACCAATTTTTAAGTGTTTTTTCAATGATAGATTATGTGGCTAAGTGTTACTTTATAACATTAAGTTTTAAGCCCTATTTGCATCATATTAATCTGTGTACTAATTTAAGTCTGGCTTGCATCACTTCAAACACTTTAAAGTTTAACTAATTAGTCCTGGGGTTATTTATTAATAATTTTATAGAATAATTTTACATTATTTATTTTTATTGGTTTGGTTAGGTTTTACAAGATGGGAGAAGCATTTGTGCCTGTTGACCTGGACAAATTATTGGATGACTTTGAAGAACAAGATTCTATCATATCTTCTGGTAACATATTCATGTTCTTCAAGTCTTAGAGGGGAACATATTCAATTTACTTTTTAAGATAGTAGCTGTAGAATCCTGAAAGTAGCACCTTTCCCCCCCCCTCTGCTGAAAGTAGCAGCCCCCGAAAGTAGTGGTAAATTTGAGATGTCTGACTTAAAAATGTCCAAATGTAGAGGTCCCCTTGAAAGTAGTGGCCCACTGTAAATAGCGGCCACCTGTAAGGTAGTGTCTCTTTTGAAAAGAGCAGCATGCTTTCACACACGTGAATACAATGAATACGATTGATGATGATAAAATGGCTTGAAAGAAGAAGGGAAAATCAAACCAAAAACTTTATTTCACGTTCATATTAGGAAGATATAATATGTAATCCCTGGTAGAAATCCTGATCAG
Organism: Corallium rubrum; assembly: GCA_964035015.1. Lineage (NCBI taxonomy): Eukaryota > Metazoa > Cnidaria > Anthozoa > Scleralcyonacea > Coralliidae > Corallium > Corallium rubrum. Next base: position 10,961,405 of record OZ035998.1, read on the forward strand.
GATCCTACCAGGATCCTCAGGATCCTTAGAACAGGATCCTAAATTTTCTTAAACTAGGATCCTGTCAGGATCCTGTCAGGATCCTATAGGATCCTGTAGGATCCTGAGTAGGATCCTACAAGATCCTACATGATCCTGAGTAGGATCTTGCACAAGAACTTATAAGATCCTACTTAGGATCCTACAGGATCTTATACTGGATCCTATAGGATCTGTAGATCCTACTGCTACAGGGTCTTGTATAGGATCCTAGCAGCATTTTTGTAGGATCCTATGCAGGATCCTAGATTTTGTTGGTAGGATCTTACTCAGGATCCTAGATTTTCCTGCTAGGATCCTACTCAGGATCCTAGATTTTCCTGGTAGGATACTAGTCTACTCGTGCTAGATTTTCTTGGTAGGATCCTACTCAGGATCCTAGGTTTTCCTGCTAGGATCCTACTCAGGATCCTAGATTTTCCTGGTAGGATACTAGTCTACTCATGCTAGATTTTCTTGGTAGGATCCTACTCAGGATCCTAGAATTTCCTAGTAAGATCCTACTCGGGATCCTAGATTTTCCAAAAATGGTAGGATTCTACTCAGGATCCTAGATTTTCCTGGTAGGATCCTACTCAGGATCCTAGATTTTCTTGGTAGGATCCTACTCAGGATCCTAGAATGTCTAGTGTTAAATAATGGTATCCTTCATAAAAAGATCTTCATATTGATTTCAGGATGTTCCCTAACAAAGATTCTAAGTTCCCTAACCAAGATTCTGATTATAGGCTTCTGTAAAGCTTAGAATCCTGTCAAGATCCTGGTTAGGATCATGTTAAGTTTAGGATCCTGTCAGGATATTGATTAGGATCCTGCATAGGTTCCTCCTGTAGTAACACTATTTCTTCCTCTAGTAACACTGTTCAGCATGCTGTCAGGATCCTGGTTAGAATCCTGCGAAGTTCAGGATCCTAGGTTAGGATCCTGCTAAGTTCAGGATCCTGTTATCCTACAGGATCCTACAGGATCCTGTAGGATCCTATAGGATCCTGTTTAGGATTTCTACCAGGGATACACTGCACAGCAAATTTAGTTTGTATTTACTTTTATTATTCACTTGTCCACAGTATGTTAAAAGTATTTTACTACCCAAAAGGAGTGGTGCACTGAAAATAACGCCCCCATGAAAGTTGCAGCCCCCAACTGAAAGTAAAAAAAATAAAACCGAAAGTAAGGACTGGCAGCTGCTTTTGGGATTCTACTGTATACAGGTGTAAACTGGACATATTCAATTTTTGAAAATTGTATTGATTGAAATAAAATTAATTTAATCCTGGAGTGTCAAACTTCAGGCATTTAGTGTATATCGATGCTTGACAATGTGAATGTACAGTAATTAAGATATTTACTGAAATGTAAGTTTGGTTGTAACTGGGTACAGTACCATCATGATGGTTATATTTTTTACCTCAATTTCTATGTTTGATGGTGTTGACAATCGAAGGCAATTACGATGGCTACTTGGGTACCTACTCCATTTTGAGTTACATGTATTTAGTATAAAGGAGGTATATGACTGTACATGACTGTACAATCTTTAAGCATTTTTCTAAGTTGAGTTAATCTTTAGTAAATAATAGGTCTGACTGGTGATTATAAATTGTGCAAAACATACATTCTTTATATTTCACAGGACACTGCAGTCAACAGCCATCTTCATTATTAAATGGAATAAATAAAAAAGGAGTCAGCTCTAATGATTTGCTAACAAATGGAAGTGGTACAATTTTTTCAGTAACCAGTCAAGAGCCCCCTTCATTAGCAAACGGAATTAACCATAAAGGAGTGAGTGTCAATGATGTGGCTACAAATGGAAGTGCTACTTCTATTTCAGCACATTCATCTTTAGCAGTGAATGGAATTGATACAGAAGGAATTAGCTCCATTGGTTTGCCCAGACAAAACACACCCTTGGCCAAATCTGAGGTTAACCGTAAGGATTTTAAGAGGGATATTTCAAGCCCAGCTGATGTATCTGTAGCAGATCACAGCAGCTTGGATGTAGATCTTTTGATGTTTGATACTGTTCTGGATGGGAGTAATGTTAATGGTGATATCAACTCTCAATTAAATTATAAACCAAAACGTGATGACCACAGTGAAAAAAATGTGAATTTTGAAAGTTATTTTTCCGAGAGTTTATTACCTGAAAACCTTACCAATGATAATGGGCAGTTTAAAGAACAGCCACTATCTGAAAACGTTCAAATTTTGGACCTGCCTAATGAGGACCTTAGTGGTAATGAAAATAACAAAGACCAAACGACAGATCAGATTTTAGACGGAGGTCCTTCCTCAGTTAATAATGGCATCTTGTGTGATAGTGCTGTTGGAACTGTATGGAATGATCAACTATCTGACGTTTTATTGCATGGTGAAGCTGTTTGTGACGATAGATTTAACCAACAAACAAGTTCTAGTGTTCCTTTCCCAACGTCTGAGGAAACTCCATCTTTGTTTTTCATGCAAGATCATTTTTCAAATATTCATTTAAGGGAAGAAGTAAGAGATGGCTCAGTATTTGAAGAGGAAGAAAGTGATTTTCCTTTAGGTAGTACGAACAACGAGGTTAATGAAAACAGTGATGCGCCACTTGGCAATCAACAACTTACAAGTCAGTTTATTCCTGTAGCACAAGATGCAATAGCAGAGGCGTCTTTACCATTGACAAATAATAATGACGTTTCTGGACCCAGTGGTGAGATATTTCAACTTGGTTACAACCCTCCACAGTGGATGCCTGATGGTGAGGCCAGTAGATGTATGAACTGTCATTGTAAATTTACGGTGGTTAAACGACGACACCACTGTAGGGCCTGTGGGAAGGTACGGATTCTCATTTATGCTGTAGGTTATTTGTGTTGTTTCTTGTGTAATTTACTGTAATGTTGTACTATAGTTAAAGTGACGCGCTACAGTACAGTACAGTACAGTACAGTACAGTACAGTACAGTACAGTACAGTACAGTACAGTACAGTACAGTACAGTACAGTACAGTACAGTACAGTACAGTACAGTACAGTACAGTACAGTACAGTACAGTACAGTACAGTACAGTACAATACAATACAGTAGGTTTAGTATACGACCGATTTAAAAGATCCTCTTTATTCCTCTTTATTGGACACGCTACGCCCTAGACTTTCTCAAAGTCTTTTTCAAACATTTTTGACCTTTCAACATTTTTGACCTTTCGGTTCCTCGTTGAAAAGGACTTTTCCCACCTGCAGCGCGCCAAAATTCACCGGTGAATTTTTCGACCAGTGACGTAATTCGGGAAGTAATTATATTCAGGCTAAATTGCTATACAAGTGCTATCTTTGGAAGTTGGAGTTAAACAGACTCTTGAAAACGTTTTAGTAGGGGTAGAACCACTTTCCATTTCATGTACGACAACGAAACACGTCAAAACAGGGCGATGTACATTTCAGCGATTTCCCGCCAGAATATTTAATTAGATTCAAAAACCTGCAAGCGAAACAAAAACTAGCGCTAAAGTTTGGTTCTCATATGTCGCCGATCGTCGGCGATTTGTGATTTAGATGCATGTTAAAACGGGAAGTGCTGCAGCATGTTAAGTAATAAAGAACAATGCAGAAAAGCAATGCTTTTATTGTTTTACTTAACATGCATCTAAATCATGGGTCGGCGACGATCGGCGACCATCGGTGACATATGAGAACCAGGCTTAAGAGGCGGACTTGGAGCAAGTCTAGCTATGCCCAAACGACGAAGATTTTAAAATATTTCATCTGTCACTCTTAACAATGTACATACAGTAAATATTAGCCTAGTGTCAAATCTATTTTTACCAGTGGGTTTGAAAGCAGAACTTAAGCTAGTCTGGATTTAATTGGAAAATTCTGAAAATTGTATGCAGGGCGATATTAAAGATATTGCAGTAACAGCAAAGAAACAAAGCAATGTTCAGATTTTTAACGTGAATAGGCTCATGTAATACGTACAGTACTATTTATTTTTACGCAAAACCTTTTCTTTTCTTTTCTTTTCTTTTATTATGAACTTAACTTAACTTGTATTTTTGAACTTAATAACGCGCAATTCGGAAGTTCGATGCCAAGTATCAAATGACGTTTCTAAATTTAGAAGTTCATTACGAAGTTCGATTTGATGTTCGCATTTACGGAAAACCTTCGGTCGACCAGACTTTCTTTTGATATGATTTCTTTCGGAAAATATGCTGTTAATCATTCTTCAATTCCAAATTACCAACTGCATAACCAACCGGAATGGCGCAAAGCTGAACTTCAAATTTAAATTCGTAATGAACTTCTGAATTGAGAAACGTAATTTGAAACTTGGCAACGAACGTCCGAACCGCGTGTTAAAAAGTGAACCGAAAACAACAATAAACTAGTCGACAGTGTAAAGTTTACTGAGAAAATTTGGACGAAAAATTTATTTAAGTTTCGGAGATATTGACGTTTTGAGTTTTTATAACTGGAAATGTTGTCATATGTACAGTAAAATGGCGCTTTGTGACGTCATAGTCGATAGTGCACCGAAGTAGTTAGTTATCGCATACACTTTGTAGATGCTTTTTACATTGTTCAAAAATGACACACTGAATGATTTTAATTGAAATACCCATTTAAATAAATAGCTAGATTGAAAAATAGTTGGAGTATATCGTCGGGAATAAAATCGGAAGAAATGTATCACCGCATCGTCGGAAGTAGATCTCCGACACTTTTTAAAAGCTCGTGGTCCTTGAATTACAGTACACCGAATTTTCTCAACCTAATATTACCTGTAGTTTATTATATATTTACTATAAGGTAAAGAACGTTATGATCTCAAGAGCTCCCCTTCCTCTTCTCCGCACTCCTGTACGCTGCATGCACCCCTGCTAACCTCCGTCCTAATTTCTAACTTGTGACGGACGGTAGAACCATAGTCAATCGAGATATGGTCTGGAAACTCAGCTAAAGTCTTTGGTCTATCTTTTTGTTCGCCTTTATGCATTTTTGTGCACGGTGCACGGTCACTGAACACATTGTATTTTAGTATAATGAACGAATTGTCCAATAGCAACGTTTCAGTTCAATCACTCAACCGTGCTATCTAAATATTAATAAACCTAAAACAAAGGATGTGCACGGTGTAAGGTACGGTTCAACATAAAATCACAGCTCATTATAGGCGCTTTGAAGTTCGCCGAGTTTCCAGACCATATCTCGATTGACTATGGTAGAACTTAAGCCGGTTTTCCACTAGGCGGAATTTTGCGCGCGGGGCGGAATTTTTCTTTGTCTTTTCTAATAGACGACTTTCAGGCTCATGCGCAGTAGCAACTTTACGTCAAATTTTCATCGGAGGTAAAAACAACTGTTTTAGCTGGAAAGATCATATTAAAAATAGTAAAAGTGCAAAGTTTAAAATAAATCGGACAAATAGTGCGAAAGCTACGCTCTTCGGAAGTTTTGCTCTCCACTAGGGATTTAATAGGGATTTTGGCTTGGCGTGCAACTCCCGCCCGCCAAGCCAAAATCCCTATTAAATCACTAATAAATCCCTGTTGGAATGGTCAACTTTCCGCTTGTGAAACTTTTTCCATTTGTTAAGCAATTCGTTTCAAACTTTGCACTTCTACTATTTTCAATATGCTCGTTCCAGCTAAAACAGTTGTTTTTATCTCCGACGAAAATTTGAATATTTGTTGCTACTGCGCATGATCGTGAAAGTCGTCTATTAGTTCAACCCGAGAAATCACAAGCCAAAGAAAATTTCCGCTCCGCACGGAAAATTCCGCCTAGTGGAAATCGACCTTTAAGCCTAGTTTACACGGGCAATTTTTCTTTGGCAATTTTCAACTTGACAAGTTTTATTTGCCCGTGTGTATGAGGAAACGTGGCAAGTTTTTCCTTGACAAGTCTCCCTTTTGAAAAGCCAGCATGCTAGTTTTTCAACAAGGAGACTTGTCAAGGAAAAACTTGTCAAGGAAAAATTGCTCGTGTAAACTAGGCTTAAGGCTGGACGTTGGCGTGGCGTTTATGCATCTGGACGCAACTGGTGTTTAACAATTTCATTTGATACAATGGTTTCACAATTTCAGGTATTTTGTTCCCCGTGCTGCAATTTTAAGTTCAATCTTCAATACCTGGAGTACAGATTGGCTCGTGTTTGTCAAACGTGCGCCAATGCACTTCTGCAAAGTAAGTAATAACTTGTATCGATTTTCTTACGTTAGTCTGTTTCTGTGGATCAGTTCGTTTTTCAGGGAAGAGGTATACTAGAACCTTTTCTGAAGATATCGCAATTTTATGTATGGAAATTAATATAACCTAACCCCGACCTCGACCCATCCCATCTAACGTCTAGTCTTCTACCGTTTCCCAAGGATCGATTTTGCATATTTGACATATTTTGAACCGAAATTAAAGTATAATTTCGAAATTAAAGTATAATTTAGTTTTTCTCTATTTTTTTCTTCTAGTATTGTAGTTTTAATGTACTTTGTAACATGCATATATGGTATGGGAATTTATATTATTTTATATGGTATAAGTTCGTATATTATATATAAGAAAAGGTAATGATGTGTGTGTATATATATATATATATATATATATATATATATATATATATATATATATACAGAGCTTGAAATAACGGCCGGCGGCCGGCGGTTTTCCGACCAAATTCCAGTTTTTCCGACCAAATGCTGAAATGATCGGAAATTTTGTCCGGACAAATTTTGAAAAAAAAAAAATCTGTTTTTTTAAATGATCGGGTCGGCGCTCAACACTCACTCCATTTTTCTTGTTAAATTTCCATTGGGTTTTCCAATCAGTTTTGAGTTAAAGTTGGTTTTACACTTTACAGTGCACTATCAAAATTTCTTCGATCAGAGTATGCTTTAAATAAAGTTTAGTTAACTTAAGTGTGTGACAGTGAGTTACGAGTCAGAGTGACTGCTTTCATTGTTGTTAATTTGACGACCTGGAAGATAAAGAATACGTTTTCTCGACGTTTCGAGCAAAGGCCCTTCATGATCAGGACAGTTAAATAGGCTGATCAAATAGGCTTATTTGACTCTCCTGACGAAGGTCCTGAGCTCAAAACGTCGGGGAAACGTATTCTTTATCTTCCAGGTTGTCGAGTCGAGATAACAACAGTGCGTGATTTTTAATTCAAAACCATTGCGTTAAACTGCGATTCACGCCATTGTAATCACAGAAACTTATCGTCTAATCCAGCTTTTCAGTTTAAAGTTGTTTCATAGTTACCATTTTAATTAAATTATTATTCACTATAACTAATACGCAATTCAGAATTAAACATTTGTGTTTTATTATTACAAATAACAAGTAGAGTGACTGCATGCTTGACAGAATTTACTCAATGGACGGGGTCAAACTAAACTAAAAAAATTCCGACCAAATTTAAAAATTTCCGGTCAAATTTCATTTTGCTCGGAAGTTTTGCCGGGCAAATTTTAAAATTATTTCAGGCTCTGTATATATATATATATATTGTTACTTATTAATAACTATTATTTACTGGATCTAGCCTTGAGATTTTTTCAAATTTTTTCTAATCTATCACTGTTCGCCTCGACTAGCCTTTGCTAATTGCGGACAGTGATTGTTACTGTATAATTTTTGATTTCAATAAAAATGATGATGATGATGATGATGATGATGATGATGATGATGATGATGATGATGATGATGATGATGATGATGATGATAAGATGTATACTTTATCATCTTGACGGACGGCCTAGATGATAAAGTATACATACATACATGCATGAAATGAAAAGTGGTAAAAAGTAGTGTTGCGTAGGCAGCATTTTGGGTAGAGCAAAGTAAAAAAGTGGTAAACTGCTAAGATTTTTAGTAATAATAATGAATTTTGTCAACTTATTAATTTTACTCTGGCTAACGCCAGACGATTTTCACTCGTCATGAGGAGAAATCCCGCAAACCTGACCAATAAAGGGTTAAACAAACACACACTGAAAATGATGAAAAATAACTTTTACATGCCTTTCATTTCTCATTCTGTTCTCGAGTTTTTATATATTACGTTAACCCTTTACCGCCCAACGATGTCTTTAGTATTTCTGGCTAGTGCCAGACGATTTTACTCGTCAATGGAATGGCTACTGGGCGATAAAGGGTTAATAGACTATCTCGGTTAACCCTTTAAGCGCCGCACAGACGACCAAGTTTTCCTTGACAAGTTTTTCCTTGATAAGTTTTTTTTGTTCGTGTGTACGACACAAATTGACAAGTTTTTCCTTGACAAGGGGCCTTGTTCAAAAGCTGGTCATGCCAGCTTTTGAACAAGGAAAATTGTTCGTGTGTATATAGTCGTCAAGGAAAACTTGACAAGTCATCTCCGAAGCTTATTACGCGATCATTGCCGTCAAGGAAAACTTGTCCAACCGTACACACGAGCAATTATAAATTGTCAAGGAAAATGTTTGGGGGAAAAATTGTTCATCGTACACACGAGCAAGGAAAGCTACCAAGGAACTTGTCAAGGAAGACTTGGTCGTCTGTGCGGGGCTTTATCGCCCAACGATGTCTTTAGTATTTTACTCTGGCTAACGTCAGACGATTTTACTCATCATTGGAGTGGCTACTGGGCTAAGCTATGTGGTCAACGTATGACACATTACAAGGCTGAAAATCAAACAAACACTGGCAACAAGAAAACCAAGGATTGTTTTTGTTCTTATGCGTGTGGCCACCATGGTATCAAATTAGTTCGCAAGGTGTTTTGTTTTGTTTTGTTTTGTTTTTTGTTTTGTTTTGTTTTGTTTTGTTTTGTTTTGTTTTGTTTTGTTTTGTTTTGTTTTGTTTTGTTTTGTTTTGTTTTGTTTTGTTTTGTTGTTTTTTTTTGTTTTTTTTGTTTGTTTGTTTTTTTTTTTTTGTTTTGTTTTGTTTTGTTTTGTTTTGTTTTGTTTTGTTTTGTTTTGTTTTGTTTTGTTTTGTTTTGTTTTGTTTTTTTTGTTTGTTTGTTTTTTTTTGTTTTGTTTTGTTTTGTTTTGTTTTGTTTTGTTTTGTTTTGTTTTGTTTTGTTTTGTTTTGTTTTGTTTTGTTTTGTTTTGTTTTGTTTTGTTTTGTTTTGTTTTGTTTTGTTTTGTTTTGTTTTGTTTTGCTTTGTTTTGTTTTGTTTTGTTTTGTTTTGTTTTGTTTTGCTCGTTTTGCTTTGCTCTTTCTTTGTTTTGTTTTGTTTTGTTTTGTTTTGTTTTGTTTTGTTTTGTTTTGTTTTGTTTTGTTTTGTTTTGTTTTGTTTTGTTTTGTTTTGTTTTGTTTTGTTTTGTTTTGCTTTGACCAAATTTGGCAAATTATTGACTTGGTGCATTAAGAACTATATAACTGAAAGATGCTATCTGTAGTGAACACTCAAAGTAATTTGTATGTACATGGTTGAAAGATCGTTCAGATCGTGAAATATACATGAGTGTGCACAGGGTGCATATACAATGGCATTTGAGTTGTAATATTCTCGTTTTTCTTTCCGACAGGACAAGCAACTTTTTTGAGCAACCGTGATCCAGGTTCTGTATCCAGTACAGATGAGTCAGCCATGTACATGTACCTTAGTCCTGACCAACATGAGGCAGCGCCAGGTAATGGAAACACGAGTTTTGCTCCTTATTTGCTCCTTAAGAAATGAAAATGGCAGCCTGGGTTTATATAACCTGATGCAAACACAGGAGTGAGTTGGGAGAATTTGAAAGTTTATGTGAACCCGAGCCGTATAGGTGAGGGTTTACATAAGTACGTTCGAATTCTCCCAAACTCACTCGAATGTTTGCATCAGGTTATATAAGTACAGGGTGTCCATTTTCTATTTCTTTTATGAAAAAATATTTCTTTTATGAAATAAGACTAAGGAATGTGCCATGCCCATGACGCCACAACCAGCTCTGGCAATTTTTGGGTAGGGGTGTGCCGTCGTGACCTCAAAATCCTGACCTTATCCCATAGCTAAAAAGGTGAATTTCCATACCCTTATCCTAGACCTAAACTAAAAAAAATCAATACCCTATCCCAGCACAGGTGTCAAATCGGCATCCATACCCCAGGCCAAAATATGCACCCTATTCTAGACCAAAATAGACAATTTGTTTACCCTATCCCAGAGGCCAGAACCCGGAGCTCGAAAACGGATACCCTATAGACCTTATTCATAAATGGCCGACGATTTAAAATCCTTTTATGTGCATATAAATTAACCCCTCTGACCTCGTTTTAGAGTAAAGATTCTTTTCAATTTCGCACATGAAAACGAGTTCAGAGGGGCTAATTTATATGGACATAAAAGAATATTAATTCGGCGGCCATTTATGAATATGGTCTATAGAGCGGCACATACCCGTATACCTTATATACGAGAACGCCCCCCCCCCCCCGGGTATTCTGGAATAGCGTAATCTCTCCTGTCCCAAACCATAGGTTATTCTGGTTGATGTATGAGCTAATGGATGGCATTCTGAGTATTTCAGATTAAAAAGAGCTCCTTAATAATTGGCTATTCCTATTCCAGAATGGTCCTATAAACGAAGCACTTTACGTAACGTTGAATACCATTAAATTCTTGGAAAGTTTTTCATACTGTATTTATGTTTCTTTCGTAATAAGATGCCAATTTAGAGCAAGCAAGTCCTGCAGATATCGAGACATCACCTCCTGATGATCAACCACTCGACTACGAAGATCCAGAAGGAACTGATAATCCGCCAATGTCACATGACGCCTGCTCAGTACCAACACTTTCAGAGGGTGGTGTGGTCACACCAAATGATTCTTCTCAAATTACACAGTTTAGAACAACAACGTGCTCTAGCAGTTCGAGTTTATCAAGTGCGGATATTCCTGTCACATCAACAGTTCCACTTCCACCTTTATTGAGGAAAACTGAAGAAGGTATACAGCGTATTTCTACTCCAATGTTAACATTATGCATAACCTGAACCCTAAGTACCAGCCCCTTCCAGTCAGAAAGTGGATTTAAGATGACCGACTTTATCCGCTAGTTTCAGTTCCCCACGCGGTCTTGCACGTTTAATACACCAGTTCGGAATTTCAACTGTGTCTGTGTATAAGGTCTGATACGCTCTGAGTTGGAATAAGACTTATTTCATACATACTGTACTTCTGAAGCTACCGTAGTAAACACAACGTTTACCATTAAAACGAAACGTAAATAAGCTGTGAATAAGTAATAGCTGCAGCGTGATTTACCGAACTGCATGGAATTTTCAAGGCGAGCCGAGGCAATACTAGGGCGACGCTGTATTCGATTTACAATTACTAATTCGGCTGCTTTTTGTTTAGTTTATGTTTTTTTGTCATGAATTATTAATGGTGTTTTAAGCTGAGTTATATATGAAATATGTTTTATCCTGACTCACAGTGTGTCAGATGGTCAGATTTATGCATGCACAGTCGAGATGTCGAAGTCGCCCATTGATAGATTATGGCAAGATGCCATGTCTGCGTGGCTGAAACTGATGCCAACCATCTTGGCTTCGGTTAGTGCCCTGCCCATGATCTGGAGTTAACGTCCTAGTTGTAGTCATAACGGAACACAGTGGTTAGCGCACGTGCCTTTCACCTCTGCGACCCGGGTTCAATTCCTGCTCTCAGCAGTTATCTGATTAAAATTTCACCTTGGTCGCATGTGAGAAGAGGGCTTCCAGTTTGACTCTACCAAACATCGCAGGTTTCCTCCGCGTACTCCAGTTTCCTCCTGTAGAAACACTGGACCAATGACGGATGGCCCTTACTGGACCTCTAGGAAGAACAGTTAGCTATTAACTGATAGAGCTATCCAGTATAAATAAGATTAGTTTAGTTTAGTTTTAGTTTAGTTTTGGTTTACTCACAAAACTTGTATGTATAATAAAATGGCTTAACGGAAACATATGTGTTCTTTATGTATCAGTTAAGTTATTTGTTTCATTATATTATTCACTATATTTTGTATGTACAAAACTGATTCAGATCTTTTCTTTACTTTGCAGGTTTGAAAATCGATAACACGCCTAATCATCAGGAAATACTATACCTGTTAAAAAGTAAGAGTATGATATTGGTCTTTAAAAAGAGCTCTGATCAGCCAACGCCCATATTATTATCTGATCAGCCGTTATTATTATTATTATTATTATTTGGAACAAAGACATTAATAATTGTTTACCTATTCTGAATGATTGACTGAGTCGATTTAGTAAATATTACGAAAACTTGCAGCGGATTGAAATCAATAATACTAAAACGCTATGTGCACTTGTCAAATGGCTGCCCTTACTTCAGCTCGTGATTATAGACGTTGGCTTATTAGGACCCCAGATAAGTGATATTGGTGATGATTATGAGATGTCGATTGTGATGATGATCGCAATGGTGGTGGCGGTGATGATGATTTTGATAATGATGGCGATGATGATACTGATGATAGTAGTGCTGCTAATGATGATCACGATGATCATGATCATGATCGTGATGGTTATGATGCTGCTGTTGATTATAACGATGGAGAGTAATGGTGATGATGATAGTGCTAAAGATGTGACAAAGATGGCGTCGGTATATATAGTTAATTACAGTAGTTAGTTAATAAAAATGTCCTGAAATTTGTTCAGTAATCTTAAACTTAAATTTTGCTACAAAAGTGTCGTTGCCGTACCCTAATGGACATCGAAGAATACGATCAAATAGTTAGGATAAGATAAACTTTGTTGAACACAATTTTCATCAGTGCTATGTGTATTAACGCTCGCATCTGATCCTTGCCTACCACATATCTGATCTTTCTTCAACTAATTTGTGGTTTGCATATCAGATGTAAGTCGACACTAAGAATACTGGTTGCCAACCCAAATTGATAAAGCTCCCGGGGAAAGCATACATAATTGTATTTGACTGTGTCTGATATTCGACATCTGCTAGTCTGTAACATTGTGCATTATAACTTCTAGAAAAGAAAGAAACTGTAACGTTCCTCTTGAACAAGAATCTAGTCGTCAAGGTTAAGATTGTCAAATGTAAGTACAAGAATCGTCTATTCTCAACATATTACAATTTACCTACGATTACGTAAGGCGAAAAAAAACCCCATAAAGCATTTAGTTATGGTATGTACGTGGGAGGGACGGAGGTAAAAATGAAGCAAATTAAGCAAAGTTAAAATGGTTGGACAGAGAGATAAAATAAATAAATAAAGGGAAGGGAGACAAGGCGAAGAGGGAAAGGAAGTAGGGAGTAAGGGATAGGAAAGTAAGAAGGACAAGAAGAGGGAAGAAACTAAGGGAAAAGAAAAACGATATGGAGAGAAGGAGACGGGGTATAAGGAAAGATAGAAAGTAAGAGGTGTGAGGAAGGGAAAGAGGGAGAGATGAGAAAAGGAAATTGAAGGAGGGAACAACTGAAAGGTAGAGGAGAGGAGGAGAGGGAAAGAGAAAGAAAAGAGAAGGGATGGAGGAAAGAACTGGTAGACTGATTTGAAGCGATGGGCTTGTTTAAATTCAATGTTCTGGGTTTTTAGTGGATTGTTGTGTTAAACGCAAGTGCTGGTGTTTTAGTAGTGAAGGCATGGGGGCTGCAGATCAGGAGGATATGGTGAGTACAAAGGTCGTGCAATGCAATGTAATGTAATGCAATGTATCGTAATGTAATGCAATCTAATGCAATGCGATGCGATGCGATGTAATGCGATGCAATGCAATGCAATGCCATGTAATGTCATGTAATGCCATGTAATGCGATGTAATGCCATGTAATGCGATGTAATGCCATGTAATGCGACGTAATGTAATGTAATGCGATGTAATGCGATGTAATGGAATGTAATGTCATGCAATGCAGTGCATGTAATGTAATGTAATGTAATGTAATGTAATGTAATGTAATGTAATGTAATGTAATGTAATGTAATGTAATGTAATGTAATGTAATGTAATGTAATGTAATCTATAGCCTGCGTAGCAGGCCCTTTGGGGAGGCGAGATGAAAGAAGGGCCTGCCGGCGTCTATTATTTTTTTTCCAAACGCCCACTTGCAAACAAAACCGCGCAACTAATCAAAATACACTATATGTGCATTTAAATAATATGGTTCGGCCGGCGTAAAACTGACTTGTTGAACTGAATAAAATCTCGCTGACTTGACAACGATAAACTTGGTTAAACAACTGGGCGATAATTATTGGAAAGCCGCCATTAATTAATACAGTTTTAAGAATGAGATCGGCAGGCTAAATTACACACAGCCTTACAACGAATTCACAAAAAAATAAAGTGCATCTCTGAACATTCACAATTCAAATATTTCAAACTAGCAGCTATCTCCAACAAAATAAAAAATAAATAAATAAAAAATAGCCTAGCAATGTTCGAATAATACGCACAAACTATACAAGTTCGGACGTTAGCGACAATTTAATAAGGTTTCACGAAGCTGAGAAATTTAGGCGCGAAAAATGTTTAATAAAAGCTTCGCAACTCGCAAGCCTTCTTACGCATCAAATCAAAACTATTCGAGATAGCTTTGTAGCTTACTAACGATTCACATTTCTAGCGATATTGCAAACATTATAGTCTAAACAACTTGATGTAAACACCACCGGATTAATACTGGCGCGTGTTCTATACCGTTCGGGTCAAATACACGTCAACCAAAAAAAATTCTATTATTGTACCCACGTAGTTCCGCGAATTACGTCTCCGTCGATCGAGATACTTTTGTTATCACGAATTATAGATTATTAAATCGACTCTTCGGGTTTTGTACTCTAAAAATACGAATCACAATAACAACCTGTCTAGACAATTTTGTCATTTATTTGTTTAACACCTTCCCAACCAATGAAATGTCGCCGTTCGTGGACGAACGGTGTGTGGGAAAATCACAATAGACGCCGCCAGGCCCTTATTTCATCTCGCCTCCCCAAAGGGCCTGCTACGCAGGCTATGTAATGTAAGGTAATGTAATGTAATGCGCGATGCAATGCAATGTAATGTAATGTAATGTATGTAATGTAATGTATGTAATGTAATGTAATGTAATGTAATGTAATGTAATGTAATGTAATGTAATGTAATGTAATGCGATGCGACGCCATGCAATGCAATGCAATGTAATGTATATAATGTAATGTAATGTAATGTAATGTAATGTAATGTAATGTAATGTAATGTAATGTAATGTAATGTAATGTAATGTAATGTAATGTAATGTAATGTAATGTAATGTAATGTAATGTAATGTAATGTAATGCGACGCCATGCAATGCAATTCAATGTAATGCAATGTAATGTGTGTGATGACTTAATGATTGAACCTCCCTACATAAGGGCTTTTCAGGTACAATATAGAAATAATTTACAAATTACAATTAACTAAAAAATAGAAAATCACAAAGGCGTAAGGCGTTTAATATAAAATATTAAAGGCGTAAGACATCTCATCAACCAAATAACTCACTACAATGTCTGCTATGTAACCTGTTAGAAACTATTGCTTGCAGGAGGCTTGTGGCAAATCTGTTAACAAGTTTTGTATCAAAGTAAATTCTATTATTTTTGTTATTAAATTTTTATAGGTAATACTGTTGGAGTGCGTTCCAAAAGAATCTGCGATTCCACAAGATGTCCTCTCTCATTTTAACACGGCATTTGCTTACGCTAAACAAGGTAAGATAGCGCGTCGAAAACCGTGTTAAAAGAGACAAACAAACGAACAAACAAACGAACAAACAAACAAACAAACACAAACAAACAAACAAACAAACAAACAAACAAACAAACAAACAAACAAACAAACAAACAAACAAACAAACAAACAAACAAACAAACAAACAAACAAGCAAGCAAGCAAGCAAGCAAGCAAGCAAGCAAGCAAGCAAGCAAGCAAGCAAGCAAGCAAGCAAGCAAACAAACAAACAAACAAACAAACAAACAAACAAACAAACAAACAAACAAACAAACAAACAAACATGCGAACGAACGAACGAACGAACGAACGAACGAACGAACGAACGAACGAACGGACGGACGGACGGACGGACGGACGGACGGACGGACGGACGGACGGACGGACGGACGAACGGGCGAACGGGCGAACGGGCGGACGGGCGGACGGGCGGACGGACGGACGGACGGGCGGACGGGCGGACGGGCGGACGGGCGGACGGGCGGACGGGCGGGCGGGCGGACGGACGGACGAACGAACGAACGAACGAACAAACAAACAAACAAACAAACAAACAAACAAACAAACAAACAAACAAACAAACAAACAAACAAACAGACAGACAGACAGACAGACAGACAGACAGACAGACAGACAGACAGACAGACATGAAACAGCATGTCATTGCCTGAAGTATAATTAAAGTTTTGCTGTTTGCAAGTCAAATGGTTGAACTTTTATGAATATTTTTGCAGGTCATAGAGTAACCGATCTTGGTTACACCATATTTGGACAGCCTTTCCTGGGTTCATTAAGAAATGCAGGATTTCTCTACATCAAGTCTTCGTTTCAGGTATCAAGACAACGTCTAAATTACGTTCTTGATCTAGACGTTGATTCGTGTGTAAATCGTCTAGTTCTGCCTGAAGATCGACCATCACAATATAAACTTTTCCTTGCAATTGTCATATTGGTGTATGTTTCATACGTGAAATCTACGGCGATCCACAAGTATTACAACAAGAGTTATATACAAACTCCGCCAACATTATTTTGATTATATAAAATCAGCAACAAATCTTTTCTAACTAACGACAACGATTTAAAATTGGAGTGCAGTGCGACCCAGGATCGATTCATTCTTCTTGGCATGTAGTTATAAACTTAGTTGCATGTCATAAGAGTTCTTCCAGTTTGCTCAACGGCAGGGTTTTTTCGGGCACTCCAGCTTCCTCGTGTAGTAACACCGGATGATGGATATCCCTTACTGGACCTCCATAGAGAAAGCAGTTTAGATAGGAATGATATGATTATCTAGTATAAATTAGCAAAAGTTGATTTAGTTTATAATAGTGTAAAACACTGAACAGATGTATACAGTAGACACAGGGTCTCTTCTGTGCTTCGAGGGTTTTTCGCAGGGTTCTGCGGTTTTCCTCCCTCCGTAAAATCAACACTTAGGTCTTAGCTTATGTCGTGCATGGCTCGGATGATTGGGCGACCACATCCTGTACTTACGACGTTAAATAAATCATTACTCATTACTCAGGGCAATAATCGACGTCGACAACACAAATCCCTACCCCTTCCTCCGTAAACATGCAATCAAAAAGCACCCAACTATCTTGGAACATGGTGACGGTAGCTATAGTCTTAATGTTAGTGGAAAAAGAAGGCTTAAAGTTTTTACCATTTTATAGTGTTTGGAGAAGTTGATACTACCGCCTGGGCCGCATATTTTTGGTGTACTAATACAAAGAGAGGAGGTTTCCTGGGTGCAACTCTTTCCAATCAGGCTGATTTTACGACTTGGCGCTGAATACAGATGTGAGTTGACTGACTGCACAAAACTTTTCTTAAGGGTGCACTAAAAGCGTATTAATCTATTCCAAACATTTGCGCTAACACTTCACAAATCTTTTTTTTACATTTCAAATATCGAGATTTTAATATAGAAATTAGGGTGTACATGTCAGTATTGTTTGGAAGGTGTGTCCGAGGTTTAATTTGGGGTTCAACTGCATGTAGTGGCCCAACTGTCAACCCATAATGCTATACATAAAACATGCAGTTTATATTTTTTGTCGTTGACCACTTTGGCAAAGTCAGTGACTATGATCTTGAAACTGAGTATCAACCTAGTTTGACCTCTGTATTCGTTGGGTCACTTTTGAGCTGTACCGATGCACCGGATTCGGAAACCAGTATCTATAGTAAAATCTAGGTATATCTGGTAGAATCCTGTATCTATAGATTTTTCCCAAATATTTACTAGATAGTGATGGCTCCCGTCTTGGAATGATAAAACAAAATTCCGTTAAGTTCCAGAACTGAGAGAAGCACTACAAGGCTGCGAGTAATTGTTGTCTATAGTTTTTATGCACAGCAGTAAAGAAAGGAGGCGACGCAGTTAGAGCTACTCTGCTAAAAACAAATTTAAACGTGCCGTGGAATGTGAAAACAATGAATTTATAATGAAAGCAGTGTAGTTACGAGAGTATACTACCTCTGGTAAAGTAGTAACCCGTACATCACTAGTCTGCAATGATATTTTTTAATCTGTTACTATTGTGGTCTGTTTTGATACATGTAAGTTATTTGTGTATATGCATTTATATAGATGATGTTTTCAATAACATCTGTTTTTAGATTATCCTTGTCCTTTATGGAGTGTTAGAGACCGTGAATCATTATATGGTGAGATTGGGCATACTATCATGGACCTTCTGGCTGTAAGTTAATGATATGTATCCGCTCTGTTACCCTAGTCCCATGAGAGGTTCTACGTTTCTTTGATCGCTCAGAGCCAATGAAGTCGCTAAGGTCAGATCTTGACCCCATTTTCTGATTGGCTTAGAAATCTGTAAGGGGGTAAATCTGTTGGGGGTTTTTCCTGCAAGACTTTTTATCGGTCGGGCTTTAATTAGATTATTGAAACGTGAAAGCGAGATTGCTAGCGTCTTCGACCACAGGTTCAGCATTTCGGGGGCAGCGCCGCAGCGGGCGGCGTAGAACCTCTGGGACCAGGGTACCGCTCTATTGTTAATTATACCAACTGCGCCTTTTGTATGAATGTCAGTTCAATGTCAGTAACACTGTCAGTTATATAGCAGCAGTCGTATTGGCAAAAGTAGTGGCTGCATTTTGATGTTCAAATGTTGGCTGCACAATGACGTTGATCATGAGAACAGACAAATATTTTTTTCTTATATTGTGTGATGTAGTTATTTTTTGTATATAGAAATGTTCATACATTTGTCATGTGATTTTTTTAATTCTTTCTTACTGGTTTATAGGACTTCAAGAATTTCCAGTACACTTTACCGCGCGTTACTGGAATGCACGTCCACTTGGAGGACAAGAAAACCGTGATTCAATTACCACAAAATCGCTATGATGAGGTAATTGTGAATAACACCGGTACCGTACTCCGTGTAATAAATCTAGTTTTTGCATCTACAGCTTGCGTTTACACAACTGTGTAGCGCTATGTCAGCAGCACAGATGTTTCTATCACTGCATGACTACGTTTCGTCAAGTCACAGTCGCCCAAGGCGCGTGATATGACAAGCGACTAGTAATCTCGTTCTCAGGGCCACCGTGTAACACGCAACACCTTTAAAGGCCTCTAGACGCATGTACGCTGTGCGTACTCATGTTTTCTTTTATCGTACCTTTTTGCTGAGTAGAGTAGAGTACAGTATGATAAAATACAATAGAATACAGCGCAGGGCAGTACAATACAGTCCCGTTTAATTCAATCCAGTCCAGTCGGACACCGCACAACACTGCAGTACAGTACAGTGCAGTGCAGTGCAGTGCAGTGCAGTGCAGTGCAGTGCAGTGCAGTGCAGTGCAGTGCAGTGCAGTGCAGTGCAGTGCAGTGCAGTGCAGTGCAGTGCAGTACAGTACTGTGCAGTGCAGTGCAGTACAGTACAGTACAGTACAGTACAGTACAGTACAGTACAGTACAGTACAGTACAGTGCAGTGCAGTACAGTACAGTGCAGTACAACTAGTGCAGTGCAGGGGGCGCCAGTTTCTGCACGTGTCTTACAAAAACTTTCTCGCAGGTCGTAAAGGTTCTCAATGCAACGGATGAGTATGTGATGGCATTTGAAGCGACCTTCAGCAACGTCGCTGATTCCCACTTAGTGTGCATTCAAGATGGAACTGGATACAAGACTCAGGCTATAAACATCGAGGGCCAGGAACGAAAAGGTATAAATTAGAGTGTCAACATCACAATGTTAGCGCTTTAGTTCTTACAGCAACCGATGGACCACGTATAATGTTCATTCATATATTCATCGATGGTATTTATTGATAGGCATGTTCTAACTTGTTAGCCATAACCATGCTGTGGGGTTTTAGGTGCATGTGTGTTTTGTGAGTTTGTAGATGTATCCAACTAAAGTCTAAGTTGTTTCCAGAACAGATTAACAAATATAGTGGAGTTTGTACAACTTGTTTGTGAACGTGTTTATTTTTTTCTTGTTTTACACAGTGACTGGTGCGAGTTTTATTGTTTTTAATGGAGCGCTGAAAACAACAAATAATGTTAAAGCGAAAGTCAGTATTGTTGAAGGTAAGCATGACCATATGAACAAATAAATTTCCAACGCAGCCAGGTGAAAAATCAGACATAGTTTAACGCGACACCGCTGCCAAACGTTTTGCGCAAACACTGGGAAAACACTGAAATATTTGGACTGGTTCGAGAGTCCGACACAAGGTTAAAATTATAAGCATACTACCAAAAAGATAAGGTAGGTAATTTGTTCATGGCTTCTTCTCTGAATTTACCCTTTCGTAATTTTCTTTACCCTTTTTTTAAAACACAAATGAATAGTCGAGTCTTATTTAGTCTTCACTGTCTGGTTGTTGTCACCACGGCTAGTTCCCACTTCTCTTGCAATATTTACTTTAGCGAATTCACGCATGCGCAAACGTTCGGCAGCGGTGTTGTTTAACGCTACTCTTGCTTAAAAGTTTTTGAACGTATCTTAAAAAGTTACTGTTCATGACCCAACGTTTCGACCCTTCGATCTAGTGTCTTCATCAGGGGTGATCGTTCTGAAGACAGGTCCCATATTTATACTCTCATAGAACCATCGATGACGTTATCTATCATCAAGATGCCAATAGGCTTCCAGCAGTAGACCGCCGTCATCACGATTTAATGGAGCTTGGGCGCTATTGATGTGCCAAGCTTCCAAACAGGTACCAGGTATAGTGAAAAGATTGCAGATGCTATTTATCCCATTCCGTGCAATGACTGTAATCAGGAGTACATCGATCGGCCAGACAAAACGTCAGTTTGGCACGCGTTTAAAAGAGCACCAAAATCAACCATGAGTTTGCGTGGGATAATTCAAAAATTATCACTACCAATCCACGGTACCACCAAAGGCGTTGTTTGGAAACTTGGCAGTTGGCACATCAATAGCGCCCACGCTCCATTAAATCGTGATGACGGTGGTCTACTACCGGAAGCCTATTTGCATCTTGTTGATGGTTTTATGAGAGTATAAATATGGGACCAGTCTTCACAAGGATCACCCCTGGTGAAGACACTAGATCATAGTGTCGAAACGTTGGGTCATGAACAGTAACTTTTTAATAATTACATTGGGACAACTTGCAACAGTGTCACTTCTAAGCAAATATGCATTTTGCACAGTTAAGTTATCCTCCCCCCCCCCCCCCCCACCATACAATGTTGGTTCACAAACATGGTATGAGGTGCGGGTAAGGCCTACCCCCAGGGACCAACATTGCATGGTGGGGGAAAGGGGGGAGGGTAGACTTGTGGGGGTAGAGGAAGCCCTGTGATGGTGGTTTGGAGCAGGCGAGAGATTTTTTTTTAAAGAGTTTACGATGCCGTCAGAAATCGCGCTCCGACGGAAAATGTCCCAATTAATTATTCTATGATTGTGCGTTCAAAAAAAAATGTCTGACCATATGAGTTACATTCTGTTTTACAATGCGCATGCCTAGTTATGTGCCGTGACATTCAATCTCGTAGCCAGAGCCTGCGGTCCTTTCTCCCAGGAACAAGGAGCCATCGGCTCTGGTCGGAACTGGAATGCCGGGTCATAAAAACGTGAACTTCCGAGAGAACGCACATGGAGCCGATGGTCCCTTGTTGCTGAACAAAAGGACCACAGGCTCTGTCTGCGTACGAGATTGCCATGACATTTCGTGTCGGAGTGTTCTTAACTATACATTTATATGCTTGATAACAATAATATGTACAATTTTTAGAATTCGAACTTTCCATTAAGTAAGAGTAATCGTGAAAATGTTGTAATATGTACAGTGGTTTAAATGCATACAAATTTGATCCACGATACTATACCATTGATATTCTTCATGGTTCATGCTATTGAGCCTACCAACGAAGAGGACTCAATTTGTCACTTTGGAAAAGAATAGGAGACTAGGACGAATTAAGACTCGCAACCGGTTTTGGAATAGTTTCCAATTTTCTCTACAGTGGCGAATTAATACTGACAGCGGTACCTACCGCTTTATTGCCCGATTAATAGATCCATCGCGAGTCTTGCGATTTCCCCTGTTTTACCATCGTTTTGGTCGAAAGGGGATTCTGGGAATAGCGCAAGATTCGCGCGCGAGTCCCGCACGAGTCTACAATCATCAATGCATGTTTTCTCAAAACTATCGAACAGAAGTGCGGTAAAATGGGCGAAATCGCTGGATTCGCGATAGTTCTATGACGTGTGTGGGTTTGGGGGTTTCTCGAACAGTCCTATGGCGAGACCTAATTAACATTGGAATATTTTTTCGTTTACTGATTGTTGCTGAATTGCTGATTTATTTTCTTTGAATTAAATGTATTACTGATTTATATTTTTAGATGGTGTCATGGTACAAATGGTGATGCAACTAAGTCAGGATATGCGACAAGCAATGCGTGAAATGAGTGATTTCACTATTAATACAGGCTGTGCTGACAGCGAGGGTGGTTCAGTACAAGAAGTTATAATAGAATGGGTTTCAAAGAAGAACCCCGATAGTGAAAGGTAACATGCATGCACTAAACAGAAACTCGCTATTCAGTGGAACTTCGCTATCTCGAACTCTCAAAAAGAATAAAGTTAAAAGAGTAAAGAATAGTTCGAGATTGCGGAAGTTCGAGGTGACGGGGTAAATTATACAGTAAAACAGTGGAAAATATCTGGAAGGGAAATCAACTCTTTGTCACATAAACCCTTGTGACAGTATCGTTTAATATAGTTATATCGTCTTACAATAAGTAGGCTTACTATGACTTCGACTAATAGAGATTACACATCCAAAGATTCAGACCTTCTGTCTTATCAACAAATCACTTCACAGTCTTCCGATCATCGACAAGTTTCTCGCGGGAACACAAGTCCCGCATTCCCCACGCGTCTCACAAATCACGTGTCTCTAACATCTTGTTCGAGATAGCGAGGTTTTCGGGGTAACCAAGTTCTACCATCTATGTTTCTATTGTTGGCGCGCATGCAATGGGAAATTGATTTCTTAGTATATAACGCCGTGTTTACACGGCCAAAATTTAAGCGGGATCTGAGCCACATCTGACTTTAAGCGGGCTTAAAATGTCCGTGTAAACAGATCGGCGTAAATTAATCGCGATTAGTTTGCACCAAGGAGGTGGATTAAACTGAGCACGATCAGTTAATCGCGCTTAACTTGGCTGTGTAAACGCGACGGGATTGAAAAACGCTTGCTATTAATACGTTGTTATTAATGGGATAAAATACTCTTTTTTTTTTCCCTGCTGTAGAAGCTTCTATCTCCCTATTCTTTGTTTCCTTTGTTTGTTTGTTTGTTTGTTTGTTTGTTTGTTTGTTTGTTTGTTTGTTTGTTTGTTTGTTTGTTTGTTTGTTTGTTTGTTTGTTTGTTTGTTTGTTTGTTTGTTTGTTTGTTTGTTTGTTTGTTTGTTTGTTTGTTTGTTTGTTTGTTTGTTTGTTTGTTTGTTTGTTTGTTTGTTTGTTTGTTTGTTTGTTTGTTTGTTTGTTTTGCTCTTACTCTTTCCCGTGTTACCGATGTCTTCCGTAGTTCCGTTCCGTTGTTCTTTGACGACGTTACCAATACGAAGCTTCAAAAACAAAAACTATAGCTCGTCCGCCATTTTGAGTAATGGCGTACGTGTTTTAGTAAGGGATTATTCTATTAAGCGTGCTTAAATTTTGGCCGTATAAACACGGCTTAAGAAAACTTCAAAGTTGCTTTGACTGGTTTTTCTTTTTGCATTCCCCGCTTTCAGCAGAAGTAACCAGCAGGTTGTTTGCTCTAAATTGACGGTTCTGAAAAATATGGCGACTTGTACATTTAATCACAATCCTTTGCGTGCATGCAGTAAACTTATCGTTTCTTGCAGAGTTATTGAAAGATATGACTTTATAACGATCAATTTTGGTAGGAATGTAGTTCTTGCTTACTTAATCCACCTTAGCATAATAAACGATGTTTAGTTGTTATTTGAGCTGATTTGAGGTCGCAAAGCATTGTGGTTAAATGTACCGCCGCCATCTTTTTCGGTACCGTCGATTTCAGTTTGTCTGAGTTAACACATGTCGAGGTATAGCCGAGGTTTTTAAATAATTTTTTTTTGCATAAACGATGCTTTTCATACTGTCAGACTCTAAATTAAGAGACCATGCAACGTTCGCGCATCATTCATCAATATTCATTTCAGTCGACATTTCGTGTCAGCGGAAAGAAAAGTGAACTGTAGGTTGTTAGGGTAAGCAATACTATATTACTTTGGATTTAATAACGTTATTCTCTTTACAGTATTTTGAGCCCTATCGATGGTCTTACCTTGGGAACTACCACAGACATAAAGATTAACACGCACTTTGACTACTCCACTCCCAGTGTTTACAGACTTCGTTGGACTCAACTGTTCTTTCTCAACCGAACTGAAGAAAGACCGCGAAATTTATCCCCCCATTTTAAACAGACGACTGCTGAAATAGCCAAGTCTTGTACTGCGGCACTTCGACCCTATCTCCCCGCCATGGTGCAAAGCGGAAAGCGTCGTATAGGATTACGTGTAAACCTAAGTCCTGATATGGTAAGTGTAACAGCGCAACAATCCCAACCTTTAGCGAGGCGAACGTCGTTTTGAAGACGTGAAATTGCTCGAAGTGGCGTTGTATACAGAGCGAGGGCGCGGTGTTGAGGTACTGTTTAATAACTAATGTTGACAACGTTCTCGTTCTTTTCTTATAAACCAGAGAACGTTGTCAACATTAATATGAATAATCCTGGTTTCGCATCCAACATCTTTAAATGTTTAATAACTGTTTATTCAGGCGCGTTTTATCGGGTATAAACCTTCACGACTTCAAAAAACGAACCATTTCGTAAGTTCATTGACATAAAAATGTTGAAGATCGACCTTCTGTGCACCGTAAAATCCACCAAGAAATTTATCGAAAACGGCTTTATCACATAACAAGACACTTCTTTTGTTTTTTCCCCATGAAGAATTAACTGAAATTTTTGAAATTACTGTTGGGACTAAAAGTGATCCATTCTCTTTGTTTTGCAAGAAGCATTTTTGCTTGTTTAGAACGACGGCGTTATCACAGAATAAAGAACAACCAGAAGTCCGACTCTGTGTCGGCACTTTTGATGTAAGTAACCGCGCCTGGTAAGTTCCACCGGCACTTTTTACCCTCCCGGCATCTCAATCGTCACCGCGACGGCGTCAGCATCACTCGTCATTCTACGCTATCCTCATCCTGGTAAATTCCACCGGATAATTTGACCGTCAAAAGTGCCGGTGGACTTACCAGGATGATGGCGTGGGATGGTGTAATGCTCATTGAGAAAAAAGGGACAAGTTTTCACGCGAGTCGGAATTCTGGTTGTTCTTTATTCTGTGGCGTTGTTGAGATTATCGTCGTAGATCTGTAAGCCTCTTTCTTATTCAGTCATCGCAGAAACTGGGACGCAGCTCGATGCGAGCACTTGCATCTTATTTAAAACTCGCATTGCTTATTCTTTTGGCTCTGAGTTCTTTTTAATTAGATGCAAGTAGTCGCAGCTCGCTGACGCCTATTGCGATGACTGGAAAGGAGGCCTTAAAGTCTCTATATACTATCTCGTAATAACTTCAGTATTATTCAATTCTACACCCGTCTGTAGGTTGGCTATTCTATAGGTTTACAAGGTACTACTCTACCAGACGAGTTAACAAAGGACTTAGACAATGAGTTGGTACCAGCGATCAACAACGCTGTGAATCCTTCGAACAGTGAGCCAACCTCAATGGAATTTGTGTTTAATATTATTGAAATGCTGAGTTGGGACTGATAGAACCATATTGTGGACCTTGGTTTGATGGTTCACCGATCAAGTACTTCGTTTGACTGTTAGTCTTATTTGTTCAGCAACTTTCCCTGTATTCAGTAACTCGCCCGATTCACTTGAAGTATATGAAGCGAAAATTAAGTCTGTCTTATTTGAAAGAACACGTAAAATGATAGAGTAACATTTTTTGCAGTTTTTAAATATTCTGACGTCACATGTGCATAATGAGTTATCGAAAAAGGTTATATATCTTTGCTATTATCAAATCAAATTAATTCGAAGGAAGCATGCATGTAAGTGAGTTTCGCCCAGAACACTAAACATGTAGATTTTCAAGTGATATATTTGACAATAGCAAAGATATATAACTTTTTTCGATAACTCATTATGCACCTGTGATGTCAAAATGTTTAATTTGCATATAAAACAAACTGAAATATCTCAAGAACGAAGCAAGGAAACGAAAAACTGCAAAAGATGTTACTTATCAAAGTGTTCATCAATCATTTTCAAAGTGTTCTTTCAATAAGACAGAATTAATTAATTCTTTGAACGTTTTCATGGCAATAAAGTAACATAAATAAGTTTTGTGGAAACACCACGTAAAATATTTCTTTGCTAAGCTTTCGGCCTGTTGACCCAGGCCTTCATCAGAGCAATAATAACAAACTGTTGGCTCACGTCATTTATAAATTAAGCAACTGATCAATTAAATCATGTAAGAATACAATGGCGTATCACGTTAATTTTATTAATTAGAAAACAAAATTAAGAATGTTCTCCGAATAGGGCACGCCACGTGCTATTTAATGGCTGTCCCTCCTGAGAAATAGTTTGATGTTTGGCGATCTCAATGGATTCTCTTGTTCTTCGCGTGAAGTATTGCTTGTCGCTGGCTAAGAGTGATGACTCTTCCCACTTAACACGATGGTCTTACTTCCAAGCGTGTTTGGCAACAGCAGACTTTTCTTGTTGCGCTTTTATGCAACATGTCTTGTGTTCCTTCAGGCGAGTTGAGAGATTCCTTCCCGTTTCCCCGATGTATACCAAGCCACACTCACAAGGAATGCGATACACTCCAGGCTTAGATAAGCTATCCACTTCATCTTTATTTGTGAAAAGTACCTTGAACAATTTGTGTTGACTACTGTGAAAGTTGACTACGTGCTGGTGTGAAGAACATTCTTAATTTTGTTTTCTAATTAATAAAATTAACGTGATACGCCATTGTATTCTTACGTGATTTAATTGATCAGTTGCTTAATTTATAAATGACGTGAGCCAACAGTTTGTTATTATTGCTCTGATGAAGGCCTGAGTCAACAGGCCGAAAGCTTGGCAAAGAAATATTTTACGTGGTGTTTCCACAAAACTTATTTATAAGACAGAATTAATTTTCGTTTCATAGGCACTTTCACCACTATGCTACCTGATGTGGTGAGCCCTAACTAAATAGTATTAGGGCTTGCGGAAATTATAAATTATTAGTGTGGCAGTGCTACTTGTAATGTAAGAAAGAGTATAGATGTATATAAGAGACGTTAATAAAGCCCTACGACTATGTTGCGGCTTTTCTGGGATACAAGATGGGGAAATAATTGGCGTACGTTCCAATGATCTCATCCGTTTCCTGCAAGCTCCACTGATACCGCAAAACTGCCAGTATATATGCCCCGAAGTCCGAACGTTAACATGTTCTGATGCAACTGCATGGGACCTGGTATGAATAAAGTTACGAGTGGCGATCTATCAAATTGTATCTCGAACAAAGTGTAATATTTATGTATATTATAACAAAAATATTCCTCGACTTATTTAGAGTACAGAATGTTATTTATCAGACAACCGTCCTCAACATGTAATCAAACTGCATGAAAAGAATATATATGTATGTATTATTCAGTTGTGTACAATTGTCTTTGTGAGCTGCATAATTATTTCTTAATACGGTCAAATTTAGATTCGTTTGAGGAGCTGCATGTATATCTATAACATTCGTCAGTGTTCGTCTTAATTCCAGTGTCTAAGCACAGCTGGTTAAAATCCGCTTCTCGTATTCTCAACCTGCTTGGTTCTATTTAGAAATCGGAAAAAGAACACTCACTCGTGTTAGATATATTTAATTACATAAAAAACGACAACATAAAGCCACAACAGCGCGAGCATTAATTTTTTGTGACTATTGGCCATATTAAAAGCTAGAAATATAGTCAAAAGTGGAAAATCTTGAGGAGCGGAGGAGCAGATTTTGCCAAACATAATATGCTACGCCAAGAACGCCGTTTTAGATCCTTCCACTAGGCGACTTTTTTCGCGCGAAGCGACATTTTTCGCGCGAAGCGACATTTTTCGCGCGAAGCGATTTTTTTTTTTTTGCCTCATGAGCTCTGAGCTGGAACAAATCAGAAATCTATTGAATTCGAACAAAAGAAAGTCGTTTCGCGCGAAGAAAATTGCCTAGTGGAAAACTGGCTTTAGAATCTGATATCTGATCCTGATCTGATTTACTACGGCTCGCTTGCAGCTCGCCTTGTAAATCAGATACAGATCGCTGCTCATGCTTTATCTATTACTTAAACATGCCAGGTTATGGAGAGTGGAGATTACTTTTAAAGCTGATATCACATCACTCGAAATTGTTCGCCAAAAGTGCATGTTTGGAAAGGGGACTGGTGCTTATATTGTGTTCAGTTTACTCGTTTCAATCACCTCTCGGGAAACGAGATTGTTATTTTGAAGTATGCGATTTCAGATATTATATGTGTATCAAGATGGCGTCTCGTTTTTGTTGAAACAAACCTGAAAGAGCAAAATACTGAACAATTCGTCACTGAGATGTTATGGACATCAAATATCATAAACACAAAACTTTGTAAAGGTGAGGAAGTATATTTTTGTGACTACCGCTGACCTGTCAGCGGTAGCCATAATGTCGGCGTGTTGCTTGCTTGCGCGATTGTCTTGGACCGCACTTACGTCATACTCGTGCAGCCATCGCCAGATATTCGACGCGATCACTATATAGTCGAGAAGATCGCCATTGATCGCCAAGTATTCGGGAAGTACTCGAGTTGTTTTCGTGGCCTCGCGGGGACAGTGTTGCCAACCTTGGGATTTTATCCCAAGATCTTGGGATTTTTTGAAGGAATTGGGATTTTTTTGGGATTTTTTTCTCAGGGATTCAACTTGGGATTTTTCTTGGGATTTTTCCAGAGCAAACAGTTTCGGTTTTAAAAAGCTAATTTCAATGTTAATTATATTTTTTTAATTTACTTGATCATTAGATCATACTCAGTGATCATACTCCACTCCTTAGCCAGCCCCTAAGTCAAACGAATGCATAAAAAACGTAGCTAGACAAGATGAAGTACTCTATCCAAATGAAGTATCACTGATACAGTGGGCTCAGATTGCTATATATGTGAAACACGAATTCAGGGTTGCCAGATTGGCCTCTTGGAGGCCAAATAACTCGATTTTGGCTTCTTTTTTTCTTGCTTGGCCTCGAAAAAAAAGTTTGGCCTTTTGGCTTCTTTTTGGCCTCTTTTCACTTCAAAGCAATTGTTAAAAGTTTTATTGATCTTTAATTGTAAAAATAATTTAGTTGTATGGTAAATGATGTAGGAGGTTGATTTGTAATGTAAATTTCTGAGGATAATCATATGGGATAATCTAGTTGTGTTTTTAGCCAATCACAGTTTATGAAATTCAGCCAATTGTAATGCCGATAAACTAACGAATAACATTGAATAAGCAATGCGTTTGCAGACGTCCGCCTCTTATCTTTTCTCCTTATTTTTCGAATATAATGCCCCGATTCAGTCAACCCGTACCTGTTGCTTCAGTTCCGGTGCTCTTTTTGCTGACTATTCAACCAAGGAATTAAAAAGTCCTGGGTACGAGCTTGCCATTTGGCTTCTTTTTGGCCTCTTTTGAAAAAATAGTAGTTTGGCCAACCTCGTACCCAGGGCCGCTTGTAGGGAACTGGGCCAAGATGGTGGGAACAAATGGCCTTGGTGGAGGCCAGGCTATCTCAGCCTCTGATTGGTAAAGAGCTTATGGCGTAAATCAGACGGTTTGATTTTGTTTTGTTTTTTTAAAAATTGTATTTTGACCTTGTCGGTTGTTCCTGCACACGGCACGGGAAATTGTATTTTAAACTATGCAATAATTAGGTATAATTACTGTGTAAAGAACTGAGTTCTAGTTAATAAAATGCGCAATATACTGCGCATTTTGGGCTAGCCTCCACCAGGGCCATTTGTTCCTGCCATTTTGTTTTATTCGCCATCTTGGCCCAGTTCCCTACAAATGGCCCTGGGTACAAGGTTGTAGTTTGGTGGATTTTGGCTACTTTTCAAACCATATCTGGCTCCGAGCATGCGTTGGAGCCTGGCAACCCTGAACACGATGTCGATGCCAATGAAAAAAAATTTGGTAATGAACCTTGGGATTTTTTGGTAAAAAATAGGGAATCTTGGGATATTTTCAGACCTTTATTGGGATTTTTACGAAACTTGACTTGGCAACATTGCGCGGGGAATAAACTAAAGTGAATCTCGTCTTTGCATTTTGGTTGCTTTCTCGATGACAGTTTTGATTTTTGAAAGTGTTAATTATTACTTTGCAAATCTTTTCTTCTTGGAACGGTTTCTGTCCATATTGATCAGTTTATATAAGGTAAGAAATAGTTTCAAAACTGTGACGTTGTTTATCTTATACACTATATACAAAATCTATAAGTACTTGATCGGAAACAGGGTACTGTACTTATAGCAGTACTAGAAATATTCAGCTTATAAAGTTTGCTAGAAGTTGGGCCTTCAACCTTCTTTTATCGAAGAAACTGATATATACCTAAATTATTTATAATGATAAAATTGCTTTATAAGTTTAAGTTTAATTTTGGTTGAATTGTGTGTTGTGCTCACTGGTCAGTGACTCATGTTTATACTGCATGTCAATACAGTACATGTATATATTATACACCAGTGCATACACTAAGAGTGAGAAGTACGGTGGCCCACAACGGCAACTTCAAATGTGTGTGTTGGTGATACAAATATGTGTGTGTGAACACGAGTTGCTGCAAATATATGTGTGTGAACACTAGTTGCTGCAAATATATGTGTGTGAACACTAGTTGCTACAAATATGTGTGTCATACGAGTTGCTGCAAATATGTGTGTGATATGAGTTGCTGCAAATATGTGTGTGATACTAGTTGCTGCAAATATGTGTGTCATACGAGTTGCTGCAAATATGTGTGTGATATGAGTTGCTGCAAATATGTGTGTCATACGAGTTACTGCAAATATGTGTGTCATACGAGTTGCTGCAAATATGTGTGTCAAAGAGTTGCTGCAAATATGTGTGTCAAGAGTTGCGAAGTTATTTGCATATTCATCAGGTGGTTGCTATTACAAAAAATACAATTTACTCGCGCGCTATTCTATAGAAGTTTTTTTTTAATTTAGATATCGTACAGCATTTAATGCTCTTTCATGTAGTATAAGTTCCACTATTCCACAGTCACACAAACCCATGACCAACTCAGGCAAGCCTTAAACAAGTTGATTTTGCCTAAATTCTATATGTCGAGAGGGTGCACAGTTATTTTACTTTCCCGGTGAGTAGTTCTTTGGTATAAATTGGCATACTAAATACAATAACACTTCAATGTTATGTTATCAAATTAATTTATTTCAAAGGTGAAAGGCGTTTTGTGGAGAGTTAATAAATATGGCAAACTCTTCGCGTTTAATCAAATGGTCAACAAACCTCGCAACATTTCGCTGCTTAAAAATTGCACTCTCCTTACGTAAGCTACTAGTGTTGCATCCAACGTGACGGAGCAACATTCACAACCAATTTTAAAGAAGACTCTTCAGTCAAGATCGACTGTCGACAGATTACCATTTACCATCCGCACTCTCGACATATAGAATTTAGACAAAATCAACTTGTTTAAGGCTTGCTTGAGTCGTTCATGGGTTTATGTGACTGTGGAATAGTAGAACTTATACTACATGAAAGAGCATTAAATGCTGTACGATATATCTAAATTAAAAAAAAAACTTCTATAGAATAGCGTGCGAGTAAATTGTATTTTTGTGACTACCGCTGACCTGTCAGCGGTAGCCATAATGTCGGCGTGTTGCTTGCTTGCTTGCTTGCTTGCTTGCTTGCTTGCTTGCTTGCTTGCTTGCGCGATTGTCTTGGACCGCACTTACGTCATACTCGTGCAGCCATCGCCAGATATTCGATGCAGATCGCTATATAGTCAAGAAGATCGCCATTGATCGCCAAGTATTTGGGAAGTACTCGAGTTGTTTTCGTGGCCTCGCGGGGAATAAACTAAAGTGAATCCCGTCTTGGTATTTTGGTTGCTCTCTCGATGACAGTTTTGATTTTTGAAAGTGTTAATTATTACTTTGCAAATCTTTTCTTCTTGGAACGATTTCTGTCCACATTGATCAGTTTAATACAAGGTAAGAAATAGTTTCAAAACTGTGGCGTTGTTTATCTTATATCGCGGGCGCCTTAATATGGCTGCCATACTTTTAAACTCTCTTATAATATTGTTATTATTCTCAATTTGTAATGCGATTTTTAACCCTGATTTCACCAACCAAAGGCCGAAAGTGTTTCGTAGCCTGTCTACAATTTGTTCTGGTATTGGTTTTTCTCATGCGGCGACTGCAAATGGACTTTATTTTCTTGGACCGTCACTCAAAATCAAGTTCCAAAGATTATCAGCCAAAGCCCTGCGTTTCCCGATAAACAAGTGGTCAAAACGTGGTTCAACTTGCCTGTGTCTTCCTGGTCCAGAACCTGTTGTAGATTTGACTGTTTACATGGACATTTCCCCTAACCCGGGGCCAAGAGATGCCGAACTTATTAACAAATTATCCAACTCGAAGCCAAACTCGCCATGCTTTAATACAGGAAGCAATTTGCATACGAACCAAACAACCAACGCTTACAAATATTCCACATACCAACTGAAAGCGCTTCGGTGGACAAATAAACTTATACCTGGTCAATCTACCTTGCTTACCTGTAAGACCAATAATATTTTTAAATATCGAGGAAAAAGAGCTGGCTCTTCTACCTACTATAATCGTCAGTTTCCGATAAGGACCTTAGTTAATAACAGACCGGTCATGGATGGTTTTCACACGAAGCAGTCGAAGAGTAAATCTGAATAATTTATGTTATGTCAAGCAAGTCAACCAAGTCCAATCTAAGCATACCAACAACCTGTTCTTCGTTCCATCCTTGGGACTCTCCAATGTGATGAGTCTAGCACCAAAAATTGATGAAGTTAGAGTTTTTCTATCAGAACATAATTTGGACGTCTTTTGTGTAACCGAAACTTGGCTTAAAGACTCGATCAGTGACAATGTAATAAACGTGAATAACTACAGTATTGCCCGCAAAGACAGATCTCTTGCTCAACATGGTGGAGTATGTATATATATCAAGAACTCGATTAATTACACAATTCTACGGGAGTACGAGGACCCCAATAGTGCTGAAGTCTTGTGGGTTAAACTAACCCCGGATCGGCTACCTCGCGGGTACAGTTGCCTCGTGGTTGGAGTTATTTACCATCCCCCAACTGCCAACGATCAAATTTTAATTAACTATCTACTAGATGCGTTATCGAGAATTGAATGTTCAATTCCCAATGCTGGTTTTTTTCTCGCTGGGGACTTTAACCGAGCCGATATTTCACAGCTAACTTGTCAATTTCACGTTTGTCAAATGGTCCCCTTTCCAACTAGAGGTGAACGCATATTGGATTTAGTTCTAACTAATTTGGTAGAATTTTATGATGTTCCAAAAAACTTTTCGCCCTTTGGCCTTTCTGACCATTGCACTATTGGTATTTTTCCTAAATGTCGCGTGAAGCAAAGTTGCCCAACCAGGAAAACCGTTAAAACCAGAGATCTAAAACCAAGCTCTAAACAAGCTTTTGGCCGTTACCTTAACTCAGTAAACTGGTCATCCTTGCACTCCTTCGATTCCGTTTGCGAGAAGTTCTCCCTTTTCGATAAATTGCTTCACATTGGGCTGAATACTATATTACCCATTAAGACAGTTAAAATTCACCGTAATGATGTTCCTTGGATGACGGCTACCCTTAAATCATTAATTTCACTCCGCCAGAAGGCTTATAGTCAGAATAATCATCTCCTCTTTAAATTTTACCGAAATCGTGTAAACAGAGAACGCAAGCGATGTAAAGCCAACTATTACCACGCAAAAGTTAATGATCTCAGCGGAAAGGACTCCAGGAAGTGGTGGTCCGAGTGCCGGCGAATTTGCGGCATGGAAAAATCACCTTTAGACCTGGCTGCTAAGCTCCTCAATGGGATGTCTCCTACCAGAACTAACATGATAACTCTCGCAAATGACATCAACAAAGGTTTCTTAGAGCCCCAACAATCCTTCGAGCCACTCGTTTCCACCTTCCGTTTGGACACTACAGGATTCCAAGTGCCATCCTTATCGTTGGAAGCTGTTACCGCAAACCTAATCTCGCTTAACGCAACTAAAGCAGGAGGTCCTGATAACATCCCAAATTGGGTTCTACGAGACTATGCATATCAATTGGCAACACCGGTACACGCGATAATTACTGCTAGTTTAGTTGAAGGAGTCCTGCCTACCATCTGGAAATGCGCAAATGTTACCCCACTACCAAAGGTTTCGAAGATCGAGGACATCACCAAAGATTTAAGACCCATTTCCCTCACACCTACCTTGTCTAAGATAGCCGAGCACTTTGTTGTTCAAGACCACGTTAAACCAGCTGTTCTTAGGCGTTTGGGTGTAGACCAGTTTGGCTGTATTCCTGGTTCTTCTACTACGCATGCGCTTATCAGTATGATTCATAACTGGTCAAAAGACACCGACGGTACGAGTAATGACGTGAGAGTTTTTGTCCTCGATTATAGGAAAACGTTCGATTTGATTGACCACAAGTTATTGATGTCAAAGTTAGTTAATTACAATATCAATCCTTATGTTATAAATTGGATTGCTGACTTTTTAAGAGATAGACATCAGAGGGTAAAGCTGGCTCAAGATTGTTTTTCAGAATGGCAGTCCGTGCCGGCAGGAGTGCCACAAGGTACAAAACTGGGACCCTGGCTCTTTATTGCGATGATTGACGATTTCCAGGTACCTTCCGCGAGTGGAATGTTTAAATATGTTGACGATACAACTATCTATGAAACAGTTAACAGTAGTGCTCTTAGTCATGCGCAAAATCCTATAGATGAGATAGTGGTGTGGTCAACGATAAATAAGTTCCAATTACATCCAAAGAAATGCAAAGAGTTAAGAATATCTTTTTCGCGTACCCCACTACCTCGTGACAGAGTAGTTATCGATGGAGCAGTGGTTAACCAGGTCGAGTCTGTGAAAGTACTAGGTGTAACCATCCAAAATAACCTGAAATGGAATGCTCATGTTGAGACAACAGTAAAGAAAGCTGTAAAAAGACTGTATTTCTTATCACAGCTTAAACGAGCCAAAGTTCCATCTGACGAGTTGGTGCTCTTTTACACCGCATGTATCCAATCCGTACTTTTGTATGCTTGTCAACTATTCCATTACAGTTTACCTGACTCTCTTAGCCTCTCTTTAGAAAGAGTTCAAATGAGGGCTTTGCGCATTATCTACGGATACAATTTACATTATAGTGAAGCCCTTTCTCTGTCAGGTCTAAATACCTTAACACAACATCGAGAACATCTATGTCAAACCTTTTTTAATAAAATCATTTCTAACGATCGTGATAACTTACATAGCTTTCTCCCATTTAACAATAGCCATCCAACGGTTAAATTACGTAAGCAAAGATTATTCACGTTGCCGAGATGTCGAACTAACAGGTTCCTAGACACTTTCATCAATGCTAGTGTGCGACATTACAATTCGTTATGAGAGTCATACGCATAAAATTTTAGATTTGAACAATAGTAAGGAAATTGTAATTATTATTATCTTAGTTTTTTTATTATACTTTGTATTTTATAATATCCTTTTTTATATTATTCAAACACTTTATGTAAACCTTAGCAATTCAGTGTATGCTGTTATTAAGGTCTTAATAAACCCATCTATCTATCTATCTATCTATCTATCTATAAGTACTTGATCGGAAACAGGGTACTGTACTTCTAGCAGTACTAGAAATATTCAGCTTATAAAGTTTGCTTGAAGTTGGGCCTACAACCTTCTTTTATCGAAGAAACTGATATATACCTAAATTATTTATAATGATAAAATCGCTTTGTAAGTTTATTAAGTTTAATTTTGGTTGAATTGTGTGTTGTGCTCACTGGTCAGTGACTCATGTTTATACTGTATGTATTGTACACTACATGTATATATCATACACCAGTGCATACACTAAGAGTGAGAAGTGTGTTTTAACCAACTTCGAGGTAGGTGTTTCGATATTAGATCAAACACAACTTTCATTGTTTCGTGATCAAACAAATCAGGAAATGAATTGTTTGATCACATACCAAACCTTTGTCTCGCTTATGATTCCAGTTTGACTCTACCAAACACCACAGGTTTCCTCCGGGTACTCAGGTTTCCTCCTGTAGTAACACTGGACCAATGAGGGTGGGCCCGTACTGGACCTCTGAGGATAACTGTTTAGATATAACTGATAGAGTTATCCAGTATAAATAAGGTTAGTTTAATTTAATTTAGTTTAAGCAAAATATGTTTGCTGTTACATAGACATTACAAAACCTTGACTTGGTGCTTTGTTTACTTGTTTTAGGTGTTGTTCAATATCTTGTATAATGAAATTAAGAAACCAATGTTTGTGGACACCAGAGCTGCTACAGTGATCTGTCCACAGAATAGTAGATACACCAGAAGTCTAACTCTTGTGAAAGTACTGAAACATTCTATAATCTACATGCCACCAATTGTATATTTTGATAAATTGTTGTAAAGCTATTGTGAAGTGTTGGGAAACTTAAAGCCTTGAATATGTTGAAAGCCTTGAAATGAAGAAATATATCTGTTGAAACTACAATACTGAGTATTGTTGTACTGTGTTATTTAAAATACTAGCAGAATCACAAAATATTAGTGATGTGCATTACACTTGAATGCCACTGACAGCATATTTATGGCAGGTAAAATGTTGTTTTGGAACACAATGTTGATTATCTGGAGTGATTAATTATTTGAAAGTTTTCAAGGCGATAATGTATATAGATTATTTTTGTGGAAACACCATGAAAATTATTTATTTGCTAACAGTTTCGGCCTGAGTCAACAGGCTGAAAGCTTAGCAAATAAATATTTTACAGTGTTTCCACAAAAATAATCTACATGTATATGATCTGGGGTGAGTTGTACAAAGCCAAGATAGCTTATCTAGGTGATAAGTTCTAGCTAAAGAACAGCACTAATCATGCTTTGAACAACCTAATATAAAATTTTATCCACTGATAATATCCACTGATAAAATTTTATCCACAGTGGATAAAAGTTAAATTGGGTTGTTCAAAGCACCACTAGAGTGGTTCTCTAGCTAGGATTTACCCACCATTTTTTTGTGTGTGTTTGTGCTTTTCACACATTTTCATGCATTTCAAGTCTATATCTCGTTCTGTACTTAACAGCGGTAGTCACATGTACGCATTGCGTACCTATTTTTTACAATTCTTCGAATGCTGTGGTTATTTTTGGTGTGGTTTGGTCGTAGCAATGTTTTCGAAAACTGTTCGTCAAGTGAGAAAAAAATATTGGACATTGAACCGAAATTAATTACATGAAACTGTACACAGAAGTCAAAAATCTGACCAGAATAAAGTTTTTCAGCATTTGTTTTAATGTATATGCACAAGTAATACTATATATATATTCACTCATCAATCATGAAGACTGTTGCTTCCCGATATCGTCTGTGAATATTAAAACAGAATCGTGCATCGTAACTATCGTAAAGCTTTAAACAGTTGTTAAAATTTTTGTTTCAACCAACCTTCAAAATTATACTAAAACAATTAGTCACCACAAAAAAACGCTACAGTGTTCAACCGGCAGCTAATCCATGAAAACTTGTCCCATTCGAAATCCGCCATGTTTTTAGCAAGCGTGCCACTCACTGATCTCCTTGTCAGCAGTAAACATTTTGAAGCCACTGGCGGCCATATTGGTACTCCAGGTCCAGTGTACTTTGCGGGCTTAAGAGTTAAGAGTTTGCCGGAGAGTCGGAAAAGTCGGAAAACAATTGTTGGATACCAATTTACTGTACCACTGGAAAACAAAAGGGAAATACAAGCGAATACACTCCGAAATTGTTATACTTCAAGGCTTTGTAAATACATATGTTTTACAACCAAAGGTATATAAATACTTCTATACATTGACTGATTTCGTTGTTTTTTTACGAGTTTTGTATATAAATACAGGCAAGTTTATCGATTACCGGTAGCTGGGCAGAGTGAATACTACTAAATAACACGTTTCACTGCTTAATAATACTGTACTAACAAATGCAAAAACTAAGCTTCTAAACCTTGTACAGTGTTCTTTGTTTGATACTAATTTTCGTGCTATGGCGGAACTTTGGTGGCGGCCATCTTGGACTTGGTACTCCAAATTCGTCATCTCCGGTGGCTTCATCATCATTTTTGGAGCCGGATGGGCAATATCAGTAGTGCCACCCAACTTTGCCTCACCACATCACAACTCGTTGCGACATTTAAATTTTCGGAAGTAAACAAAGTGAAAAGATGGCACAAGTTGGATCGACAAAGAAACTAATTCGGAACTTGTAGTAAGCCCAGAACAAATATACTGTTCCGCAATGGATTGCTCTAACAACAAAAGAAAATATTATGAGATGTATTTTTTTTTCTTTCCCAAAAAACTGGTAAGATG
The DNA here is from genome assembly GCA_964035015.1 of Corallium rubrum. Classification (NCBI taxonomy): domain Eukaryota; kingdom Metazoa; phylum Cnidaria; class Anthozoa; order Scleralcyonacea; family Coralliidae; genus Corallium; species Corallium rubrum. The sequence continues at coordinate 11,000,392 of OZ035998.1, forward strand.
AGAATACGTTTTTATCTTGTCCCTGAATTGTTATGGTTTGAGTCCCGACCGGTGCTTCTTTAGTCATTTATAAAGAAAATGTTTTGTAATATACAGAAAAAAACCCAGTCCGGCGTTGTTCAAATGCAATAAAGAAGATATTCAGAAAGAAGACTCGAGTATATACTTAATGGTGGCTCCCTATAGTTTCAGTTTTTTCATGGCTTGTTACGTTCAGTCATAGTCTGTGGTTATTGCTGTCTATAAAATAACTATTACATAATTATTCTGTGTACTGAACTGCAGAAGGAAAGCCACACTTATGTCATGGAGTATTTGTTGATTAATAGTACTAATATCTGCTGTTGCTGGATTGGTATTCAATTATGGCGTTTGACGGTTTTCGTCTATTTAGACGGATACCTCGTTTTCTTCGGTCAAAATTTCTAAAAATTGTCACCTGGTCAGTTTTTTTTGACATAGAATACTACAACAAAATATTAGGGAAAGTTGTCAAGACAGATTTTTTGCTATAAACTTAATGGATTAGAAAACTGTCTTATGAATTTTTTTAAAGACTAAGTATGTTATTTAAGCTTTTCCTATTTCTTTATGCACAAAATTGTAAGGGACCGGTCATTATTTATACCCAGGGTTGGGGCCGAAGAGAAATTATTTTAACTGCCAAAAATTCAACTACCCAACCCAACTTGAACCAGAAATTTGGATTACCCCACCATTTTTAACCTTAAAAAATATTTACCCAACCCTGGCAGAAATGGTGCATTTTGTTACTTTTTACACATATTTGTACCTTTCTTGACATGACTACCAGTTTTCACTTTACGACTCTTCATTTCAATGCTGATAATGCCCAATTTCCAGCATACCGTCCAAAACGAGTTTGGACAATAAAAGGAACTGGATCATTTATAGTTTGCTGCTGTTCATGGTCTGATTCAACATCAGGTTCACTTTCTGTGCCAAACTCCTCTAAAATACACTGTAATGTCCTGTTCGCTTTCCAAGTCACTTTCCAATTCATTGCTTCCTTCATCTACTTGCCCCTGCTTTAAAACTTCTTCTACAGTTCCAGTATTACTCTTGCGTAGAATGTCTGCAGTAATTGCACTCAGTTTATCTTTTTTCTTTCCTTTCTTACTTAACTTGTTTTCATCAATGTACTTATCCAATTCACATACTTTCAGTGTATTAAGTTTTCCTTCCAATACCAAGTTCAACCAGTCATACTCATTGTATTCTTTTTCTTTCCTTTGTCTCTGCTCTTCTTCTCTGGTATTTGCACGAATGTTCTTTGTCAACTGGAGGTTAGTAAGATGTTCAATGGATGCAACAACATAGTCTCTTTTCACATAAAATGTTTCTGACAATTTTGTGATTTCCTCTTGATTTTCCAAGGATATTTCACCATTGTGAAACTGTTTTTTAATGTTTGCCCTTGGTTGCCAATCATCTACAGGTCTTGTGCTGCCACTTTCAGTACATAATGGTGTAACCATCACAGGCATGTAATGGAATGGCTTGTCTGGGTCTGGCATAGGCTGAGGTACTCTCTTAGCTGCAGAATCAGTCCAGGCGAAACAAAAGTCACATTCTTTCTGATTTTCATCCTCTTCCTGATTCTCATTCTCTTCCTGATCATCATCTTCCTTCTGATTTTCATTCTCTTCACATCCATATTTAATGAATTCCATGAACAGTTCTCCTACAATGTAATGGGAATCAAAGAACTCCAATATCTTCTCCATGTATGCTGACCCAGGAATAGCCTTTCTTGTTGAAGAGCTTGATGATGAGTTAAACTCAGTGACATATCTTGTATTGAAATAGAAGGTTTCATTATTGTGCTCGGATAGGTAACACTTAATTCTCTCACCATGAACTGGTGCCCCATCAATTCGCTCAACTAATAGTTCTGCCACATGCCAGGCATTCTTCTCCATCCTTTCTTTCTCCAGTTTTTCATATTCTTTAACTCCTAATGCAGCTATATCATCCTTGGACATTCCCTCAAACTTTCTGTATCTTTCCCAATCTATTGTTGAACCATCCACTACGGAATCACCAATTGCAGAATTGGTTCTTTCTGCTTCATTTTGGCCACTGTCTCCTCGTGATCTGTGAAGTCGGATTCTATAGTCAGAGTTGAACATTCTGCACATTTCAGCATCACGGAATTTAACTTCTAGGTTTGAAATCCCAACTCCAGGACCTGCATCTGTTAAATCACACCATCGAGGTTTAACATCGGGCAACTGAAGATCTTTAATAGTTGTTAGAACGTCTCGACAGCATGTTGTTACAAGCCTAATACACTGGTGGAGTTCATCACCTGATGGTTTTTCATCAAAGTACTTCTCAATTGTTTCCTTCATATTGGTAAGCTTTGTAGTAATTGCATGCAAAAAAACTTGCTTCTCTGCTTGGCTTTCTAATGTGTCACTGATTGTTAATGCTGACTCAAGTTCCTTCTTCAAATTATGAAGGCGCTCACTTTCGTAACAAGTATAAATACATTGGTTGAGTCCAGTTGCATTCAAGAGATCCCCCTCCTCAGTCATATCCTGGTAAAGGAAACATGAGTCATGAACAACAGCACATGACTGTCTGAAAACATCACTATACTTCTGCCCATTTCCTTGTACTTCAAAGAGTTGTGGGTTCCGTTGCCTAAGTCTCACAGTCTCACTGGCCCAGGTTGAGCCACTTGATCCAATTATGGCTTTCGGGCGAACAAATACAAAGTGGCTATCTTCATCTGTAACCAACTTTTCTTCCCCAACATCAGACATAGTTGAAGCTTTAGTGAAAATCCTGTGTGTGCCTGGTGTTTGGTAAACAAGTTTTTCTGGCCAATCATACTTGGGAAGGGCCCTTGCTTTGTCGACATCAGTGGTTGTCAAGATTCTTTGATTTCTGGTGTTGGAGAAACCTTCAGAAGTTCCTGGGCGTAAATATGCCTTGTCATCTATACTTCTCATAAAGCAAAGTTTAGAACTTTCTTCAGATTGTTTCCCAAAAAATGCCATCTTTACATTTTTTACATGAGCTCTTTGATAGTGAGTATTTTCATTATCAATGTCCTCAGCCTTTGGCGGTTTCTTACAGCAAAATAAGCTCTTTCCTCTGTGTCTCTTTGCTTGGACAGACCGTAAGCATCTTGGTTTACTGCGATTGTAGACTGTTGTAGCACTTTTAATAGTTTGTTTACCCTCACGAATTAGTTTGTAGTTAGCAATGTTGAGTAGATCAGCTTTTTTGACTCTCCTGTTTGTGTACATAGCCAAATCATGTCTACGTCCATGATAAGTTGCCTTGTCTTCTATGCTCTTCGCCACAAACTCTTCATCATCACTATCCAATAATGATGGTCTTCCTTGGTTTGTTCTGGCTCGTTTCTTCATTTGCGATTCTTCAAATACTCTAATTGCTTTTCGTTTTTGCATTTGTTTAAGTTTTTGTCTACTTTTGCAATTGCTATTGCTCAACTCTTCTGAAGACAACAAACAATTAATATTTTCCAATTTTTCTTTCTTTTCCTCTATATCCTGTTCCATATCTGTAATTATTGTGCTATCCCATTTTCCTCTCTTTGTGTTTAACCTGTTGGAATCACTTTCAATGATCTCTGTAAGTTTCCTTTTCTTCTCATTCAAATCTATTGAAACAGACTTTTCTGCCATCCTAGTTGCTTCTTTCCATGATTCTGCAACATCTAGGACCTGTTAAAGTATATACATAGAATATTAAAGTTAATATGTTGACATTTGACAATATGAGTTCTCATTCCAATGCCTTTGTATATTAAAGAGGGGGAATGTCCCATTTGCCTGCATTTCTATTTAATTCTCCACCTTCAGGAGTTTTCAGGGATTATTACCTTGCAACGATCAGTTTTGACAATTTGCACATCTATTCCAAGCTCATGTATCTGCTTTCTTGTTCGATTAGCACAGAGGGCAACTCTTGCAACCTTCCTGTCCCATTCGGTGTCGACTGTATCCATTATCCCTTTAACTTTCTCACCATCAAGAATCATTCCATCATCAGGAGGTGTTTCTTCATAGTTGCTTCCAGCTGCACAGATCATGCTTAAAAAAACTTCATTTCCAAAACTATCCGGTCTAAGCACAATAAATTTCCTTTTTAGACCCTCGACATAGACTATATAAACAGCAAGACCCCATTCTTGATGCAGCAATGCATAGGTAAATTTATCCCTGTCAGTATTGATAAATGGAGGACACTTGTTTTGAAAGGTAAAAAAGACTTCCATGGCTTCGTCAAATGCGACATGACTACCATCATACTCTTTACCATCCTCTGCCACATAATTACCTTTTAGTAAATCATGAACCGCTAAAAGACCTTCAATCTTTTGTTTCTTACTCTGACTTGGTATCGATGCCCCATTTAGTACTAGTTGTCTTTCTAGAACTTGTCGATTATCCTTAACAAGACATGGCTGTAATGATCTGGACAGATGGGAACTAAAACGCGCTCGTCGAACTAAATCTGCTCTTGCGGCATTTTTAGACCTCAGCTGTAACTCTGATTTCCTTGGTCTTCCAACTCTTGTTGGTCCATTCATATTTTAACATATTCTTTTACTACAGACTAAATTATATTCGAAATTTTATAATAGACTGTAGAACCTCTGTAGAAATTTGTAAAACTGTAGAGTCGAATTTACATAGCATGCGGTTGAAATAAACAAATTAAGCGAGCGCTACCCGAGTGTGAGCCGAGTCTGGCCCGAGTGATTTTTCGTCACCATTAAAAAACATGGCGGCCAGTGAAAACGAATTTGAAGCCTTTCTCCAATCGATAAATTTGGCTGTGGAATATTTTGAAAGATTTAAGGAGACTGGCTTTGACGACATTGATTTGATTAAGTCATTGGAGCCGGGGGAACTGCAGAATATGTTTGATATGGTGGGATTAGCAGCAAAACCGGGGCATGTTTTAAAGTTTAAGAAGGCAATTGCTCAACTCACTGCACCGACACCACAAAGAACTGGCAATGTTGATCAAAGTTCTGTGCCTCAGAAGAAAGTTCAAAAAAGTAAGTTTTTAACAATGCATATTATTAAATTATTACACTGACGACTATCTGTTGAGGGACAATCCTGGAAAGGTATTTTTAAAGATCATGATATGAGGAGATGGCAAATATATTTTGCAGAATGATAGTGAGAAATATCATATGACATGTTGTTTACAGAATGCTGTAATATATTTCGTGTCCGAAGTCATTTTAATATAAATAGTGAGTTCCGCTTTGTCATATCAATATTTGTTTCAAAAGTCGAAGAAGGCTCTCCATTTAACATCATACATGAATACTTAAATATATTGATCATATCAACATTCAACATGTCCACATATAAACTAGTATATTTAAAATACAGTAACGACTGTATATTAAGCTTTAATGTTTGTGTTTTCCAATACCTGAAAGATATGAATAAAACATCTCTATGTTTTTTTTCAAGGGAAGGCCCCTACCTCTTGACTGAAGACCTTTGCTCATTTATCTTTGAGGTAGTGAGAAATCAGACATTTACAATACTCGATAAGGAAAAGTCAGAATAATCAGAACTCCTTTTCCAAATAATATAATATATTTTCTTTCTTTTATATAGGGATTTCATTTGTTGGTGGGAAATTTGTCTTGGGTGAGAATGCTAAAATTATGGATATAAAAGAGCCCTGGCAAAAGTTTACTATACCAAATGTAAAATCCAAGAGGCTGATTTATCACAACCAGCTAACCAAGGAGATTTACCTCTCGGCATACACTTCTAAGCAATCGGGTTTCCAGGCATATCTGAATGGTCAACGTCAGTTCAGGTGGAATATGAAATGCAGCATCGAGAAACTTGCTGATATTGTTTCCAGTTACAAATCTGGTCTAATCCCAAAAGAAAATATTGATTGTGATCGTTACAGAGAGTTCCCTGCAGATGTCAAGATAGAGGATGTGAATAAGAGCCAAAGAGCAATTCTGCATATCAACAATACAATGTGTGAAATTAGAAAGGAAAAAGACAAACTTTTGAATAGAAAAAAAGAACTGTATGGGGAAGATATGGAAGCCAAGAAATGGGCTAGCAATGAAATTGCTTTTGTTCTACCAACAATACGACAGATAGAGGAGTTGATAAATGAATCTGAGAAAATTGCTAATGATGTGGAACATGTTAGTAATCAATTAATGAAAAGATTTGATTCAAGCACTGTTCGTGAGAGTGAGGAGAAACGTAAACTTAAGAGAGCAAAGGAGCAGAGGTCAAAGGCAAAGAAAAAGAGACAAACTGTCAAAATGTCAAAACCAGTCAGGCTTAATGTAGAGGATGATTCATCAAGTGATGATCCAATTGATATTCTTTATACAGATGATGAACTTTAAGTATATTTTGTTCAATTTTATATCTTTTATAATATATTGTTGTTATTTTATAAAATTGTTACAATTTTCTTTTTACCCAACCTTGAAAGTATCAGATTTTTTCTTTACCCAACCTTTTATGTCATGGATTTTTTAATTACCCAACCATTTTCTCTTCGGCCCCAACCCTGGGTATAAATAATGACCGGTCCCTAAAGAGTTTTACCAAAGCAAATGTGTGATATTTGTGGATTTGTATCGCTCGGACGGCTGCTGACGTGACAGAATATCAACTCGACAAGATTGCGATTTACGCATGTGCCAACCCCACACTCGTTACCAGTCCCTTCTTAAAATTACCGTAGGAAGCCACCTTAAACAACAATTGCAAAATGTGTATAGCCCACTTTTGAAGATTTTATAGTTTTCCGAGAATACTCTTAATTAGAAACAGGCTACACGATAACGCCGTACCACTGTACCTATCGCAAACAATCGGCACGATCGTGATCGTCTGCAGATAGAATTAGATATATATCGGGACGATTGCGGACCAATGTCAGGCAATTGGGTGCATGAGACTTCCCTTTAATCGGGTAAAAGTTGTAAAAAGACAGACAGTTTTTCGTAAAATATATTTTTCTATTAACAATATACAAGACTACGCAACATTACTTAATTTATCACAGCATTCTTTTTTTTTTCCAATTCTACTTTACTCTCTTTATATTTAATATTTATTTATTTTTACGTTACGGTATAAATAATTATTTGGAAAAAATGTACCCCATTGGATGTCTTATTCTAAAATTCTTCAGAAGTAATTTTTTACCTTTATTCCTCTGTAATATTTTCACACTCGATCAACAAAGGAATGAAACTGTACATTTTACAAAACACTTCTATATAGAGAGAATATAGAAGATTGTATGTTGTCAAGGGCTGACTAAGATTATTCGGTGAGTCGTGGTGACTCACCGCTCAACTTGATTTTTCTCTAGTCGTGCATGTGGGTTCTCTGCTACAGACTATAGTCTTCCTAAGTGCGCAGTTCATCGCTATTTTCTGAAAACGATAGAACCAAAAGCGTTCCTACAGAACAGGAAATTATTATTTAATGATGCGCCTCAGACCGGGACGCCATCATGGAGGGAAGACATCGTTTCATGCAAGGACGAGAAATTTGGCCGTTGGAGTGGCGTCATTTCCCAACAGCTCTTGAGCACTTCGTAAACATCATGAGGACAAGCTTTCGGGCGAGGTAAGATATTGTAACCACGCACGTAACTCACAACATCATTGTCATTAATGCCAGTGTATGGCAGCTGAGCATCGGAGAAAACCTCCCAAACTAAGACACCATACGACCACACGTCGGCTGATTCCGAGTATTCGCCGTAAAGTATCACCTCTGGTGGTAGCCAACGAACGGGGAAACGTTGTTTCTCTGCCGCTTCCATGACGAAAAAGTTCTGCTCTGGTTCCGCCCAGTGCAGGCCGAGATTCGCCACCTTTACTTGCAGGTCTTTGAAAACCAGGCAGTTACGAGTCCGCAGTTCTTGATGGATGTAACCTTTCTCTCTCAGGTATTCCATGCCTGCGGCAACTTGCTTTGCAATAGATAGTCGGTCGACATTAGCCAGTTCGGTAAAGGAATCTCTTACTGCCGCGGCTTTTCTTTTGCTTTTCTTAGCAAAGTCACTAGGATCGCAGTCCTGAAGATATTCGTCCAGGTAGCCGCATTCAGAATATTCAAAGATTAAGGACAGTGGAGGTGTTTTAATACAAACTGCCATCAATCGAACGACGTTTGGGTGGACTAGATTTGCCAACAAGGAAGCTTCGATGTCAAATTCTTCCTTCTTCTCGTCAGAAGGATCATTGTCTTTGAAAACTCTTACCACAACGTTATATTCACCACTAGCAAAAGGTAAATCTGTCGCACGTCCCAAAAACATCTGCACGTTGATTCCTGAACAAAAGAAAGCCATAATTAATAGCTAACTAAAATACTAAGACGATATTTGGCATTTTTACACTTGATTTAATGCAATGACACATGTGATAAATTGATATTTTAAAAGCCGAGTAAAACCAGTCGCAAAAAATCCAACTTCAAGGTCTTCCAATAGAAATTGAACCCGCGACATAGAAAAGGTACGTCAGCGGTCTTACTGACTGACCCACAGAGCCGTAGTAAAGTAACAGTAACAGCAAAAGGAAATTGTAATACATTATATCACTGACTATAAACAATGTAGACCCTCACAGTACAATACAACAACAAAAACATGCTGACATGATGTCACGACATGTTTCTCAGTCTTAATTCATAAAAGCCCTGTATTTATACACATAGGTCATAGTTAGTGGAGAGGGATAGTTTGGAAGCTCCATTGTCTTTCAAGATTATGCAATGGTCATGTTATTGTGTTCATGTTGGAGGAAGGCAATTGGTTGAAGAAAGGAAATTCTATGGACACGTGACGACGAAGGACTGCACAACGACGAAGAAAGGACGTACAACACGTGACGACGTTAAACCCGAACGTTGCTATTGGAGGATTGCTTCGTTATACAGAAAAAACATAAAACATAATCATAGAACAATGACTTTTGCCGAGTTTCCAAACCATCCCCCTCCACTATGATTTTCCTGGTGCAAACACTGGAGTGAGACTTGGAGAATTCGAAAGTACTATAGTATGAGTATAGCTTAATAGTATGTAAATTCGAATTCTCCCAACTCACTGTCGTGTTTTCATCTGGGTATATAAACAAACAGGGGCTGTCGTTTTAATTCTATTTCGTTAACATTCGAATTCTAAACGAAACAGAAATATTCTAAACGAAACAGAAATATTCCAAACGAAACAGAAATATTCGTGATCGTAAATCTCAACTGTATCTGTAACTGTACCTGTCGCATACAAAAGAATTTTTGACACTTGAAATTGTATGATTTTTTTGTAAAAATCATCAGTAAGTATATCTGCATTGCTTAACATAACCAAGTCTCTCAACTGGCGTACGTGTTCTTTTGCTGCCAATGGATCTGGCAATACTCTTGTATAGTATATTACTCACCATCATCTATATCTTCACAATGCACAATTTCATCCCGAGGATAATGAAGCATTTCCACTCCAGGTTTCGCATCGCTTTCCTGTCTCGGCTTGCTGAACGATGGATTGGGAATAAGATTTTCGCTATCTCTCGTTGTTTCACCAGGTCGTTCTCCTTCCCTCGCGATTTTCTTGTTACGCTTTCGTCGACGAACAAGAAGTATAAAGATGACGATGACAGTGAGTAGAAGGATACCTGATACAGCACCAACGATCAACTTCATGTTGTTGTTGAACGTTCCTGATTTCAAAACTGGAGCTAAAAAGGTAAGAAAACCCCTCAGCAAAACAAGCCATCGTATAGCAAACTGAAGAAATGGTAGGATTTTATCACTGATTTACGGGGCCCAGAGATAATGCCTATCGAAGAAACGCAAAAAGACATGACTACGAAGACACTTGGTAAGAATATTGCACGACATCTTCGTAGTATGGTTAGCTTGGAGTTAGTAAGGTTTTTCAGTTCTAATTTTAATGTTACAACGCGCGTTCGTTCGTTAACTTCGTTCGTTTGTTCGTTCGTTCGTTCGTTCGTTTGTTCGTTCGTTCGTTCGTTCGTTCGTTCGTTCGTTCGTTCTGTCTGTCTGTCTGTCTGTCTGTCTGTCTGTCTGTCTGTCTGTCTGTCTGTCTGTCTGTCTGTCTGTCTGTCTGTCTGTCTGTCTGTCTGTCTGTCTGTGTGTCTGTCTGTGTGTCTGTCTGTGTGTCTGTCTGTGTGTCTGTCTGTGTGTCTGTGTGTCTGTGTGTCTGTCTGTCTGTCTGTCTGTCTGTCTGTCTGTCTGTCTGTCTGTCTGTCTGTCTGTCTGTCTGTCTGTCTGTCTGTCTGTCTGTCTGTCTGTCTGTCTGTCTGTCTGTCTGTCTGTCTGTCTGTGTGTGTGTGTCTGTCTGTCTGTCTGTCTGTCTGTCTGTCTGTCTGTCTGTCTGTCTGTCTGTCTGTCTGTCTGTCTGTCTGTCTGTCTGTCTGTCTGTCTGTCTGTCTGTCTGTCTGTCCGCACCAGTGACCTGTATATAACTGGACCGCTTGCTCTTGCCAATAAAGTGTGGCCAATTGAACATGGCGTCAAATGGCGAATTTGAGTCCTTCTGCTCATAGGAGCGACTACTGAGCAGTGTTTGGCACTGGTCTGTCCATAGAGATCATATAAATACTAGAGGGGGCATCCTATCTTAATTTCAGTCAACCATGGATAACCAATTGAACGCCGCCATCTTGGATTTTTTTTGGAGGCGAACATTAGGCGCATTGGTTGGCAAAGGACTGGGTCTAGTACATTTGCCAACCAATTGACTGAAATATCATAGGTAATGGCGGCTGCCATGTGGTTACCAAATTTTCCCGCCAATGCCCCCTCTAGTATTTATACTGTATGATCTCTATGGGACTGTCAGCGTTTTATGCGTATTTTGCAATGCAGAATAAATAATTTTCTGAAACAGCACACCAGTATATAAAACAGTCTTTGTCTTTTCTCACCTTGATACAGCACATTGTTGGTAATTTTAGATAGAGCAAGTAAATGCTCATGTAATTACTGTAATTTGAAATACATGTATGAATGCGAAATAAATATATTTGCAGTTTATTTTGTTTGTTTTCATGTTGTCTTTTTCCGAAAATGTCCTCCAAGTTCACTAGGAGTTAAAGTGGCCGTTTTCATGTTCAAAAAATTTATAAATGTGCCAATTTTTATGCAAAAAATCAAGACTTTTTTACATGAAAACATTTTGTAAGCGTAAATATCTTGTTACCATTATTAAATTGTATTCGTCATCATCACATATTGTTTTCTTGGTTTTGATATATTTTGAGGCTTTACTTATCATAAAGAAGATGTAAGAGTGTTTATTAATATTTACTTACGCTGAGAAGTACCGAAATGCCATTTTGCATTGCTGCCGGTTGTACAAGCAGGCAATCTCGCCAATTAAAACAGGAAAAGGGAATCTCCTTTCACGCATAAGTGTATTTTTTTATGTTTCGTGTCTGTGTGGAGAAAATTATGTACTTTTACCAACATTCATACTTTGTATTCCATTTCCCATAAAAGAATTCTTCTGCATAGTATGTTTTTGTATGAAAAACCTTAGATTTCCCTGTTCAACGAAATTTACAAAACGATGAGAAATGTGGACTGCTAATTTGAGAGTAACAAAACCGACATTTGTATTAGTGTATCAAAAAAAGAAACACGCTGATCAAACGCAATGAAATTCGACACTGGTGCCAACAGTCCCGTCTTTGATTTCAGTCAGTGGTCACTCCCATGAGCAGAAAGCTCAAATTCGCCATTTAACGTTGAAGTGGCCACACTTTTGATAAGGAGCAAGCGGTCCAGTTATATACAAGTCAGTGGTCCGCACGTCCGTCCGTCCGTTGGACGGTCTGCCTGCTTGCTTTATTCAGAGTAGACATTCCTGGGGACTTTTGACTCTAACGAACAAGCAGTAATCCTTTTAACAATTATTATTGATCCAGAAACAAATTATACATACCTGAGAGAACTGTAACCGTTGCAGTTGAATTTATGTTTTCATACTTATTTCTCGCAACGCATGTAACATGGACCGTTTCCTCGAGCGATTCAAGCTTCAATATCGACACTCCATTTGCTTCGCGTGTCGCTCTAATATTAATCCTACCATATAGTAACCAACTACGAAGAAAAATAACACATGAATAGCGTGTTAATACTTTAGCACTGCGCGGAAAACAGTTTCTAAACATCGACATTTTCATCACTGATTCGCTGTGTTGAACGGCGGAAGTTTGACGTCGACCTCCAGATCGACCGTTTTGATGTCATGCGCAAAAGATCTATACAGTAACGTGTGTTTATATTAACCGAGAACGAAGTCAACACGGGAAAATATCAGCGGACCAAGGTCTTGACAATACGAAGCAAGCCACAGGCGAGGTCCGTATAAAAAAGACCGAGATCTGATAATTCCCTATACAGACAAAGCAAATAAGGTTAATAAATTATAGTTTTTCGATACTTATTGTATCAACATTTGCGTGAAAACCTTAAAAATTTACACCAGTAAAATCAACATCCGGGACAGCGGTCCGCATACGAAATAACACGGACGGTAGTCCAGATGATACGCTATTTTGCGGACTGTACGTTGACCAATCAGAACTAATTACAATATTAGAACGAAAAACGACGCACGCTGATTGGTTCCTGAGAGGTCGGGATTTTACGATATTGACCGACTGGTCAATACGCTTTTTTCTCGGCCCTGTAAGTTTTGGCGGGAACATTTCTGAGTTGATTTGAATACAAATAAAAGAGAAATAGGTAGCTTTATTCAAATATTCTGAACAATAAAATGTGTTCGAACATCACTGCTGGTTTTCTTTAAAGCTGTTTATCTAAAAACACGACAAATAAAAGCTGAACTGGTGTAAACAAGAAGGCCAAGAAGCGACACGAAAAAGTCAACAGGTAAGGTAAACAGCATACTCCAAAGACGAAAACAACGCTCGAAGCTTTAAAATAATATGAACCAATAGCCATATAATAAATTCCTTATTAACCTCGTTTGCTCGGTCTGTACTCGGTTTTATCGCACAAACCTCGCTCCTTCGTCGCTCGGTCTGTACGAAAACCTCAGGCAAATACTTTCCCGTACAGACCTCGGACTCGGTTAATAAGTCTTTAATATTGCATTTTTTTGTTATACTTTAGACATATTTTGAAAATTTATGTTTATTTATGTTATCCTAGATATCTTTCTACCTGTTTCTTTTTTCTATTTATTAATTAACCCTTTCTCTCCCGAATACGGAATTTTCCGTACTTTTATTATTATACTCTGTCTAAGGCCAGACGATTTTCTCGTCAACGGGAGAGCTCCCAGAAAGTTGGGAGTGAAAGTGTTAAGAGCTTTGAAAGTGAAATTCAAATTCAACTGACTTTTACTTTGTTTTAGATATAAATTAATTGACATTGGAAACTGATAACTGTGATTTGGATGCTTTCTGTACTAGCAATAACAGATCATTTACTCAATTGCGCATCTAACAATGGATACACTGGAAACGAATTGCAGTGCCAAGGTACATTCATCTTAGTTTAATTTAAATATATTTATACGAGGGAATACAAATCGTCAAATCGTGTTCTTCAATACTACGAGGAAAACATGTGCCTTCCTTCTGGGTGCGCCTCTACATGGATTTCAAAAGATTAAAAAAATACAAGGAATTAAATAACAATTACCTGAGCTGAGGTTCGGGGTATCCTTTCACCTGACAGTGTAGAATTGCCGATCCTTTATGCTTCACATCTATATCATCAGGCGCTATAAGAAATTTCAGGGGAATTCTTTCCGCGGTGGGTTTGACCGGTTGGTGGTTTTCCTTTTCTGTTTGAAAAAAGAAGTAGGGGCAATTAACGTAATAGAATTGAGAGGGCAGGCCAGGCCAGCATGCAAGGACTCGCGAGTTTTCAAAAAGTACAACATATTGATTCCAGGGGTTCCAAGAACGATCACCTGACTAAAATGGGGACTACTTGTCGAAAAGTATTGAGACGTGATTCAGTTATTCAGTAAAAAATCATACCGAACCCAATTGCATAGATACAAAGACATAAAGGAAGTTTCAAAAACACACGAAAAATTATAAACTACGAAATGATATATACTCAGAATATTTTGCTAGCTTCGCAAATGTCTTTTTTGATGTATTTTTGTATCTACTGCGCATGCGCTAGTAGATACATTGCTGTCGTGCGTGTAAGTTTAAGTTTAAGTTAAGTTAATAATAGAATAACTTCGGAGCCAATGAGAATGCAGGGTTAAACGACAATGTACCGAATGTTAGCGGATGATGCCTTCGGAGCCAATGAAAATGCAGGGTGGCACAACAACTTACCGAGTGATAGCCGAATACTGTAGATCTGGTCGTCTTCCGAAGTGATTTTAAATTATAGCATACTTTGCCATGAATTTAATAGTTCGCGCTGAGTTGAGCACTGAATTGGCGAATAGAAATACGATGAGAACGACAAGTTGTGTCACCATATTGTTGTGTCTATATAGTGGGTTTGTATTGATGTTCGCGCTGAATGTTGATCTAAAATGCGATCAGAGCGACATTTTGTGTTTAAAAATTAATAGTGTGTTGTGAATATGTCCTTGTCGTTTTGTGAAGTGATTTTAAACTATAGCATAGTTGATGAATTAAATGAACTTGCTTTGCTGGTGTTCGCGCTTAATGGTGTAAAATCCGATCAGAGCGACATGCTGTGTTTTAAATGTGTTCGCGCTGAGTTGAGAACTGAATGGCGATCAGAAATACGACATGTTGTGTCTATATGGTTTGTTGTGCCATTCCGTGTTTAGTAGCTAGTGTTTAGTGTATTGTGAAAGTTTGTTGTTTGCCTTATCCCTAATAATAAAATGACAATTTTAGGTAAATTGGGGAAAACAGGAAACGCGGTCGCTAATCGCATTGTTAAAAAAAATGTCACACTACATCACTTTCGACCTTCGTTCTATTAATCTTTACTATAGTATGTTAGACTCTGGTAACACGTTCATTGATTTGCCTGAACAATGATCAACGCGCTTTTCAGATTTCAGAAAGATCTTGCCAAACGAGCACTCGCTCAGGAAACGCCGGTCGCTAATCGCATTGTTAAAAGAATGTCACACTATATCGCTTTCGTTCTATAATCTTTATTATTAAGCCGTGTTTTTAACCCTTAGGCAACACTCTGGCTGGTCAAATTAGTGTGCTTAAAATGCGCCACCTTGGTGCGTTTACACGGTCATTTAATAATCCCTTACTAAAACGTTTGGTTTTGGAAGCTTCGTATGGGTAGCGTGCGTCAAAGAACAACGGAAGACATCGGTACACGAGAAAGAGTAATAGCTAAAAGAAAGAAAGAAACAAAGGAACAAAGAATAGCGAGATGGAAGCTTCTACAGCAGGGGGAAAAAAGCATTTTATCGTATTAATAACAACGTATTAATAGCAAGCGTTTTTCAATCCCGTTAAGCGCGATTAACTGATCGTGCTCAGTTTAATCCACCTCCTTGAGGTGGTGTAAACTAATCGCGATTAATTTACGCCGATCTGTTTACACGGACATTTTAAGCCCGCTTAAAGTCAGATGTGGCTCAGATCCCGCTTAAATTTTGACCGTGTAAACAGGGCTTAAGACTCTGGTAACACATTGATTTGTCT
This sequence comes from Corallium rubrum, assembly GCA_964035015.1. Lineage (NCBI taxonomy): Eukaryota > Metazoa > Cnidaria > Anthozoa > Scleralcyonacea > Coralliidae > Corallium > Corallium rubrum. The sequence continues at coordinate 11,016,104 of OZ035998.1, forward strand.
GAATAATGATCAGCGTACGTTTGGAATAAGTATTGTATACGCCTACATATAACTCAAGCAGTTCAGATTTCAGAAAGATCTTGAATCGAAGCCAAACAAACAAACACTCGCTCTGTCTTTTCGTCGTCCATGGAAAACTTGTCGTTTGAGCGAGAAAGTCGAGGCGCGTGGTTTTATTTACGCGATGCTGAACTACTAAATTAAGAATGTTGTTACAACTTGCACCGTAGCGCAGTAGATACATGCACGCTGAGCGTGCCTATTTGTTTAAAACTTCTGCAGTGGTTAGCGCGCGTGTCTTTCACCTCAGCGACCCGGTTTCGATTCCTGTTTGGTGCAGTTATCTGTCTAACACTCTAATAATCTTACCTGAAACAGTTAATTGAGCTTCTTTCGACGTTATGCCACTCTCTCCCTCCACGGTACATGTCAAAGTTGCATTCTCTTTCGCAGAAAGTGAGACCACAGATCGACCTTCTACAGTTGTAACCCCTTTAGAAATGATTTTATCGTTTTCCGTCCAGCTGAATGAAAATAAATCACATTGCTCTAGTGTAAATCTAAATCAAGTTCATCAGAGTTGCAAAAATCTGCAGGTATATGCGGGTACTGCTCATGGAGAAGTGGGAAAGGTTTACTAGTGAGAAAGGTTTATACGTACTAGTAAGGAAAGAGTGCTAGTGTGGAAGGTTTATACTAGTGAAGAAGTAGCGGTCAGCGGTAATCAGTATAGCCAGTGGCAGTTAGTAGCGGCCCGTGGCAGTTAGTAGCGGCCAGTGGCAGTTAGTAGCGGCCACTGGCAGTCAATGGCTGCCAATGGTAGCCAGTAGCAGTCAGTAGCGGTCAGTGGCAGTCAGTTCTGGCGGTCATGCAGTAGCGGTCAGGTCAGAAGCGTGGTCAGTGACAGTCAGTAGCGGTCAATATAGTGCAGTCAGCGGTATTAGCAGCAGCAGCAGCAGCAGCAGCAGCAGTAAGTAGATACTGAATTCATACAAACCTGATTTTCAGAGGTGGTTTTCCGATAGCTTCACACGTAAAATTCACAGGTTGGCCACGTTCAACCACTTTCTCTTGTGGCGAATGAATAATTAAGGGTGGGCCTAGCAAATGAGAAACATGCAGTAAAAACTTGCGTATAAGAACCTAGGCTTTTCCAAGTTAGCCTAAAAACGTTCATAATATATATATATGGTGTCAACTGATAATTTAGGCTATTTAGGTTCTTAAATAGGTTCCTATTTCCTTAAGAGGAAAACACTTGTCAATCAATACTGGAACTATATAGTACCAGTACTGGTACTCTACACTGGTTGATAACTGTTACTGTTACTGTTATTGATATTAGAGTCTACTGTACTCACAGAAACTATATAAATCTACAATCAGTGTAGAAGCGTGTAATTATTTGCGTACAGTATATCAACTTTTTATATTGAAATTATAAGAGATTCTGCACCTGTGGTCTGGTTGCCATATAAAAACAGTTATTTTTATTTTTGCTATTTTTCCTGATTTTCCCAAATAAGAACCTGTTTTAATTTTTAGGCTCAACAGGTTCTTATAAAATGGGGGTTTAAATCCCAAAAGTTTAGCTTACACGTTTTTAATCACTAGGTTCTTATATGCGGGTTTTATTGTATTATATTTATCAGTGCTTGAATAGCGCACGCGAAAACAAAAAAAAAGAAGCAAAAACTGGTCTGGTTAACACCGCTGCTAAACGTTTGCGCATGCGTGAATTCGCTGAGTAAACATTGCAAGAGAAGTGGGAACTAGCCGTGGCGACAACAACCAGACAGTGAAGACTAAGTAAGACTTTACTATTCATTTGTGTTTTACAAAAAGAGTAAAGAAAATTACGAAGGGGTAAATTCAGAATATGTTACAATATTGACTACTAGGAAGCCATGCACAAATTACCTACCTTATCTTTTTGGTAGTATGCTTATAATTTTAACTTTTGTGTCGGACTCTCGGACCAGTCCAAATATTTCAGTATTTTCCCGCTCTTTTTCCGAGGACGAGCTCGGATGTCGCACATGCGCAAAACGTTTGGCAGTGGTGTCGATCTGGCATAATACATCAATTTATTGATCTTGCCTGCGTATGGGAAATTTGACGAATACATCAACCCTGCATGATAACAACTGTTTCAGTTTTTAACAAAGTTATTTTTTTTAGCATAAGCAACTTTTTGTTTGTATCTTTATATTGTTTTTCCCTTCGTAGAAAATTATAGTTTTTGAGTTCCACACATAAACAATTCTCTTTTCACCTTGTTTGTTAAATGACGAATGTACTACGAATGTACATTGTGCAGATTGCGTAGAACAAAATGTGAGACTAAGGAGCCGTTTACATGAATCCGGATTGAGTTTCAATCCGGATTGAAAAGCGAAGTTAATCCGTGTTTACATGGGAATTGGGTTTCTGGATTGAAATCCGCCTGAAATCTGAAATCCGTAAATATTAGAAAACACGCATGCATTAATTGTTTGTTCTAGTCCTCTCTGTCACGTTTTTCATTCCGGAATGAAACTCGCACCGCCTTTACATGATTCCGGAACGAAATTTCAATCCGGAATGAGAATCGGATTTAAGTCAATCCGGAATGAGCTAATCTCAATCCGGATTTAAGTTGAAATATAAGTCAATATTTTGTGTTATAAGTCGACATTTTGTGTTATTGTTTACTCAAAGATAGATAAACTAATGGCCAAAAAAATACGATGAAAGTTATAAAATTTGTTTCATTAAAATGTTTCATTTCAAAAAAAATATCAAACAATTATTGGATGAGACTTTTTTTAATGTCAAGAATTATCAAGGTCGAAGCCGAAGGCTGAGGTTGATAATGCGGTCTGAGACCTTGATAATTCCAGATATAAAAAAAGTCAAATTCAATAATTGTTTTATTATACATTTCAGTTGAAAATATAAAGAGAATCGCTCCCTCAGAACCAAAAAATGCAATCCAAAGACAGTTGCTTTTTCCCCGCGCTTTTCTTCGGTTTGTCAGCTCGTCAGTGGCGTAACGTCAGCACATACATGATAAGTCCTTTTTCCTACAGATAATACCTCCAGAAACTACAGATAATAGCATTGTGGGCTCAGAATTATAACAATTATATCAAATACAACTAAAAGTGAAGATATCAAGAATTCTTACCAAGTTTCTGACCAATTATAATCAAGGCTTAGAAAACTGAATGTATAA